>CM077156.1:2017938-2425337 GCA_039583875.1 Platanthera guangdongensis
AGCGGATAAAAATCCTGCCTGGTTCTGGCCTAGCTCGATTTTGGTCCCAGGCTAGCCGGGAGCCCGGGCTTTGTCCGCCCGGCCCGGGCAACCGGGTAAACCGGGGGCCCGTTAAGCCCCCAAGCCCAGCCTTTTTCCCGGGCCGGGGCCGGGCGGGCTTTCGGGCCCGGACTTTTTTCCACCCCACCTCTCTCACTGTCACATGCTTTTAAAATAAGTGATTGTTAAGCGCAACCCATAATTGGCTAGTCGTACCCTAAAATCTCCCAATTATTCGTGTCTTTTGAAATATGCCTTGTAAATGCAATTTCATGAAAAGTATTCAACACGAAAGTTGTAGATCTCGTCTTGTACAACTTTCGTGTTGAACACTTTCCTGAAATTGCATGTACAAGACGTATTTCGAAGAGGCGCAAAACCTGGACATATTTCCAATGTACATCTTGTACATGTTTTTTTAGGAAAAGTGATCAACACGAAAGTTGTAGATCTCGTCGGTATCTACAACTTTCGTGGTGAACATTTTTCTTGATATTGTATGTACAAGACTTATTTTGAAAAAACGTAAAAATTGGAGATTTTGAGGTGCGGTTAAACAATCACCTTAAATCTGTCAGGTCAAATTCGAACTGCAGGCGTATTTGCTCTTCCCGTTCTGTCGCTGCTCACCCTGATCTGGATTTTCCGATCGCCGCTCCAGGAGGAGGAGGCTCGAGATCGCGCCACAGTGTTCCTGACCATCTTCCTAGTAGACAACTGGAGATCGCGCACAGTGTTGATCCACCTCGACAGCGATCGCGGCTCTCGATCGGCTTCATCAACGGCGCTCTCGATCTCCTTCCTCGACTGCGATCCCGGCTTAAGATCCGCTCTGCACCAAGCCCCCGATCCAGGTAAGTAAAAAGTGGATCGTTCTTCTCGTTGTTTTTGCGATTGATTAATACTGTCAAAAGCTGTTGATTGGGAAATCTTTTGATCCCACATCCATTTTTATTAGGAAATCTGTTTATTTCATGTAAATAATCACTTAACGATACTTAATTCAATGATGCGTGGTTGATTAGGAAATCTGAAATTTGTTTATACGGCTCATCTGCTTTTGTTTTCTTCCTCTTCATATTCTTCTTCCTCATCTTCTGTTAAAGATAGAATAGGGAACAAGAAAATGACATCAAAGAGAGGGGATGCCGAGATGGAAAAGAGGAACGGGATATGGGGAAGATGAACGAATCAAGGGGAAAGAGATGAACGGAAAACAGGGAAAAAGAATCGGAAGAATGTAACCGATCCCGTGGGGAGAACGTGGTGAGAGAGTGAGGCTTGGTGGTTTGAAGAAGGTCGGGGAGGGCCGAGGTTCGGTAGACGAAATGCGGAGAAGAATTAGAGGAAAATAAGGCTCCGTTTGGGGGACTTATTTTCAGCGGTCAAGCGGTTACGACCGCATGTACCAGACCTTAATAAGACCCAGTACATGCGTCGTAACACTTGACCGCTGAAAATAAGTCCCCCAAACAGAGCCTTAAAGCTGATCATAGTTCTTATACCAAAAAGTTACAAAAAATGGTTCTTATAATCCCCAACGGTCAACTGACCATTGCAGCAGAACTAAAAGCTTGGACCAGAGTCCCACATATGACCGTTACAGATAAATATAGATAGCTACTTTTGAGGCTTTCCAATCTCCACCGTTGCATTGTCTTTTTAAGGGCTGTGATTCCAGGCCGATGATGTAAGTGGGCCTCGATCTGCGCGATGTATTGCCGTCTAGCATTGTTCCGCCTGCTGTTTCGCCTGCTTTCCGCTGTATGAGCTGTCCTTGTCATCTTGAAGACTGTTGGTCCTTGCCTGAGCTGTTCTGTCCTACACCATGGGATGAAATTGGGTGTTCTGAGGCCGTTGGATGAGCCCCGGGAATAGTCCTAACAAATGCCTTCCATTTAAGATGTTGTCCTTAGCGTCGTAGCACTGTCAGACGCCAGTTTTCCCTGTTTCAGTGAAGTGGCACTGGGTTCGCCGGAATGAGGGCGTCGGGTTTGCTGGCGCTGCGTCCTGCTGACCGCGGTAGGAACTTCTGAGAAGGCAGCTGCCCATTCTGGTGCAGATTACCTAGTTGAAGAAGATAACTGCAACTCGCCGTTTGTGTCATGGCTCCCGGGGTTGCAGGGTAAGCTTTCTAGTTGCGGCGGATCTTCGTCGTGGATTGTATTAGGACTGGTTTGTTTGTTCGTTTTTGTCCTGTGCGCTTTCTTCCCCAAGATCCGGGTAGAACTAGGTTTGGTGGACGTTGCCTTGGCGTTTGGCGCTGCTTCCTGGACCAAGTGGGTTCGGTGGAGTTGATGTTTCCTGTTTGTAGCTGTAGGAATTTGTCCAGGGTGGAGATGTCTTCCCAGGTGCTGTCGGCTGGGGTGAGTCCTTCCACTGTATTAAGGCTTGAGTAACCCTTTTGCCTTTGCGAATTATGTCTCTGGTACTGATGACCGCCAGTGGCTGGTGAAGGGGGCGATTTTTCCAGATACCTGTGGGTAGATCCACGGTTTGGATATGTGGGTCGCCTGTATAGGGTTTTAGCAAGGAAGCGTGGAAGACCGGATGGATCATGGACTCCGCTGGGAGGCGAAGTTTGTACGTTGTGGCTCCAATTACCTCGGTGACCTGGAAGGGGCCATAAAATTTGAGGCTCATTTCCTCCCCCTCGGACGTGATACGAGAAATGTCGGTACGGGTGCAATTTGAGGAGGACCCAGTCACCTTCCTCCAGTTTCAATTCCCGCCTTTTTTTGTCTGCCTGCGTCTTCATCTTGTGCTGAGCTCTGCTAAGGTTCTGCTTGAGGCAATGCAGTAATTCGTCCCGGACTGCAATGTTTCGTCCACTGCTTCGTTACTGGTGGTACCTGCAACATAAGGAAGAAGACCCGGTGGCGGTCGACCATACATGACCTCAAACGGAGTCATGTTGGTCGAAGAATTAAATGTAGTATTATAGTGGTATTTTGCAGAATTAAGATAATCGGACCATTTGTGTGGGTGCTCGTGCGAGAAAATTCGTAAATATTGTTCTAGGCAGCGATTGATTCTTTCGGTTAACCCGTTTCTCTGGGGTTGATATGTTGAGCTATACTTAAAGTGTGTGCCTTGCAACCTGAATAGCTCGACCCAGAAATCGCTTAAAAATATGGTATCCCGATCGGAACTGATCGACTATGGAAGCCCGTGTAGTTTTCCCACTATTCCCCAAAATTCTCGGGCCACCGTAGGGCCGGAGATGTGGTGTTTTAATGACACAAAGTGGACGGCTTTAGAGAATCTGTCAACGACGACGAATATTATCGTAAAGTCGTGGGAGTTTGGTAGTTGTGTGATAAAGTCCATAGTAATATCAGCCCACAGGCGGCTGGGAACGTGTAGGGGTTGAAGCAACCCGTAAGGTAGATGATTGTTGGCCTTGGCCTTCTGGCATATATTGCATTGGTTTATAAACGATGTGATTTCCTTTTTCATGTTTGCCCAAAAGAACTGTGGTTGTATTCTCTGTCGGGTTTGCTGGCGTTAAATTTTTACTAAACTAGGAGATAGTGTTACTGTGTTGTTTGAGTATCGCACCTATGCCGGTGTCGGAAGCATCCGTCTCTAAAATAAAGGGTTCCTGAAAGTTGGGTAGAACCAAGATGGGGTAGGAAATTAATTTTGTTTTCAAGCTTTCAAAGGCTTCGTGAGCTTTATTGTGCCATGAGAAGGCACCGCGCTTGAGTATCTCGGTAAGAGGGAATGCAATCTTAGCGTAGTCTTGAATAAACTTACGGTAATACCCGGTGAGTCCTAAAAAAGCTCTAATGTCCTTTTGGGTTTTTGGTTGCGGAAAATTCTCCACACTTTGGATGTTATCCTTAGTTGGGAGGACCCTGCCTTCCGTAATCGTGTGCCCCAAGAACTCAATTTCGGGAGAGGCAAAATAGCATTTGGACAATTTGACATACATGTTATTCGTACGTAAAACGTCCAGGGTGGTCCTTAAGTGTTCCAGATGGGTGTCCTCCGTAGGGCTGAAAACTAATATATCGTCAAAAAAATCACTATAAATTTCCTTAAATATGGTTGAAAGATAGTGTTCATTAGTGCCTGGAAAGTGGAGGGTGCGTTGGTTAGACCAAAGGGCATTACAATAAACTCGTAGTGCCCCTGGTGGGTCCTAAAAGCTGTTTTTTTAATGTCCTCCCTAACAACTCAAATATGATGGTAGCCAGATCAGAGATCAACCTTCGAAAAATATCTGGCGAAGTGGAGTTCGTCGAGTAGTTCGTCAATCGTGGGTATGAGAAATTTGTCTTTGATGGTTATTTTATTAAGGGCCCTGTAATCGACGTAAAAGCGTCAGGTCCCATCCTTTTTCTTAACCAGCATGATTGGTGGCTGAAAGCGGATGTGGAAGGGTGGATTTGCCCGGTTGCTAGCATTTCTTCCACCATTTTCTCTATTTCGTTCTTATGATGGTATGGATAGCGAAAAGGCCGCAGGTTTGGGGTCACGACATTCGGAAGAAGCGTGATCTTGTGGTCGATCTCCCTTGTTGGGGGTAGAGATTTGGGTTCCTCGAATAGGATGGAGTAAGAGGTGAGCAATCGTTGGAATAGTGGAGGCACGGTTTTCTTAAAATCGGTTATCGTTGGGGGTTGTGTGGGAGGGTTAGACTTTGCTAAGAGTAAACATAGGGAGGCTGGTTTGAGGGCGATCATTCTTCGAAGTTGTGATGATGAAACCGAGCCAACTGGGGAACCTTGGTGACCCAACAATGTCACTTGTCCCCTGTTGCGTTCGTAAGTCAAGTTAAGCTTCGTGTAGTCTGTGGTGACTGGGCCAAGAGTTCTGAGCCACCTTTGACCCAAGATCATATCCGTTCCTTCAATCTCAATGACATATAAGTGAACTACGTAGATGTAGGCCTGGATGAGCAACTGTACATCCTTACACTTCCCTTTACATGTTTCAGTTGACCCGTTGCCCATGAACACCGAAAAATCCATGATCTTGAGGATGGGTAGTTTGAGAAATTCGGTCATTTGAGAGGAAATAAAATTATGGGTACTTCCCCCGTCCACGAATAGTTCCAGGGATTGTTGGTTAATAAGGGCAGTCATCCTTAGCCCGTGATCGGGGAGTGCTCCGGTCAAGGCTTGTAGACAGATTGGAGTGGTCGGGTCCCCTTCCTCATCTGCCTCGTCGGGTTGTTCTTCTAACTCGTCCTCGGACTCTTCCGTCCCTCCTAAGTAAAGCAGGACCCCTCTTCCCTTACAATTATGCCCCGCGTGATAACGCTCATCGCAGTTGTAACATAGGCCTTTGTTGCGTCTGGCTTGAAGTTCGGCTGGGGATAAGCGCTTAATGGGCAGAAGTTTTGGTCTATTGTGATGTGTTTGAGACACCCTAGATGTCATGTAATTAGTGTTGCTGTGAAATTGGGGCCGGTTTTTATAATTCTGAGTCTGTTGATCTTCATACATGCGTGCAATGGCGAAGGCATCGTGGATCTCTACGGGTCGGGCTAACATAACCGGTCCTCTAATACTTTAAGTCCCGAGACAAACATGTCAGCTATGAATTCGGGCCATAACCCTGGTACTTTCGTAATTAATTCCTCAAATTCTCTTTTATATGCTAGCACGGTGGATGTTTGTTGTAACTTGGTTAGCAGGCCGACGGGTTTCACATATGGGGATGGTCCAAATCGTTTTTGTAATGCGTCGACGAACATTTGGAAAGTCAATGAGGGATGATCCCCAGTGGCCTGGTACCATTTAGACGCGGGTTTATCTAAATGGAGAGACACAACAAGTATTTAATCCTGAGTTCTAATTCCGTTATATTCAAAATATTGTTTTAACTCATACAACCAATCAGTGAGATCTCCCTCTGAGTACCGTGGACAAGATATTTCTAGATTACCGGGGCGGTTAGAGTCGACCTAATTTATATGGAGAGTCGGACTGGGTCCCAGGAGCCCATTTGATGATTGGGCAGCCGGAAAATCTGGTTGTCGGTGAGGGTTGCTATGCGCCTCCTCGATGACGATAGGCTTTGGGTCTGGTTGAATGGCCTTCTTGAGTAGATTGTCAAACTGCATCATGATGTCTTGGCGTAATGTCTTGATTTGGTCGGCAACTTGGTCGTCCGAGTACTCTCGGGTTTCCAAGATCTGCCAAACGAGTAAGTTCTTTTTGGTTTGCAGCTCCGTTGTGAAGACTTGTTGGATCTGTTGTGTTTGTTGGGCGAGTTCCGTCATTAGTCTTTGATGGATCCCTTCGATCTGACTTGCTCTAGTGGCTTGTTCGGTTTGGAGGGCTGCCTTAAGGTTTGTCGTGGATCTCAACCCATCCCCCATGCTTTTCCCCGTGGAATCGAATCTCTCAACAAGAGCACCAAAGATGTAACGATCCCGTGGGGAGACATGGTGAGAGAGAGAGAGCTTGGTGGTTGGAAGAAGGCCGGGAGGAGGCCGAGGTTAGGTAGACGAAATGGGGAGAAGAAATTAGAGGAAAATAAAGCTGATCATAGTTCTTCGTGCCAAAAAGTTACAGAAAATGGGTTATATATAACCCCACGGTCAACTGACCGTTGCAGCAGAAATAAAAGCTTGGGACCAGAGTCCCACATATGACTGTTACAGATAATTATAATAGCTACTTTTGAGGTTTTCCAATCTCCACCGTTGCTTTCTTTAAGGGCTGTGATTTCAGGCTGATGATGTAAGTGGGCCTCGATCTGCGCGATGTATTGGCGTCTGGCATTCTTCCGCCTGCTGTTCCGCCTGCTGTTCTGTTGTATGAGTTGTTCTTGTATCTTGAAGACTGTTGGTCCTTTGCCTGAGCTGTTCTGTCCTACACCATTGGATGAATTTGGGTGTTCTGAGGCCGTTGGATGAGCCCCGGGAATAGTCCTAACAAAGAAACAGATAGATTTTCATTAATCCAAAATCAACTTAGGGCCTGTTTGGTTCAGATGTGGTGGGAAACTAATGGTGTCATTAGAGCTGTCCAAAAAATTATTTTGAAAAAGTTGTGGACTGTTTGGAAAATCCTCATTTAAGTGCTTTTTAAAATGGTGTTTTGTATTTTCTGTTTAGAATAACTTTTCAATAATAGTTTTTTTTTGACTGTTTATGATTTTATTGTATAATAATAAGGCTTTACAAAATTCAAAAACCTATATTTGCATGTATATTATACAATGTTAAAAAGGCGTTAATCACAACACACCACAACAAATTAATAAAGTTATGTTCAAATATTTACAACTGTTTGATGCACAAACACATGTATAAGAAAGAAACTATCATCGAGAGACAGTTAGTCGGATTTGCGAAGAATCTATCATAGAGAAACTAATATGATTTGTCCCATGTTAGACTAATCTGCTAATGAAGTCCAGTTTTTGTGAAGAAACTATCATCGAGAGAGTCAGTCTCTTCGTTGTAGGACTGCCATGAAAAGCTTCCAACTGGAATCATCTTCATTAGAGAATTCTGGGCTCCGACCTAAATTTTTTCAGTGAAAAAAAGTATAGTAATTAGAGATGTTATATAAAGTTTCCCCACAAAACATCAGATAAACAGATACATAGAATACATGCAACAAATCAGAAATCAACCTCAGATTAAAATAGTTATCAGGATCCCTGCTAGCTTGCTCGCAGGAGAACTTCAGAACAAATCTAGTACAAAATGAAAATAGGATGCCCAACATATATTCTAACCTGTTATTCAAGTCACTGCATCTACCATATAAACATGAGCTCAACATAGAATTGTGCATCATGTATAACATCGCTTATGATCAAGGAAGTAAGACATTCAACGATGAAGTAAAAGTTTTCGGTAACTAAATAAGCATACCTTGTGAACTTCTTCAGCACTTTGAACGGTATCCAGACTTGTCTACATAGAAAATCAAATGGAAAATCAAATGGTTGCAATTGCACAATCAAATGGATGACACTGAACACATTTAAAAACAAGAGAAAGTAACATTTACCTTAATTGAGCCCCGGTGGCAGCGCTACTAGGAAGAAAACAGAACGTTTTGCTCGCCAGATGAAGTGGACATGTCCAAGCCCAAGTGTTACATTCTGAATATGTTCCCATATCCCAGGTATTGGCAATGCTTCCTCTATTGGTTTATGGCAATTTTACAAATGAAATAGACAAGAAAAAGGTGGTAGAGAGGTCATCTATGTATTTGCTTTTTATTAGATATACTTTTACTGTTAACTCTCAGCCATGCTTGTTTTTATGGGTGGAGTTCTGGCCAAGGCATGGGGATATCATTTTTTGGGGAGATTGATGAATTTGCTGCAACTGGCTAAACCTTGCCAGGAGACTGAAAGTTCTAAAAGAAGTTGAATTTGATTTTGCATAACACAATAGAAACAAAGAATTGTATTGACTAATTAAAAAACACCAATGAAATAAGCACTCAGTGAAAGACTAGCACAATGCTAAAAAAGAACGGGTCGTTTACCGAGACCTCCCCTATAAGTATGCTAAATTACAAGTTACACCTCTCCATCTTTTGAAAGTACAATACCTCCCCTGTAAGTTTAAATTTCATAATATACATGCACAAAAATATCCCTTGGGACATACATGGGGGTATTTTTGAGCATGCATGTTATGAAATGTAAACTTGCAGGGGGAGACTTTTGTAATTTGGTGCAACATGTAATTATGCTAACTCGCAAGGGAGGTTTTTGTAATTAATAGCAAAAAACAATTAGCCGTCAAATACATCAAAGAAATTTATTCAGAAGGACTATATCTAAACTGATCTTCATGGAAACACTTGATGGTTTACATTAGCAATACCAACAATATCCTAATCAAGATATACCCATTTGACTTCAGGACCATAAACTTGATGTTTTTTTAAATCTCGTCATGTTCCATTAATGTTACTTTTAATTACAAAACCGTTGTTTGAACAATAACCAACACATGTAACACATAACATGATTCTTTAGATGCTTCTAGGCAATTCGTATCTCAAAATACCAGAGTACTAGGCAACACACAACACAATTCTATGGGTGTCCTCTGGTAAACACACAACACCATCCACAAAATGGGGAAGTACTCATCACAAACCTTGGGTGATAAATTAGCAGACAACACCATCCTCATATGCACAATCTAAGATTATATTAATCTACATGTGAAATGTAAGATGTACAATTAATGAAATATTTTTAGAGTAAAAAAAATGTTGTAAATGCAAGATCTATATCCATATCATAATAATGAAATATTATACCTCCGAGCATTATGCAATTCATCAGCAATAGAATCTCGAACTGCCAACATATCATCTACACCCACCTCGTCAAATAGATTTATATCCATATCAATTTTCGTTGTAGAATGAACTTTTGTTTGTCTTTGCTTCTTATGTTGCATCTATGTGGCTCCGGGTGTATAAAAGTTTTATCAACATCACAAGCACTAAATTCAGGATCAATGCGAGATGGATGTCTCCGAATAAAGTTTTGCAATGCCATAGTAGCAACTACAATAGAACGTTGTTTTCGGAATGGATATTGCGACATTTTTTGAAGAATGCTCCATTTGTTTTTCCAAACTCCAAATGTACTTTCGATCACACTTCGAAATGATGAATGTGCCTTATTAAAATATTCATGTTTGCCCTGAACTGGACGAGTACCCCGTGCGTAATCTGCTAAATGATACCTTGTGTCTGGATAAGGTTTCAAATACTCTGTCCTCAGTAGGTATCCAACATCAACTAAATAATATTTACTTGTAAGATTTCATAACAATAATTAATTTTTTTTTACTATGCATGAACATTTAAGAGCATGAAAAATATAACTACGTACCTTGCGGGGGATGTGGGAAGTGAAGGCTATGGTCCGTCAAAACACGTGCAAAGACACGACTATCATGAGCTGATCCTTTCCACCCAACTAGTACAAATATAAAACACATGTTGAAATCGCAAATTGCCATAACATTTTGTGTTGTGGTGCCATGACGACCAATATATCGAACTTGATATTCTACAGTTATTATTGCACTAACGTGTGTGTCATCAATGGCGCGTATGCAATTCTTAAAGAATGACATATAATGATCATCATTGTTGATTTTCGTTGGTGTATATCTAAATTGCCGATCAGTAGGTTTTATAACCTCTATTGCTAGAAGTAGTGGTGCTCTTAGGCCCTTTGAGAAGTATCTACTTATGGTTTCAGATGAATATTGAAAGCGTTCACGTGTTGCTCTAAATGATCCATGTTGTCCTAAAATGTATAATTTAATAGCTAATACTTCTCTTGTTGCCATTCGTCTTGATCCTCTTAAGCCATGAAAGTCCTCAAGATGTGCAAGCGAATCAATAAATATATGTTTTGACATTCTAAATGCATCATGACACCTAGTTGGATTCCCATTCAGCATTTCTCTTACTCATTTATCCCCCGTCTAAGTAGACGTCATACAAGGTGTCAGATGACGTACACTATCATGTATAAAAGATATAGTTGATATCAAGATGTTGTAATATTCAAGATATTGAGTGTGTTCAGGAGAAACACTATCAGAATTATCATCTTCATCACTTGAGGCTCTGTTTGTTTGAGCGTTTCGCTGCTCCGTTTTAGGAAAACGCCGCCGGAAGGAGGGTAAACAAATGAATCTCTGGCGGCGTTTGCTCCGTTTCCCCCCACTCGCCTTGAGAAATGTCCCAAAAAGCTCCGTTTGGAGCAGCCACCTCCCCTCTCCGATTCGAACACTCTGTTTCCACCCGCCGAATCGACCCGCCACCGCCGAACGGCCCGAACCAAATAGAGCCTGAGTAATCATGACTATAGTTATCCATTGTAAAACTGTAACACAATTTACAATATTAAAATAACACAACAATTGGAAAAACACTAGCAGAGTATATAAAATATGAAATTGCATTCAATTAAATATAAAAGTTCAATTTGAAGATGACATTATAAAAAAGACATTCTAGTGATAGATGACAACAACAACTTAAAATTCAAGTAAAAAGTAACTGCATGATAAAAGAAGATTCAATATTCACTCGAGACTTAATTCATAATGATTTTTAATCCACCAAACTCTTGAATCTGGAGGAATGCTCATAAAAAGCTCTCTATTGCTCTTGTCCCTCATGATGCAGTGGTAGACCGGCTAAAACGACAATGCGATAAAATGCAATCTAAATGAGACTAAGACTTAAATACTGTGCGCGAGTGAACATGAGAACAGTCCAAATCAAGATCCACTCGCAAGTAAATAATTTTAGCAACGCTATGAGCACAAAAGACAATTGAAAACAAGAATTGACAATTAAAGAGAGCAACTATAATTAGGCAACGAAGTGAGGTGCGATTTCTATTCAAGTGCGCCGAATGCATCCCGCAAATCAAACGACCAATAAAATGCAATAACATATAAAAATCAACAGTTCCCAAACAATAATTCAAGATCAAACATCCAAATGAGAGAAATAAAACACCTATATCTTGATTCGCTTATGCACGTGATGACTCGTCTTCGAGATGGAAATCCAATGGTCGGAGTGCTTCCGGCTTGAGGGTGGCTCCACGGCGTGGTTGCAGGGTAGTTAGGAAAATTCAGATCTAGGATATTTAGTATGATGGTGGCGGGATCTACGGGAGTGGAGTGGGTAGGGTGCGGATCTATAGGGTTTGGGGTAGAGGAGTACTCGGAAGTGGGGTTGGAGTTTGCCGGAGGTGCGGATTGGCTGTGGGATGAGGTAGGGAGGGTCGGGGCTGCCAGAGGATGGAGAGCGGTGTTTTGGAAAGGTCGGCGGGTGGTGGGATCACGGGGTGGGGCTGTCAGAGACGTGGCTGGAGTTGTTGGAGGCGCGGCTTGGCTGCGGGATCGGGAAACGGGGAGCGGGGTTGCATGGAGATGTGGAGAGAAGGCGGGAACCTGGATGGGGACGGGGAGATCGGCGGGCTGGCGGAGCAGGCGCGGAACGGCAGGAGCACGGTCTCAAAATCCACCAAGACGAAGACCGAACAGTTGCAGTACTCGCAACTTTCGATCCCTAGGGCCAGCCACCAACATGCATATCTATAAGAGAAGAAGCTAAAGCAGAATTAGGGCTCCCGATCAGACGACTATAATTGTGCGGGCTGATTGGGGGCTTAATACATCTTAAAAATAAAAACTAATATATGAAACTGGCTCGGAACGACCCTCCGGACGCATCCGCGGACTCAGATCACCCAACCGGGTTGTCGATCACCGCCTCCTGCGGGAATAGACACGTGCGTGTTGTCGATCACCATCAACTCCCCCCGACTTGAAAGCACTCGTCTCAGGTGAGTGAAGTTGATCGTACTCTCGACACAAGTCCGGGGCGAGTCTCTCGAGCTCCTCAGCAGCAATCCAAGTGTCGTCTGAAGTCGGGCGGGAAGACTAATGGACCAATCATTGCAGGACCACAGAACTGCCCATCGTTGTGAAGTCATGATCAACGATCTGTAATGTATCTCCGGTAGCCGCAGGCTACTGTCGTAGCAATGTATCTCCATCTGAACGCGGTGTCATTGGAACTGTCGACTGTAAAGTGGGGTCCTCCAAGCGGTCTTCAACCGTCCACAATTGCCTGGGCAAAGTGGGTGTGAGTGCACTAAAGGGGTGAGGGTCAAGCTGGGGCTCAGGGGTTGGTGGGGATAAGGGGTCCGCGTACACTCGCTCCTCATAGTATATGGTTAGATCCTCTACATTGAACACCCGGTGAATCCCCATTGTCGGTGGTATGTCAACTTCATACGCGTTCACACTAATCCATCGAGTGACTGTAGAGGGGCCCATCCGACCAGCACTTAACTTTCTTGCTGCCCCCTGGGGGAGCCTCTCAGGTCGAAGGTGTATCATAACCTGCTCCCCAACGTCAAATGTTTGTTCCCTCCTGTGCAGATCGGTCTGAGCTTTGTAAATTTCATTACTGTCCGCAATCTTTCTCCGGACTGTCTCATGTAGTGTGTGTGTGTATATACTGAATGAACAACTCGGCGGACTCACTAGGTCGGGCTTCTAACAAGGACGTCAACCAAGTCAACGGGTTTCTTAGGTTTGTAACCTAATATGACATGAAGTGGACTCCGACCCGTGGTCCTATTGACCGAACTATTGAATGCAAATTCCGCAATAGGAAGGACCAAATCCCAGGTGGCCAGACTATCCCGAACTAGGCAACGCAACAGTGTACCAAGACTATGGTTGACAACCTCCGTCTGCCCATCCGTCTGTGGGTGATAGGCGGTGGAGAACTTCAGTGTTGTACCGGTCTTCTTCCACAACGTCTTCCAAAAATAACTCATAAAGCGGACGTCGCGGTCGGAGACGATAGAAGTAGGCAACCCGTGGTACTTGAATACCTCCCTGAAGAACAGGGCCGCCACGTGGGGAGCATCGTACGTCCTATGGGAAGGAATAAAGTGGGCCATCTTCGAGAAGCGGTCCACGACAATGAAGATCGAATCGAACTTCCGCGGTGTGCGGGGGAGTTCAAGTACGAAATCTAAACTGATGTCTGCTCAGGGCCAGTGGGGAATATGTAATGGAGTGTACAGGCCCGCGTGACATCCTTCTAGGCCAGGCCAGAAGAAGCTGTCCTCAACTAACACAATCGTCTTATCCCGCCCAAAGTGTCCCGCGGCCCCGCCCGCGTGCAGCTCCCAAATGAGAAACCCCCAAAGGGAAGTCTGTGACACACAAAGGCGAGACCCATAGAACAAATATCGATCAGAAATGATAAAACCCTCGCGGAGCTCGGGAGGGTCCCTCGATAAGGCGGAGTAGATGTCGCCAAAATCAGGGCAGTCTGGGTAATCATGGAGGACACGCTCAAATTCCTCCACTTGCACGCTCATGGTGTGGAGAATGGTGACCCGACGACTCAACGCATCAGCTGATTTGTTCTCAACACCAGCTCGGTGCTTGAGAACATAGTGATATTCCTGCATGAACTCTACCCATTTTGCATGTCGGTGACCTAACGTCTTCTGCGAGTATAGATATCGCAGGGCCTGATGATCAGAGTACCGGACAAACTCCTTATGCAGGAGATATTGATGTCAATATCAGAATGCTTGTACACCGGCGTAGAACTCTCGATCATAATTGGAGTATTTCTGTTGGGCATCATTCAGTTTTTCACTGAAGTAAGAAACTAAATGACCCTCCTGGCTTCGTACTCCTCCAATGCCTACACCAGACGTGTCACACGCTACCTCGAAAGCCTTGGAAAAATCCGGAAGGCGCAATACAGAAGCAGTCGATAGCCTCTCCTTAATTTTCTCAAACGCTCTGGTGGCCGCTGTCGTCCAGGCAAAATCGCCCTTGCGGAGAGCCGGAGACAGCTCGTAATAGGACCATGATCGAGCTAAACCCTCGAACAAATCTCCGGTAAAAGGTGGCGAGTCCGTGGAAGCTTCGGGCCTCGTGGATATTGGCCAAGACGGCCACTCGCGAATCGATTTGACCTTATCGGGGTCAACTGAGATACCGGACTGCGAGATGATTTACCCTAAGAAATGTACCGATGAAGTCAAGAATGAGCACTTCTTTAAGTTGATATAAAAGTGCTCCTTCTGAAGGAGGTCGAATACCAATCTAATGTGGCCTAAGTGCTCTGTGTGATTTCGGCTATAAATCAGAATATCGTCAAAATAGACCACTAGGAACTTGCCCATGTAGGGCCGAAGAATCTACGTCATCACTCTCATGAATGTGCTCGGCGCGCTTGATAGTCCGAACGACATAACCAACCACTCATGCAAGCCATCTTTTGTTTTGAAAATTGTCTTCCATTCGTCACCTTCTCAAACCCTAATCTGATGGTACCTACTCCGCAAGTCGATCTTCATGAAAATCTGGGCACCAACAATTGCATCGAGGAGGTCGTCGAGACGGGGAATCAGAAACCGATACTTCACCGTAATTTTGTTGATGACATGACTATCTATTCACATGCGCCAACTCTCATTCTTCTTCGGGGTGAGAAGGGTAGGAACGGCGCACTGACTCAAGCTCTCCCGAATAAAGTTCTTCCAAAGAAGATCGTCAACCTGCCGCTTCAGCTCGGTGTGATTAGTGGGGTTCAACTAATAGTGTGGAAGGTTGGGCGATGCTCCCGGGACTAAATCAATGGCGTGCTGGATATCCCTCATAGGAGGGAGCTCATCAGGGAGCTCCTCGGACATAATGTCAATATATTCGGCCAGCAGGCGCCGAATGTCCAGATCCACGCTTTCCAAATCGGTCGTGGCGTTAGATGCCAAGGTGACGACCACCATAAACATAACCCCTGAATCTTAGCTCTCCCGAAGAAAATCGCCCTTCCTCAGGATGTGCAAAGGCCTCGCTGACCCGACACTAATGGATGACTCGACCTGGCCCTTGGGGGGATCCTGGGTTGGGTCGGAGTGAGGGTGATCTTCCGTCCCTCGTCAAAGAAGACACGTGTTAGAACGGTCATAACACGTGGCGTCACGATCGTACAACCAGGGACGACCCAAGAGGACGTGTGCAACGTCCATCGGAATGACGTCGCACCAAACCTTGTCCTCAACTGACGCTAGGCGGATCGGCACAAGGCACCTCTGCGTGACCTGGATGGCCGACTTGCCCACCCGGTGGATACGGTAAGGATGCGGGTGGGGCTCGACAGACAGTTGCATCCTCTCTAAACCTATCTTCGCTACGATGTTCACGCAACTACCGCTATCTATGACAAGCTTGCAGGTACCGCCCACACTCTAAAAATAAGTGTAGAATATCGAAGTACGACGCCAATCCTCCTCAGCACGAGGGGTGTGAAGGAGGTGACGGATGACTCTCAACCCTAACTATCTCTCTGCATCGCTCTCCCAACCGTCCTCGACCTCAACGATAATCTCTTCCACTACGACGTCGTCAACCTCAGCGCTCGCCTCA
Source organism: Platanthera guangdongensis (assembly GCA_039583875.1). Taxonomy (NCBI): domain Eukaryota; kingdom Viridiplantae; phylum Streptophyta; class Magnoliopsida; order Asparagales; family Orchidaceae; genus Platanthera; species Platanthera guangdongensis. Next base: position 2,033,927 of record CM077156.1, read on the forward strand.
CCGTCGTCCTCAATCAGCAGGTTCCTCATAGGACACTGAGCAACAATGTGCCCTCTGTCTGAGCATCGATAACACAGGCCGGGTCCGGCTCTAGGAGCGGCCGGAACGGCAGGAGCAAGGTATCAGAATCCACCGAGACGAAGACCGAACAGTTGCAGTACCCGCAACTTTCGATCCCTAGGGCCGGCCACCAACATGCATATTTATAAGAGAAAAAGCTAAAGCAAAATTAGGGCTCCCCGATCGGACGAATATAATTGTTCAGGCCGATTGGGAGCTAAATACATCATAAAAATAAAAACTAATATATGAAACTGGCTCAGAACGACCCTCCGGGCACATCCGCGGACTCGGATTGCCCAATCTGGTTGTCGATCACTGTTTTCTGCTGGAATAGACGTGTGCATGTCGTCGATCGCCATCACCTTATAAAGTTTAGAGCAAAACAATATAAAGGTTGATTTCCTTTAATTTCAGTAGTGTTTGAAATCAAATCCACGGTTTCTTTGATAGAAACTGTTGGAGACCTAGCTGAAATTGCTGCATCTTTTATTTCTTTCATTAAAGATAGTGTTATTCGCTCGTTCTTCCCAATTTTTCTTCTTTTATTCATAGACGATGACACATTTGATGTGGCCCGACCAAAATCATCATTCCTACCAATTGGGGACATGGGATTCTCCGCCATACTGTCATCTTCTACACCAATCTCCATCTCTGGTGGCAAACTCCCTGTAGATGGTGCCCATGCATCCTCACTAGTAAGTACCACTTGAGTAAACATTTTATCGAGTTTAATCTCTGTGTCAGGAGTTAAACCTGTGTAGCAGAAATTTTTTGCTGCAGGAACCACCTAAATGTAACAAAAATTATTATGAATAAAGCAAATTACACAATAAAATTTTAAATAATTATTATTAATAATTTAAACCTTTAATCTTTCCACCCACCCCTCCTCGGATGCGTCAATAGTGTGTTTCTCAAAGTTCCAACCCAGCCATGTTTCTCAAAGTTCCAACCCAGCCATGTTTCTCCGTGTTTGAGCTCTTTTCATAACTTCCACTCTTTTTTAAGTTGAACCCATTTGTTCTTCATCTGCGTACGATCATAACATTTGCCCGCTCGCTGCTTAAAATTTGCCACTAAATTTTTCCAGTCGACTGTTAACGGTCTTCTGTTAGTTATATTCATATATATGTATTGAGTCGTGATATATTTAGTTAGAGTCGTCGTTATTAGACTCGTCGTAATATTCTTAGTGTTTTAATATTTTAAATGCCGTATGTTTTAATATTTTAAGTGTCGTATGTTTTAATATTTTAAGTGTCGTATGTTTTAATATTTTAAGTGTCGTATGTTTTAATATTTTAAGTGTCGTATGTTTTAATATTTTAAGTGTCGTATGTTTTAATATTTTAAGTGTCGTATGTTTTAATATTTTAAGTGTCGTATGTAATTACGGGTTTGCCCCCCGGGGTCCTATATTTAGGACTTGTCATGTAGTTGGAAAGAAGAAGCATGAAGAATGAAATTCCCTTTTTCTTTCTAAATTCTCCTCTCTCTCTCTCTCTAAGTTCTTCTCTTCTTCCTCCACCCTCTAGGGTTTTTTCCTCTCTCATCTCCTCCACCATTTTAGGGCTTGCCCCTTGTATCTCCGCCTCCAACACCCCTTCAACGAAGCAAGCCCACAACAACTTGGTATAAGAGCTCTCATTCCTCGGCTCTACTTTTCCACTGCTCCACGACTCAATTTTTTTCGCTGCTCCACGGCCCGACTTGTCCGCGGCTCCACACCCGCTGCCGCTTCCGCTGTTTAGGCATGGTAGGTCCATTTCATACCATTCAACACCCAGCTCTCGGTTAACGACGACAATGCTGCTTCATACCATCCATCGACAACGCCTCGTTGTTTCTGACCGACGCGGTCGTCCGATCGTCTTCCTCCAACGACTGCACCTCCGACTTCCAGCAACAGAGCAGCACGGGCTCTGGTTCTCCGATAGCAACACTGGCTCTGGTTCTGGTTCTCTGACTCCCAGTAGCAGAGCTCGGCAACCGCTGATTTTCCTCGGTCGGCGACTTAAACGCGCGCTATCTCCGTCACGTTTTCTTGGGCTCGACGCCTCCTGCTCGCGTTTTCAGCGGACAACAACGCATCTCGGGCAGACCACCCTTTTTTTCTTCCTGCACGCCCGAGTATCCCACGCGGATTTCCTTCTCGAGCCCTTCGTCCAGTTCACGGGATTTGGGGTATCAACCGGCCCAAATGGATGAATTACTTGATTATTTCAATTAATTCTTAATTGAATTAATTTGTAATCCCTTATTTACGATGGAAATGCAACTTCGTGACATAAAAATAAGTGTGGCGGACGAGGCCGCCCTTTGCTCAGTGTTGTGAAAAAGGTTGCAGACATTTCAGGCTTCCACATCTTGACTCAACACCACACTTGACAAATTAGTGGATTCCGAACACTTCGGCGTTCCACCTCTCCCAGTGTCGGAGCCCTCCCAGCTCGATCATGTTGTCGCCGCATCCGCCCCAGCTGGCCCGCCGACGAGACTGCCAATTATGCCAGTTGTCCCTCTAGCCACGTCTCCTTCCGCTCTGTCGGCCACTACTCTGCCTGCCCCTTTGGTCGCATTGTCGTTGTTGCCTCGCACCGCACCGCCGTCCCCGCCGGAACCGGGCTTTCCGCCGACCATGGTTTCTCCGATCCTCTTCCAGCTGTTGTTCGTCGCCGCATCGCCGGTCCCGTCGGACCCCTTTCGGCCCTCGTTGTTCCCTCAGCCATCCTGCCATTTCTTCCTTCTGCTGCTCCGCCGGACCAGCCAGACTCTTTGCTTCAGCCGCGCGTCCTTCTGAAGATGTCGTCGCTCCAACTCGCTGCCCACGCCACCGCAACACGCTATCAGGCGCTATTTTGGCGTGAGATAAAGGAGCCCGACGAGACCATCATCATACTGGAGTTCGAGCTTGAGGACAAGTTCAATCTCAAGGACGGGTGGAGTGTTACGGTCTTCCGTCAGTTATCTTCATATATATGTATCGAGTCGTGATGTATTTAGTTAGAGTCATCGTTATTAGAATCGTCGTAATATTCTAGTGTTTTAATATTTTAAGTGTCGTATGTTTTAATATTTTAAGTGTCGTATGTTTTAATATTTTAAGTGTCGTATGTTTTAATATTTTAAGTGTCGTATGTTTTAATATTTTAAGTGTCGTATGTTTTAATATTTTAAGTGTCGTATGTTTTAATATTTTAAGTGTCGTATGTAATTACGGGTTTACCCCCGGGGTACTATATTTATGACTTGTCATGTAGTTGGAAAGAAGAAGCATGAAGAATGAAATTCCCTTTCTCTTTCTAAATCTCTCTCTCTCTCTAAGTTCTCTCCTTCCTCCACCCTCTGGGGTTTCTTCCTCTCTCATCTCCTCCTTCATCATTCTAGGGCTTGCCCCTTGTATTTCCGCCTCCAACACCCCTTCAACAAAGCAAGCCCACAACACTGACCTTGCTAAAACGGGTTGTGGGTCTATTTCTCAATTCAATCTATTTAATGCAAAGCTCGCAAAAAAGCATAACTTCAACGGTCTCCCATATAGCTTGGATGCCTCCTTTGTTTTGCCCATTTTAATCCCATATAGCTTGGATGCCTCCTTTGTTTTGCCCATTTTAATCCCATATAGCTTGGATGCCTCCTTTGTTTTGCCCATTTTAAGAAACTAGAAACAAATGATTCACAAATATTTTGATATTAAACACAAACTTTATTAAACAAATGATTACTAAACAATTTGCCATTAATTTCTAATGCATTCAATTCATGAACATAAAATTGATTGCAAGTATATATGCCAAATTTATTTCACCTAGTATGGGCAGCAAACTATGCTAAATTATAAGTTACTATAGATTTCCTTTACAAACTATTCTAAATTAAACTCCTAAAAACTCGCAGGTATAATTCAAATTGTTGAAGCCAAATATGACCTCAACTAGAGTTCGAAGAAAAAGGGGGTGCAGCCAAAACCTACTTCTCTCAAGTCTCAACCCTCGACTGGATTCAAAGGACCTAAGATTGACCCAATAGCCCCAGCAGGGAGGTCTCACCTCACACCCGGAAGATCTCTGAGAGCTTCCCCTCCAAAGCCAAAGCTGGGCTAGGAGCTCTTCAGAAAGCACTGGAATTTGGGAGATAATGATAGCTTGCCTTCTAAGGAGCCCTTATGGGTCTATTTATAGCATCGTGCTGACCTGAAATTACTGAAAAGTCCCTAGTTAGTCTGTCAATAGCCGAATCCCGCTGTTTTCCTGAGGGTACTGAGGTAATTTCTCCTGAGAGCAATTAGGACATTCTACCCAAGGCCCTGCCCCCCCCCCCTCGGCGAGAGCAGAGCCGAGGACCTCCTGTCCAGAGCCTGGCGCGAACGCTCTCGCCTGCTTACAGGCGAGAGCCCTTTGAGATTGGAGCCAAGCGCAAGCGCAAGCGTTCCCGCGCCGGCCGCGCTCGACGATCTTGGCCCGCTGTTCTCCGTTCGACGATTCGGTTGCGCTCGCCGATCTTGGATCGACGATCTGGCGCGATCGTTCCCGCCTACTTGGGCGAGATCTTCCTTAGGGCGGGAACTCCTTCGGCTAGCCCAATTGTGACCATTGTGCCTCCTGCTCTGACTCAGCGAATATGGGGTTGTACACAATCCCTGCTCTTTTTGAGCTAGCTCTGCGCTCGAAAAGACATGTCCAACCCAAAAATATTCGCTGAGCACGTGTCAACATCAGGGAATCTTTCGGTGGGTCGTACGGTGCCTATAAATATGTGTGCTGATAGACCGCCATAACACTTCCCTCGAGTCGTCATTCTCCGCCTGAGCTCTCGCCTCCTCTCGTGATGCCTTCCAAGCGCGCCGACAAAACGCTTCCGCAGGATCTGCAAGACTGCATCAACGCGGCACAGGCGCGAGCCAGGGCTAACAGTGCCCTGGTTGCCCCATGGCTAGCGAGACATTCATCGGTCGCTGAGCCTTCCCCGCCCAAGAAGAAGAAGAAGAGGGCGAAGGTGGTTCAGCGGGACCTGCCCCGCGAGAACAGGAGCCCGCCTACCCCAACCCCTAGCCGCGCGGACGGCCCCTCGCCGCGGAAGGAATGCCCGATTTGCCAATTATTGAAAACACCAGCTGCTCAGTAGTTGACGCGATACCTCTCGCAGGAGACGGTTCCCGATGCTGCCGCGTCCCCGCGAGAACCCCTGGATCCATCCTCTAGCCATCACGAGGATCAACCGCGGGTTCCAGAGGTGGCCCCTCCACCTGACCCGAACACCGCAGGTAACGGTTTCCCCTCTCGCCCTTAACTTAAATCTTTGAATGTTGAACTGTTTTCTCGCAGCGCCAGTTTTCGCACCGCCGGATCTCGCCACCCGGGAGAGCGGGGCGAGAGCTGCGAATCAGCCTGGCCTCGCGGTTGATTCCTCCCGACTGGCGGGAGGAAATACTGCCGAGTCCTCCGCGCCTCCGCTAGACGCCAGCCCTCCTGCGAGAGAGGAGACCCACTCCCCCGCTCCCGACCAAGCCGGGATCACCATTCGCAAAGTTTACCCCCCCCCCCCCCCCCCGGAAAAGGAAAGCCAATTCACCTCCTCTTTGGAGCTGAGGGGGGGGGGTGGGCCTTCTCGCCTACCGTCGACCGGGGGGGCCTCGTCATGCTGCAGGTATATGGAAACTTTATCACAGCTACCCTTTAGCTCTCGCTATAACTGGAACTCTTTTGCCAGGGGACATGGGCTCGCGGCTTGGAGCTGAGGTAGAGGAAGAAGAAGAAGAAGAAGAAGAAAGAGAGGGGGAAGATGGCGAGAGCTCTCCCTTCCCCTCGTATGACGAGATGGAGGAGATCTTGACTGGTGCCGGGAGCGCTAAAAGACGGGGGAAGAAGGTCGCCGCCGTCCTATCGAAGCTCATCCGGCGAGAACGGGTCCGCGACCTTGCGGCGAAAGAGTTTCGCCAGTCCGTGGAGAAGAGGCTAGAGACTCTGGAGCGGGACTATCTCATCGGCGAGATGGACCGGCCGGGGGGAGCTACCGCCGGATCCTCACCCGAGAGGTGCATCGAGCGCATCCGGGACTTGTCTCGCCGGGTTGACCTGGGATGCAGTGTTCTGTCGTCCTACTTCAACCCGCAGGCGCCACCCCGGACCAAGCTGCGGGAGCGAGGGAAATGACGGTGGGAGCAAGGGAAATGGCGCTGGGAGCCCTATTGAAGCGCGAGACCTCCCCTTCTCTTCCACAAGCCTTCCCCTTCTCAGATGTACCCTTATTTATTCGCTTATAATTGTAACTGATAATTCTGCGCTTATCGCTCACTTTTTATCCCGTTCTCGCTCAGCGAGAGCCATAACTCGACACTTGTTACTTTTTTATTATTGTATGCGTATATGTTATTTTCCTGGGCTCTTGGGTGGCGAGAGCCACCTTGCTTCCGCCTATCTTGCCTGTCGCGTGTCATCCCGCAACGTTTGCGCTAGTCACTTAGTTAATCGGTCACTGTCAAACTCGGGCGGGAAAAACGAAGCGTCGCTGACCTAGGACGCGCCGGCTGTACCCCCGCCGCCTTTCTGAAAACAGCCATCATTATCACGGTTTTCTATAAATAGGGAAGCTCACCTACCACATTCATTTCTCCGATTCCAGTCTCTCTCCTCTTCTGTTGCTTTCGCGGTCTCTCCAAAGCTCTCGCCTGTCTCCGCCTTCTCCTTCCGTTCTCGTACCGTTCTCGCTCCCGCCTTCTTTTTGAAGCTCTCGCCTTCAAACCTTTCATCGCGATGCCAGGCGGAGGTGAGGGACGATCCAACTGCGCGAAAGCTTTTCAGAAGCATCTTTTTCCTTCCTGCACTCTCACCGTGGATGAGTTCAACCTAATCAAGACTCAACACGTTCCCGCCAGTTTCACCGCGCGGAACCCTGGCAATCACGACAAGGTAAACACCGCAGGGGAGGGGGAGCTCGCCATCCCCATCGAGCACTTCGAGGTGGGCTTCCGCCTCCCGCTGTGGCCCGAGATGCGGCAGGCCCTCCAGTATTACGGGGTGGTTCCCGCGCAACTGAATCCAAATTCAGTTGCGATTCTCGTGGCTTTCATATGTTATATGCGGTCCGAGAGGATCAAGTTCAGCTTGCCGATCTTCCGCAAGCTGTTTACTTTCCGTGTGAAAGGTGTGGTATTCTTCTCAGGGCAACTGCTCAAGACAATCGGTCTCACCAACAAGCACCATCACTGGGGCGAGAGGTTCATCTATGTTTCTGGCGACTTCGGGAACGTACCTCTTGCCCCCATCCAATACGAGGATGCCGCCTACAAGCCCCCCTCCATGGGCTCGCGCGAGAGCGCCCTCCTTGAGTTCTTTGGAACCAAGGACTTCGACGTCCTCTACCTTCGGCGAGACGTCGATTCTCTCCTCCCTGTGCTTCCAGGAGAAGGTAAAAGTCTCGTCTTTATCTTGTTTTTCCTTGTCTTCTTCAAGGTTGGAACTTAGTGTCATTGTTTTCGCAGGAGAGCGCGAGATCCCCTTACGCCAGCCTTTTGACGAGGCTCGCGCCGGAGGGAGCCAACCTCCTAAAGACCCGCTGGCTCTTGCGAAGGCCGCCGCGCAAGCCTGCCGAAAAGAGTCGGCCCCTCCTCCTTCAGGTGGTGCCGTGAAGTGAAAGCCCGGTGCCCCCGCGCCTCAACCAATCAAGAGACCCAAGACAACCGATACCGAGAAGGGCAAGGCCGTCGTGGTGTCGCCCGCCCAACCTCTCCCTACAGGCCGCTCCTTTGAGGAGGTCTTGCAGGCCGTTAGCAAGATTGCGGCCACCAGGGGCGGCCCTGAGACCCCTGCCGAGAACCCTCAGGCCCCTGGTGCCGCAGAGAGCGAGGGTGCCGCCGTCGGGACCTCCGGCCAGCCCCTGTCTGGAGAGGTGCCGCGGGGCCATCGCAATTTTGGTCTCGGCATGAGGTGCCTGGACGCGGAAAACAAGTCGCTGCTTCAGTGGGATCCTGACGCCAACAAGGTCTCGATCTCGTCCCTCTTGCCAAGCTGGGCAGAGCGAGACGAGGTCACCAGCGAGGCTTTCGCCTTAGGCTACTGCCTCTACAGCCGGGAGGATGCTAGCGTCTACGACAGGATGTCGACCCGGCTGCTGGCCTACGACTCCACTCGCGCCCTGATGCGCGGGCTGGAGCTTGCGCACATGTGTGCTCGCCGGAGCATCACAATAGACCGCAATTTTCAAGACATGTTCAAGGCTAGGGATGATGCGGTGGCTCAGGCGGCCACTCTGGCCAAGGAGCTGGCCGAGGCCCAGCAACTGCTATCCTCGCGCCAGGCGGAAGGGGTAAGCGAGATCTTTCACAGCGCTTGCTCTCGCTACTTTATCTCTTCTCTTTTATGCTAACCTTTTGTTGCTCAGGATTCTACCCAAGCCACGCTTCGCGAGGAGCTATCCCAAGCCCGATACGACAACATTCTCCTGCGGGAGCAGGTTGCGCGTCTCGAGGCGAGTGCGCCCCCCCCCCCCCCCCCCCCCCCCCCCCGCTGGACGAGAGACTGAAGAGCCGGTATTACTCGGTTTATGATATCGACAAGCTGCTCCAGGGGAACGCGCAAGCTACAGTAAGGTTGCCGCTGGAGACGCTGCGAGACATAAACTGCTGGGATGGGAGGGGCAAAGACATCACTGCTCAACAGCTCGTTCCATGGCCTTTCGAGCTCATTCCAAAGCCCCCGGGCGCCCCGGATACCCCACCCTCGGACGTCCCGAAATCTCCTGCAACGGGTGGCGAGACCTCTAGAGAGAGCTCCGGCGAAAGCTCCAGCGGGAGCTCGGAGGGGTACAGCTTGTCTCCGTGAGGGGGCCCCTCTTCCTTTTTTTTCCGCCTCTGCTTTTTCTTTCCGCCTCAATGTAAAGCGCGAGACGCTACCAGTTTGTTCTTATATATAATATATTTAATGCAAACGTTTTTATTGTAAATATCTCGCCCTGTTATCGTGAATGTGCCCGATGTAATTGTTGTGGTCGAATGTTTCCTGCGTGTGCTTCCGCCGAGGCCCTTAGCCTTCCTAGGATAGTCTTCCTTAGCGACGGACCGGCGGGAACCTGCTGCAAACTATCAGCCGGAAGCGTGGCTCACGAACCCTTAGGACGGAACCGTCCCCTTTAGCCCCAGGTAGACCCGCTGCGCAGGCTCTCATCTAGCTGGCAGGTCCGAATGCTCGTCTGTGGGGGATAGGTTTGGTTGGTTTGAGGTCTTCATCGGCACCCCGAGCTCGGCTCGGCCCCAGGTAGACCCGCTGCGCAGGCTCTCATCTAGCTGGCAGGTCCGAAGGCTCGCCTGTGGGGGATAGGTTTGGTTGGTTTGAGTTCTTCATCGGCACCCCGAGCTCGGCTCGGCCCCAGGTAGACCCGCTGCGCAGGCTCTCATCTAGCTGGCAGGTCCGAAGGCTCGCCTGTGGGGGATAGGTTTGGTTGGTTTGAGGTCTTCATCGGCACCCCGAGCTCGGCTCGGCCCCAGGTAGACCCGCTGCGCAGGCTCTCATCTAGCTGACAGGTCCGAAGGCTCGCCTGTGGGGGATAGGTTTGGTTGGTTTGAGATCTTCGTCGGCACCCCGAGCTCGGCTCGGCCCCAGGTAGACCCGCTGCGCAGGCTCTCATCTAACTGGCAGGTCCGAAGGCTCGCCTGTGGGGGATAGGTTTGGTTGGTTTGAGGTCTTCATCGGCACCCCGAGCTCGGCTCGGCCCCAGGTAGACCCGCTGCGCAGGCTCTCATCTAGCTGGCAGGTCCGAAGGCTTGCATGTGGGGGATAGGTTTGGTTGGTTTGAGGTCTTCATCGGCACCCCGAGCTCGGCTCGGCCCCAGGTAGACCCGCTGCGCAGGCTCTCATCTAGCTGGCAGGTCCGAAGGCTCGCCTGTGGGGGATAGGTTTTGGTTTGAGATCTTCATCGGCACCCCGAGCTCGGCTCGGCCCTAGGTAGACCCGCTGCGCAGACTCTCATCTAGCTGGCAGGTCCGAAGGCTCGCCTGTGGGGGATAGGTTTGGTTGGTTTGAGATCTTCATCGGCACCCCGAGCTCGGCTCGGCCCCAGGTAGACCCGCTGCGCAGGCTCTCATCTAGCTGGCAGGTCCGAAGGCTCGCCTGTGGGGGATAGGTTTTGGTTTGAGATCTTCATCGGCACCCCGAGCTCGGCTCGGCCCTAGGTAGACCCGCTGCGCAGACCCTCATCTAGCTGGCAGGTCCGAAGGCTCGCCTGTGGGGGATAGGTTTGGTTGGTTTGAGATCTTCATCGGCACCCCGAGCTCGGCTCGGCCCTAGGTAGACCCGCTGCGCAGACTCTCATCTAGCTGACAGGTCTGAAGGCTCGCCTGTGGGGGATATGTTTGGTTGGTTTGAGATCTTCATCGGCACCCCGAGCTCGGCTCGGCCCCAGGTAGACCCGCTGCGCAGGCTCTCATCTAGCTGGCAGGTCCGTAGGCTCGCCTGTGGGGGATAGGTTTGGTTGGTTTGAGATCTTCATCGGCACCCCGAGCTCGGCTCGGCCCCAGGTAGACCCGCTGCGCAGGCTCTCATCTAGCTGGCAGGTCCGAAGGCTCGCCTGTGGGGGATAAGTTTTGGTTTGAGATCTTCATCGGCACCCCGAGCTCGGCTCGGCCCCAGGTAGACCCGCTGCGCAGGCTCTCATCTAGCTGGCAGGTCCGAAGGCTCGCCTGTGGGGGATAGGTTTGGTTGGTTTGAGGTCTTCATCGGCACCCCGAGCTCGGCTCGGCACCAGGTAGACCCGCTGCGCAGGCTCTCATCTAGCTGACAGGTCCGAAGGCTCGCCTGTGGGGGATAGGTTTGGTTGGTTTGAGATCTTCATCGGCACCCCGAGCTCGGCTCGGCCCCAGGTAGACCCGCTGCGCAGGCTCTCATCTAGCTGGCAGGTCCGAAGGCTCGCCTGTGGGGGATAGGTTTGGTTTGGTTGGCTTGGCTTGGACAAGGCAGGAAGTGCATCGGGAACGCAAAATGGAAAATGTAGGGAAGGTCTCGACAGGGATAGATCTCGACAGGGAAGTCCCCGTCAAAGAGGTCTCGCAGAGGGGGGGCTTTCGCCGAGAAGGCTCCTCTTAATGTTCTTAAACAAACAGGCGGAATCGTTATGCGACGGGCCTGAAGGGACTCGCGCAGGCTAAAGGGGACGGTTCCGTCCTAAGGGTTCGTGAGCCACGCTTCCGGCTGATAGTTTGCAGCAGGTTCCCGCCGATCCGTCGCTAAGGAAGACTATCCTAGGAAGGCTAAGGGCCTCGGCGGAAGCACACGCAGGAAACATTCAACCACAACAATTACATCAGGCACATTCACGATAACAGGGCGAGATATTTACAATAAAAATGTTTGCATTAAATATATTATATATAAGAACAAACTGGTAGCGTCTCGCGCTTTGCATTGAGGCGGAAAGAAAAAGCAGAGGCGGAAAGAAAAGGAAGAGGGGCCCCCTCATGAAGACAAGCTGTACCCCTCCGAGCTCCCGCTCGAACTCCCGCTGGAGCTTTCGTCGGAGCTCTCTCTAGAGGTCTCGCCACCCGCTGCAGGAGATTTCGGGACGTCCGAGGGTGGGGTATCCGGGGCGCCCGGGGGCTTTGGAATGGGCTCGAAAATCCATGGAACGAGCTGTTGAGCAGTGATGTCTTTGCCCCTCCCATCCCAGCAGTTGACGTCTCGCAGCGTCTCCAGCGTCAACCTTACTGTAGCTTGCGCGTTCCCCTAGAGCAGCTTGTCGATATCATAAACCGAGTAATACCGGCTCTTCAGTCTCTCGTCCAGCGGGGGGGGGGGGGGGGGGGGGGGCGCACTCGCCTCGAGACGCGCAACCTGCTCCCGCAGGAGAATGTTGTCGTATCGGGCTTGGGATAGCTCCTCGCGAAGCGTGGCTTGGGCGGAATCCTGAGCAACAAAAGGTTAGCATAAAAGAGAAGAGATAAATTAGCGAGAGCAAGCGCTGTGAAAGATCTCGCTTACCCCTTCCGCCTGGCGCGAGGATAGCAGTTGCTGGGCCTCGGCCAGCTCCTTGGCCAGAGTGGCCGCCTGAGCCACCGCATCATCCCTAGCCTTGAACATGTCTTGAAAATTGCGGTCTATTGTGATGCTCCGGCGAGCACACATGTGCGCAAGCTCCACCCCGCGCATCAGGGCGCGGGTGGAGTCGTAGGCCAGCAGCCGGGTCGACATCCTGTCGTAGACGCTAGCATCCTCCCGGCTGTAGAGGCAGTAGCCTAAGGCGAAAGCCTTGCTGGTGACCTCGTCTCGCTCTGCCCAGCTTGGCAAGAGGGACGAGATCGAGACCTTGTTGGCGTCAGGATCCCACTGAAGCAGCGGCTTGTTTTCCGCGTCCAGGCACCTCATGCCGAGACCAAAATTGCGATGGCCCCGCGGCACCTCTCCAGACAGGGGCTGGCCGGAGGTCCCGGCGGCGGCACCCTCGCTCTCTGCGGCACCAGGGGCCTGAGGGTTCTCGGCAGGGGTCTCAGGGCCGCCCCTGGTGGCCGCAATCTTGCTAACGGCCTGCAAGACCTCCTCAAAGGAGCGGCCTGCAGGGAGAGGTTGGGCGGGCGACACCACGACGGCCTTGCCCTTCTCGGTATCGGTTGTCTTGGGTCTCTTGATTGGTTGAGGCGCGGGGGCACCGGGCTTTCGCTTCACAGCACCACCTGTAGGAGGAGGGGCCGACTCTTTTCGGCAGGCTTGCGCGGCGGCCTTCGCAAGAGCCAGCGGGTCTTTAGGAGGTTGGCTCCCTCCGGCGCGAGCCTCGTCAAAAGGCTGGCGTAAGGGGATCTCGCGCTCTCCTGCGAAAACAATGACACTAAGTTCCAACCTTGAAGAAGACAAGGAAAAGCAAGATAAAGGCGAGACTTTTACCTTCTCCTGGAAGCACATGGAGGAGAGAATCGACGTCTCGCCGAAGGTAGAGGACGTCGAAATCCTTGGTTCCAAAGAACTCAAGGAGGGCGCTCTCGCGCGAGCCCAAGGAGGGGGGCTTGTAGGCGGCATCCTCGTATTGGATGGGGGCAAGAGGTACGTTCCCGAAGTCGCCAGAAACGTAGATGAACCTCTCGCCCCAGTGATGGTGCTTGTTGGTGAGACCGATTGTCTTGAGCAGTTGCCCTGAGAAGAATACCACACCTTTCGCGCGGAAAGTAAACAGCTTGCGGAAGATCGGCAAGCTGAACTTGATCCTCTCGGACCGCATATAACATATGAAAGCCACGAGAATCGCAACTGAATTTGGATTCAGTTGCGCGGGAACCACCCCGTAATACTGGAGGGCCTGCCGCATCTCGGGCCACAGCGGGAGGCGGAAGCCCACCTCGAAGTGCTCGATGGGGATGACGAGCCCCCCCTCCCCTGCGGTGTTTACCTTGTCGTGATTGTCAGGGTTCCGCGCGGTGAAACTGGCGGGAACGTGTTGAGTCTTGATTAGGTTGAACTCATCCACGGTGAGAGTGCAGGAAGGAAAAAAGATGCTTCTGAAAAGCTTCCGCGCAGTTGGATCGTCCCTCACCTCCGCCTGGCATCGCGATGAAAGGTTTGAAGGCGAGAGCTTCAAAAAGAAGGCGGGAGCGAGAACGGTACGAGAACGGAAGGAGAAGGCGGAGACAGGCGAGAGCTTTGGAGAGACCGCGAAAGCAACAGAAGAGGAGAGAGACTGGAATCGGAGAAATGAATGTGGTAGGTGAGCTTCCCTATTTATAGAAAACCGTGATAATGATGGCTGTTTTCAGAAAGGCGGCGGGGGTACAGCCGGCGCGTCCTAGGTCAGCGACGCTTCGTTTTTCCCGCCCGAGTTTGACAGTGACCGATTAACTAAGTGACTAGCGCAAACGTTGCGGGATGACACGCGACAGGCAAGATAGGCGGAAGCAAGGTGGCTCTCGCCACCCAAGAGCCCAGGAAAATAACATATACGCATACAATAATAAAAAAGTAACAAGTGTCGAGTTATGGCTCTCGCTGAGCGAGAACGGGATAAAAAGTGAGCGATAAGCGCAGAATTATCAGTTACAATTATAAGCGAATAAATAAGGGTACATCTGAGAAGGGGAAGGCTTGTGGAAGAGAAGGGGAGGTCTCGCGCTTCAATAGGGCTCCCAGCGCCATTTCCCTTGCTCCCACCGTCATTTCCCTCGCTCCCGCAGCTTGGTCCGGGGTGGCGCCTGCGGGTTGAAGTAGGACGACAGAACACTGCATCCCAGGTCAACCCGGCGAGACAAGTCCCGGATGCGCTCGATGCACCTCTCGGGTGAGGATCCGGCGGTAGCTCCCCCCGGCCGGTCCATCTCGCCGATGAGATAGTCCCGCTCCAGAGTCTCTAGCCTCTTCTCCACGGACTGGCGAAACTCTTTCGCCGCAAGGTCGCGGACCCGTTCTCGCCGGATGAGCTTCGATAGGACGGCGACGACCTTCTTCCCCCGTCTTTTAGCGCTCCCGGCACCAGTCAAGATCTCCTCCATCTCGTCATACGAGGGGAAGGGAGAGCTCTCGCCATCTTCCCCCTCTCTTTCTTCTTCTTCTTCTTCTTCTTCCTCTACCTCAGCTCCAAGCCGCGAGCTCATGTCCCCTGGCAAAAGAGTTCCTGTTATAGCGAGAGCTAAAGGGTAGCTGTGATAAAGTTTCCATATACCTGCAGCATGACGAGGCCCCCCGGTCGACGGCAGGCGAGAAGGCCCAGCCCCCCCCCCCCCCCCCCCCCCGCAGCTGCAAAGAGGAGGTGGATTGGCTTTCCTTTTCCGGGGGGGGGTAAACTTTGCGAATGGTGATCCCGGCTTGGTCGGGAGCGGGGGAGTGGGTCTCCTCTCCCGCAGGAGGGCTGGCGTCTAGCGGAGGCGCGGAGGACTCGGCAGTATTTCCTCCCGCCGGTAGGGAGGAATCAACCGCGATGGCAGGCTGATTTGCAGCTATCGCCCCGCTCTCCCGGGTGGCGAGATCCGGCGGTGCGAAAACTGGCGCTGCGAGAAAACAGTTCAGCATTCAAAGATTTAAGTTAAGGGCGAGAGGGGAAACCGTTACCTGCGGTATTCGGGTCAGGTGGAAGGGCCACCTCTGGAACCCGCGGTTGATCCTCGTAATGGCTAGAGGATGGATCCAGGGGTTCTCGCGGGGACGCAGCAGCATCGGGAACCGTCTCCTGCGAGAGGTATCGCGTCAACTACTGAGCAGCTGGTGTTTTCAATAATTGGCAAATCGGGCATACCTTCCCCGGCGAGGGGCCGTCCACGTTGTATCGATAAGGCAGATGACGGATGTGTTGAAGCCAAATATGACCTCAACTAGAGTTCGAAGAAAAAGGGGGTGCAGCCAAAACCTACTTCTCTCAAGTCTCAACCCTCGACTGGATTCAAAGGACCTAAGATTGACCCAATAGCCCCAGCAGGGAGGTCCCACCTCACACCCGGAAGATCTCTGAGAGCTTCCCCTCCAAAGCCAAAGCTGGGCTAGGAGCTCCTCAGAAAGCACTGGAATTTGAGAGATAATGATAGCTTGTCTTCTAAGGAGCCCTTATGGGTCTATTTATAGCATCGTACTGACCTGAAATTACTGAAAAGCCCCTAGTTAGTCTGCCAATAGCCGAATCCCGCTGTTTTCCTGAGGGTACTGAGGTAATTTCTCCTGAGGGCAATTAGGACATTCTACCCAAGGCCCTGCCCCCCCCCCCCCCTCGGCGAGAGCAGAGCCGAGGACCTCCTGTCCAGAGCCTGGCGTGAACGCTCTCGCCTGCTTACAGGCGAGAGCCCTTTGAGATTGGAGCCAGGCGCAAGCGCAAGCGTTCCCGCGCCGGCCGCGCTCGACGATCTTGGCTCGCTGTTCTCCGTTCGACGATTCGGTTGCGCTCGCCGATCTTGGATCGACGATCTGGCGCGATCGTTCCCGCCTACTTGGGCGAGATCTTCCTTAGGGCGGGAACTCATTCGGCTAGCCCAATTGTGACCATTGTGCCTCCTGGTCTGACTCAGCGAATATGGGGTTGTACACAAAGTGTTTATGAACTTAATTAAATCCAAAGATCTCTAAGAATCTAGCCAACAGATTGCACTTCGAGTGGTGAGTTTGCAGATTACATAAAAGTGAAGGAAGTTTATACAGGTAATTTGTTGCAGAATGTGTTACACCTATAATGTTGTGAGGAAAGATAAGATAAGTGTTTATAAACTTGAAGATGTTAATGATGATAAGTGTTGGGATGAAGATGTTACAGAATGGTTCTGCTTGAATAGATGAGTAATAATGATGTCTTTATACAAAAAACTTTAAGTGTTTATAATTTTACAGAATATGTGTATAGTTCTGCTTGAACCATTGTGCTTGAATCATTACACATTGGAAATTCTGCTTGAATTATTATTGTTAATGATGATAAGTATAAAGGCACATAACTTACTAATCGATTTGTGAATTACAAATTGCTCTCAACCAAGTTGTAGAAGTTTAGTCACTTCATTTACTGAACTAGAGATTGTTTAAAATCAAGTATCATGAGCTCAATCACCCCATCTCGGTGGGGATTTGAAAGTATAGAATCGACAGATGACAGTGAAACAGAACTCATGTGTATCTACAGGTATGTATCTACCGAAAACAGAACTCATATGTATCTACAGTCAAATAAAAACTAAAAACATTGAGCATATGTATCTGAAAGTATGGGAAGCCAGTTTAACAGAAGAGAGGGAATAAGAAACGCCGAGATCTACAGTAACAAATGCGGAGATCTACTACGAAGACATCTTCCATTTGAGGGGAAACAACGAAATGCGGAGATCTACAGTAAGAAATGCTGCGATCTACAAGCATGCAACTTCCATTTGAGGGGAAGCAAAAAAAAAGCATACTTGAGTGGTGGAGGTCTTGTCGTCGAGTGGAGGAAGATTGCAGCGGCATCGAGTAGGAGGGAAGATGAAACGGCGTCGAGATCAGTCGTCGAGAGGAGAAGATCTGGCGTCGAGCTTGAATGGAAGAAGAGCTGCCTTCGGGAAGAAGAACGGCGTCGAGCGGGATCGAGAATGAGATTGCAGAGCGCGGCGGATCAAAAGAGGAATTGGGGGCGTTAAAAGCCCTAAGCTGAGTTCGTTTTGCAGGTTTTAAGACATAGGAATTGGTTTTGGCCGAAAACCTATGGCGCAGAGGTTTTGGAATTGGGTCAAAACCAATTCTTGTGTTCGGTTGCAGGAAGGTTTTCAGTGACAAGAATTGAATATTTCAACATTTCTGTTCGGTTGCAGGATGGAATTCAGAGACAGAAATTGACCAGAATGTTTATACAAATCATTCCAATCAGATTGTTCGGCATATTCAGACAATCTCATATGAACATTATCGATGAATCAGTAACATTAGTGACAACAATTAATGATTAATCAACAATCAATCTACGCAAATATGACAAAAAAATAAAACATAACAATACGCATAGTAATATAATCAGCACAACCGTCCAAGTCAGAAAATAGAAATGCATAATAATACATCACCGCTAAGGTAAGAGTCCATTTCAGCAAAATAAGAAACTACGACTTCCGCAAAATAAGAAACAACGGTTTCCGCAAAATAAGAAACTACCACTTCCGCAAAATAAGAAAATACAACAAAATGGGTTCATCACAGCTCCACTCTATTCGAATATATGAATGTGCAACCACCTCCTCCTAGCAATCTCTGGCAAGACCAAGAAGACCTCGCACTTTATCGCGTCAACGCTGAGCAAATCGATGGCCTTTATAAGATCATCCTCTGAAAGGTCCGTCATAACAGATAATGCCTGATACACAGCTTCAATCCTCGACCTCGAAGGTGCTCCGATCGGGGCAATTTCAACTGGATTATCCATGTTATTTGCAATATGAGTGACAGCAGTTGCAATCATATCAATAGCTGATGTGCTTTTGGATTTCTTCTTCATAGGACCACTTGGCTCTGCCGCAACATCCTCTTCATGATTCTCTTCCCCGACAAATTCATTGGCCGCTTCCACCCCTGTTGCCGTATAAGCACCATTTGCTCTATCAGTCCCGCAGAGAGTTCCCAAATCACCCTAATTTACGATCACTTTGTCTTTGTAGTGTTTCAGAGTCGGATGTGTCTGCATTAATGAAATAAAGTCAGTAAATAAACGTGCATATATAAACAAAATAATGTAAGTGGCACTAGTAATATAAACAAAATAACAATCGGTACCTTAACATAATCAGCCCAGACTTGCTCGCTATCAACTTGTACAACATGTCGTTCTCAATCCCAACCAAATCCACTTGTATCTAGCATAGCAGATATTTCTTGGTAGTATTTATTCCAAGTTTTCATGCGTGCCGCAATATTTTCTTTGCTAACTCGAACTCGACATTCATCCCACAGCGAAGTAATAGCAGCGGTAAATGCTACTCCTTTCCACCCATTTGCACCCTTGTTACCAAGACTTAGCTGCTCTAACAGAGAAGCAGATAAAGCGTAATCCATTTCATTTGTCCAATGAAGGTATGACTTCTCCTTCTCCTTTAATGACTGATTTTTAGTCTTCTCCATTCCAATACTGTACAATTTAATATCATGAAGATTTTATAAATATAAGATGATTGCGCTATAAATTAGAAGAAGTAAACATTTAAAGCATCACAAAATTGATATCTACTACAATACTATGATAGAGAGATACACATTGTCAGATATCCAAAATGATAGCTACTACAACATTATAGTGTATTCATATTGTTCATTCGAGTTTGATACTCATTGAACATTGTTATCGCTAAGTGATCTCTGAATGCAGTCCACTCATTTGACGCCTGAATGGGTTCACTTGTATCAGCATACTCAAAACTATCACCACTACTATGTTGTGTCAATATCTCTGCATCAACCTCCGCCAACAATCTGGCATCAGTCATTAACCTCTTGTCTATTAGGAAATTGTGGAGAACACAACAAGCATTAATAATTTGAACCTGTTTAACAAGCTAGCACAATTAGAATATATGAATAACAATTATTATATACTAGAGTTTATAATAAGGGAATTAAGTTTTCTCGTCTTTGATTTTTGTACCTGTTGCTTGATATTAAAGAAAGATGGTTGGCGTAAGATAGCCCATCTTTTTTTAAGTAACCCGAATGTTCTTTCGATAATGTTTCTTTTCTTTGAATGACGAAGATTAAATAACTCCTTATAGGTAGTAGGATTGTTTCCTTGAGTTGCCCATTCCTGAAGATGATAACGTGTCGAACGATAAGGAGCTAGGTATCCTGGTCCATTTGTGTAGCCTGCATCGACGAGATAGTACTTGCCTACAATGTAAAATTATATGTTACATGTACCGAATAACTCTTGTTGTCTGATTAATGGATGGTTCGACACAATCTTACCTAATGGAACTTCAAAGGAATCCTCCCTCTCCAATGCATTACGAAGAACTCTTGAATCTGATGCAGAGCCCTCCCAACCCGGTAAAACGTATATAAATTTCATGTCAGCATCACATACTCCGAGGACATTGGTTGTAGTAGCTTGTTTTCTATTACGGTATCTTCCTTGGTCACTTAGTGGTACAGTGACATCAATGTGTGTCCCATCAATAGCACCAACACAATCTTTAAAGCACCCCCACCTGTGTGTTTGTGATGATTCTGGACGTTTGATATACGCCGAGCTCAGCTGCAAAATTGCCCTCAACACAAGGTTGAAATGTCGGCTTACGGTATCGATGGATCGTAAGTACGTACCGCCAACAACCCGAAATTTAGTGTTATGTGCTAGGACATGTAGGAACAACCCTACAGATTCCTGAACCGTTACATATTGTGTCTCGCTCAAAAGGCCTCGATCCACTAATATCTTACACAAACTACGGAAGGCATTCTTGTTCATACGCAAGTGATTATAGCAGTTCAGATCTGTACTGTTATATAACATATTTAAAAGCGTCAATCTTAGAACATCGCGTTTTTCCCTATTGCTTGGACAATTAATTCGATTATTTTTTATCAGAAGAACAGCCGCAACAGAGGATAAAGCAGCTACCATAGCTCTCTTTCTCATATCCATCTTTCTTTTTTTATGAACCTCGATAAGGGTATCCATCTACGAAACAAAATAAATAATATCCTATGAGAGAACATTAACAAGCATCTATAGTATTATTTATCTTCGTAGCATCAACTTTCCATTAACCTAAAATGTGTAATGATCAAAACCTAGAAATACCTATCCGGAGAGGAGGAAAATCTCATTTCTATCCCATGTTAAGAGATCAACAAATGTGTAACGATCTAAACCTAAAAATACCTAGCCGGAGAGGAGGAAAATCTCGTTTCTATCTCATGTTAAGAGCTCAAGTAATGTGTAACGATCTAACCCTAAAAATACCTAGCCGGAGAGGACGAAAAAACTACATTAGAAGAAGGTATTATACCTAGACGGGAGAAACGTTTTTTCAACACTTGGTTGCCGGAGAGGAGGAAGATGAACAGTGCTCCGCCGGGCCTAGGTCACGCTGCAGTTAGGAAGGAAAGCTTATTAGGGCCGGAGAAGGAGGAATACATGAACAAAAGGCCGCTAGGGAGAGAAGCCATACCGGAGGAAGGAGAGGCGGCCGCTGGAGCTTGCCGCGACAGTTTCGCCGATCGCCAATCGCGCACAGGAAGAAGAACAGCCGCGCGGGATTTTTTTTTTTCCCAAAACTCGGGAAAGCCGACCGGTTGGGGAGGGTTTTGAGGGATATGTAATTTTTATATTTGGTAAAACCTATGGGTTTTAGATGAATTCCAATTCTGCCCTCATTTTTGATGAAACGAACATAAGAATTGGAATTGGAATACCCAATTCCAATTCCACTGCCCGAATTCTTAGCAAACGAACGCAGCCTAAAGCTCTTTTAAAAAAGCTCCCTTTATCTTGCTGTGCAAAAAGTCCTTAAAACAACTTTTTTGAAGAAGCCCTTTTGCCACCATTCCTCATCCAAACACGTAAAATATGGCGGTGGCGGTGGCAATAGAGCTTTTCCCACCGCCACCACCGAACCAAACATGCCCTTAGTTACAAATTGACGGTAATACAACTATTTATACAACATAATATGACCGTTACAAGGTATTTGCAAAATTAAAAATAACAATTATTAAACCCAATATCTACGATGGAAAGTAAGTTTGGGAAAACGATCCTTCGTGGCGGGATGTCGGCATGTGCCCTCCTTAATCCGTATCAACCTTTCAATTGTTTTTGATGAGATCTGCCGCTGCCATGCGTCTTACCCGAAACGCCTTTTCCTTTATAACAACGATGTCCTCATCGTTTTTTTCATTCAGAGAGTTAAAACCCTAAATCTTCAGCAAAGGCGAGGAGGAGCTGTGAGTGGAAAGGTGTACTTCCAGCGAACATTTGCTGGTGGACGCTTTACAAATTAGGTAGTCAGTGAGCCGATGATGTTGATGTTGTTGATGGGAATCTGCGGAGTGGGTCTGAAGGTATAACTTGAATCTGCGAAGTCAATCTGGAGGTATAACTTGTGCTTGTTACTACATATCTGGTTGTTTGAGAGATCGATGCCGAGGTGCGCGTTTCTTCTTCCGCGTCCATGTTGGAGTCAGAAGATCCTGCCAATTGGAATCGATAGAGGTTGTAGAGGTATCATGAGTCGTTAGTCTTAGGTTTTTTGGGAGTTCGTCGAGATCTTACCATGTACTGTCTTAGGGTGGAAGATCCTTCCACTGTACCAGCCCTTGAGAAACCTTCAGATTATTCCTGATAATTTGGCGCAGACTAACGATGTCTAGACCCTTTCCAGCGAACATTTGCTGGTGGACGCTTTACAAATTAGTTAGCCAGTGAGCCGATGATGTTGATGTTACTGATGAGAATCTGCAGAGTGGATCTGAAGGTATAACTCGAATCTGCGGAGTGGACCTGGAGGTATAAGTTGTGCTTGTTACTGCATATTTGGTTGTTTGAGAGATCGATGTTGAGTGTTTAGGTGTTTCTTCTTTTGTATCCATGTTGGAGTCAGAAGATCCTGCCAATTGGAATCAGTAGAGGTTGTAGAGTTATCGTGAGTCGTTAGTCTTAGGTTTACTAGGAGTTCGTCGAGATCTTTCCATGTACTGTCTTCGGGTGGAAGATGCTTCCGCTGGACCAGCCCTCGAGAAACTTTCAGATTATTCCTTATAATCTGATGCAGATTAACGACGGCTAGAGGAGTATATACTGACATATTCTGGTAGTTGTGAGTTGGTAAGGGCGTCACCTTCATTTTCTCTCGTCCCTTGTATGGCTTTAGCAATGAGATGTGAAATAGCAAGTGTATTTTTCAATCCGTTGGGAGCAGTAGATGATATTCTGTCTCGCAGATGACTTCCGCAATTTGGAAGGGTCCGTAGTAGCGGAGAGACAACTTTATGCAATTAGTGTTATGAAGAGTAAGATGTCGGTAAGGATGTAGTTTAAGGCTCTAAGCTAGTAGCCCATGTCCGTTTGGAGCAGTCACCTCCCCTGGTTTCCAGCGGGATCGATCCGCCACCGCTGAAACAAATGAAGCCTAAGAATAGTAGCCCGTCCTTCTGGTTTCAGTGATAGAGCGTCTGTGACAGGGTTTACGGCACCAGTCTTATACTCTACGCGGAAGTTGAAGCCCAAAAATGTACTCAACCAATGTTGTTGGGGTGATATGCTGAGACGCTGCTCGAGTAGGTACTTGAGACTGAAATGGTCCGCATAGATCAAAAAATATCTACCTTATAATTTTGCCTTCGGTGTTGCACCGCCTTGGCGAGGTCGAGCAACTCGAGCTCATAAGCCAGTAACCTTTGATGGTGAGCTGTCATCTTGCGATTGGAAATTGCGATTGGATGGCTTGCCTGTTGTAGCAAGGCGCCGCAATTATGCGCTGATGCATCGCACTCAACGAGGACCTCCTACGAGAAGTCAGGTAACGGAGGATTGAGGCGGTGATCAAGGCCGACTGTAGGACCCTAAAGGCTTTGGTGGCATGATCACTTCAAAGGAACATGTTCTTCAGTAGAGCCATCGGGGGCTCCACAATCTTGTTGTAGTATTCAATGAAATGACAGTAGTACCCCGTCTATCCAAGAAATCCCCACAGCTTCCGAGGGGACTGAGGAATCGGCCAGGCTTGTCACCCCACAAATCTTGTCGGAGTCTACAAAAATCATTATTTTAAATGTTGGCCAACATATCCTATTTGAAGGACCACGGCTTTCATAATGTTACATTATATAAGTTATGTCTCTAATATAAGTATATAACGACCTTTATAACACTGCATCAGCCCGCCGCACAGGTCCACGACCAACCGGCGTGGAGGCAGGAGACAAGGGGTCACGTCCCACCGCCGCAAGAGGCCATGGAGGTGGGCAGAGGAAGAGGAGCGAGGAGAGGAGTTCGAGGAGCTGGGAGAAGAGGAGGAGGAGAAGGAAGAAGGGGTAGGGCGGCGTTGCTCTTTTGTGACTTACGAGAACCCAGGAGGTTCGACCAACCAGCGTGGAGGCTGGAGACAAGGGGTCACGTCCCACCGCCGCAAGAGGCCATGGAGGTGGGCAGAGGAAGAGGAGCGAGGAGAGGAGTTCGAGGAGCTGGGAGAAGAGGAGGAGAAGGAAGAAGGGGTAGGACGGCGTTGCTCTTTTAGGTTTATTTATATTATAAAATTTTTGATCTGTTTGTGACTTAAAATTCTTTCTAACAACAACGTGAGACTGAAGCAGGAGACAATAGCGAGACTCACAAAGTCTTCTCATCGCAAATTCATCTCCTCTCTCGTCACTATTTCCTCCCCTCTCCTCACGAGTTCTTCTCCAAAGAGATGTCTACGCCTTGCATAGCCAACGTCGACTATTGCTTCTTTTCGTCGTCTGTGTTCCAACTTTCGGAACAGTTCTTCCAAAACGGGAGTGCCCTAGCTTTTCAATCACTGTAAGTTTGTGCTCTTCTTGTCCATCTAAAACTAGAGTTCCCATGTTTTTTGGTTCAATTGTCAATTTAAAACGTTCTTAGTTCTCAATCTAAAAATTTATGTTTTCAATCAACCTAAGTTATGCTTAGTTCTCATAAACTATTTTCGTTGTTGCACTTTTGTAATCTAGCATCCTTCTTTTTGTAAATTACAAATTAGTTTGAGCCATCTTGTCCAATTCGTGAGATGTACTTTTTTTAGTTTAGGTTTGGCTGTTCTATTACCAAATAATTTGTGCAGTATTTGTTTTGAAAATGATTTATCAAGATTATTTGATGTTTTTATAGGAATACCAAATGATTTGTTGCAGTAACAAATGAATCTTGTCTATGTTTGTTTGGCAGGATGGCGTAAAGCCCATACAAATTGCTGTAGTTCGAGGGAATTGTGGAGTCGTTGAGATTCTTATTCTATGTTTTCTTTTTCTGGCAAGTTCGATTTCAGCCTTTATATGTTGAAATATGATTTGTTTTGTAGGGAAATATGAAGGAAACTCAAAAACTTAATTAAGAGATAGTTGTGGTCACACTTTTACTTCTAATCTAATCCTTCACAGAAACTTAGAAAGTGACAACAAGTCCATGCATCTTGCATAACACTTGATTTCGGTTTATATAAAAAAAACCCGAGGCTAACCTAGTTCCTTTTATGCTACTCTTCATCTTCGACACAGCAGATACTGATTCGCGTGCTTCTCCCCCTTGAGGTGGTATTTCTCGACAACACTGCTGATTCTCTATCCTCGATGACAAGTCAGAGGATTCTCTCCACCAATTCAGAGGATTCTTGACCCCGATAAGAGATTTTTTGCCCCCGATCAGAGGTATGTGCAAATATTTTCAATTTTAACTGTTAGCAACCAAAAACGTAGTTCATTGTCATGTATATAAAATTAATTACAAGTCAGTGGTGTTCCTTTCTCAATCTTTACTAGATTAAGATATTTTATAACTTTTTTTAAAATTTTAATCTAGTCAGTCTACACCTTAACTTAAAATTTTGTTCATCATTTATCTATTTCTGAATTCTCATTTTGCATTTGTTGCTATTGAGTTACTTGGGTTATTATTATTCATAAACCATTTTCTTCCTTAATATTCATCTATCTTCTTATTAAATCAGTGAACCTACTCAAACCAATCCTTATTATTATCCATAAACTATTTGTTGCAAGCTACCTAAGTCTGCTTTCTATTACTTGAATTGATTTCGCTTCTCATTCCTTTAGTATAATCATTCTTTAAATTATGCTTTCAAGTTTTGCCTCATCAAGTACTATCAGATAGCAACAAAGCCCAGTCAACAAAAAGGTTTAATATATCAAAAACAAATGTTACTTTTATCAATTTGGAAGACTCAACCCACAAACAAGTCAAAATCAAACTTAGATCTTAAAATAATAGTCGCTAAAAAGAAATATTTTTTCAAGTTTCATATTGACCTTAAATACAAACTTGGATCGTAAAATATAATCTGCTCATTTTAATCCGCTAAATAGGATCTAATTTGTCATGGTTCATTCACGTCAATCATACATGATTATAAATTTATAGATTGTATGTACTATTAATACATGTTAAAACATTTCAGAACAATGATCTCTTATATGATGCGTAGTAAATTTCACAAGCTTCTCATGTTTATCCGCAGAGATGAGTTTCTCAAGTTTCCCTTTGAGGGTCACCATCGTCAGGAGGTAATATTTCAAACTCTTAAGGTCCCAATTGTGCTTCTTCATGGCCCTGGAAAGGATACCTGCACTTATTTTAAAGTCACTTTTTTATTCCTTGGTTTGTTTTCTTTCCCTGAAGCAGTTGATCCCACCAAATGGAAGGCTTACCTCTGGCGAGTATTCTGAGGCACTTCTCCACAAATATTATCATCAAAAGCTGTGATCAATTTTTGATGCACCCCAGGAACCATTTTAACATTCAAAAGAAGGATTTCTTATATGATGCTTAGTACATTTTTGACGTTTTTGTACCTGGTCTTATAAAAAACATTTTCTTTTGCAGGATCCTCCTTTGATTGGTTGCGATTTAAGGAACATGATTGTTGATACACTTGAAATATTGAGTAATAAGGAGGTGATTGCGGTGAAACAAGGTAGTTATTGAACTTTCTTTGGTCTTATGTTGAAAGTTTTCTCATTTACTTGGCCCAGGCTCCTGATACAGTGCAAGTTTGCACATATATTCATTATTTTCTTATTTTTGTTTGTACATATTGCCCAGGTGTATGTTTGAAATTGGAACTTGAGAACAGTTACGAATCAGTGGAAGATTCACAACATCATTCACAAAATCATTCCTCACGAGTGGAAGGTATTCATTGCACTTGAGTTTATTTATTAGTTATGTGGTTTTCACATTGTAAACATCATATTTGAAATACACATAAAATCCCTGCAAACAAAAAAAAAAATTTAATATATGAAAATGGAGATATACATACAATGAAAATAGATGCATGGTGATAATTAAAGATAGATTTGAGTATTCTTTTTCCCCTTAAGAGGTGGGGTGACCACTTGCTGTGAGAATGAAGCTATGGGAGGGGCCCTCCCCGCCACGTCGGCCGTTGTAAGACCGATCCATCAATAGACATTTCTCGCAGAGGTGAGTCTTTGATTTCTCAAGAACCGGGAAAGGTCCAAAGGGTTATTGTACAGGCAGGTTGAATTTTTCGCACCACTTTCACAGCCCAAGAGAGCTCAGCGATCCGTATAATCTATAGTAGGACTTTCATGCTAAGTTAAATATTCTATTGACAAGGCCGATGTTGTATGCTAAGCATCTTTCTTGAGAAAAAAATCGACTCATTTTACATCCATGAATGTGAATGCTTCGTTTGGGGAAATTCCACTGTTCTTATAATACATTGAAGAAGCTGGAATTGGATTAATTAGTACCCTTTTTATGTCGATGCGACCTTGCTGGAGACGGAAATAATTAGCAACCGATCCAAAACTTCTTTCTTCTCTTGCCAACTGCCCTTTCTCAAGGCCCAGATTCGATTGAGATCTCGATATCTTTGTTTTGCGTATGTTTATACCCTTTTGGCTAGAAATGTACCTTTCGGGGATGAGTCTAATCTCTTGGTTAGGTGCAGATGAAAATTCGTTAGAGGGTCTAGTGCTGGTATATCTATACTATTATAAAAAGTATGTTTGGGCCCATTTTGGCTTCCAAATGACCCCTACAACAAATCATGACCATCCATATCACACCACCAAATCAATCCAGTTCGTCAAATTCATTTTTTTTAAAATTCCCTTATTCCTTTCATGAGCTTTTTCGCCATCCCTCGCGTCTTCTTTCATGCCCTAGAAATCCCGATAACCATGAAATGATCCAAATCTGTGCCCTAGCTGACGAGCATTTCTCCTTTCTTTGCGGTGATCTCCCTTTCGGAGCCCATTGCACCAAAATGTTGTGAGTCATCACAATCGAGCATTGCCATCCTTCATGCCAATCCCCGTTCACAAAGACTTTGATTGCTGGTGACTGGTGTTCTGAGAATCCGACATATGCGGCAAGCACAAACATGGAGTTTACGGAGAGAAGCCAGGTAATGACAGGTGTTGATACTTTCCTTAGTACTCTTAAGAACTTCCTAACTTTCAGGTAAGCTCATGTCATATCCATCTATATTCACAAAATCTAACCCTAATCCCTCTCCCCCTCTTCTTCTCTCCTCTCCTCTCTTTCTGTCTCCAAACTTCCATTTCTTCTTGGAGAAGCCTGACAATCATAGGTATTTATTTCACTGTTTTGTCGTGTTCAACGTCTTTTTTTGGTGCAGTCGTTAATGGCTTGCATAACATTCGAGGATTTGTTTTTTTAATAATTGGATGTATTTCCAAATTGGGATCTTTCGGTGCAATCTTGTATGAAAAAAATAAGGTTGGATCCCTGCGCCATTGAATTGCTCTCCTATGACTTGCCATAAGGTTGGATGCCAATTTTGTATATTATTTTTTCTCCATATCATTCATCACACTCGAACAAAACAACACTCAGATTCTTTATCTGTTCATGACAATTGAACATAGAATAAAAAATAAGTATGAAAAAAATATGATAGAAGAGGCATGTGAATGCACAAAACCTGTTAATACTTTCATAATATATATATATATATATATCCAATTTTATTCTTATAATCTCATTTAGATCTTTTATTCATTGCCTGTGAACCCTCTTTGTTAATTAATATTCATTCATGACTAACACTAAATTTGTGTTTGATTTTATTGTAGTTTCTTTGACTTTTATCTGTAAGGAAACCAACATGAAATTTCGGGATTTCATTTGGCCAATTAGTGCTTAATTTTGAAGGCTAGTAAGTTTTGTTATGAAATATTGCTCTACTTGCTTAATTTTCATGTGCAACAATTGCTCTACTTGCTAACTTCTCTGCTGTATTGCTTCATCAAATTCACACCATTTTTGGTGCTTATTTGTTGTGAAGAGGATGTGTTGTTTGGGGGTAATATATTCTCTCTCTCTCCATGTTTATTTAGGAAAAGAGCTAATCCATGTTTTGAAATCTCTGTAGTGATTGTGCAATGTTTATTTAGGGTTTAAATATAATTAGCTAAATTAAATATATTGTATTAGGGCTTGTAAGCAAAAAAAGAACTTTTAAAATGTGTACATAAAATATCATCATTTATTTATGAAAGTGCTAATCAACTGATCATAACTATTAAGTTCTATTTGTTTGGGTGTTTCGCAACTCTGTTTGGGCAAATGCCGCCGGAAAGTGGGTAAATAAATGAATCTCCGGCAACATTTGCTCCGTTTCCACCCGCCTGCCCGCCTTGAGAAATGTCCAAAAAAAATTCTGTTTGGATAAGCCAACTCTCCCTTCCGTTTTGAACGCTCAATTTCCACCCGCTGGATCGACCCGCCAAATGAAGCTGTATCAGGTCGCGAAAAAAATGTTTTGAAATTGTCGGAATTAATAAGTAAAATTAGGAAATGGGTTTTAAACGGTGCTGAAAAGTGGCCCAAACATGGTCCAAATGGAGGCCCAAATAGGGTGATTCAAGTATGCCGGCAAAATGCGGCCCAAACGTTGCCAAATGTGCCCCAAACTAAGTGAGATAAATGGCCCAAACGCAGCCCACACGCGGTTTGGGCAGACGACGCTGTCCAAAACCAGAGAGGCGGGCCAAATGCAAAGCAGTCAGAATGGGCCGCGTTTGGGGCGCGTTTGGGCAGATACCAGGCCACATTTTCGCTCATTTTGCACATTGGGCCGCGTTTGGGCCAAATATTTTACCATTTTGGGCCAACATTTCGGACATTTTTGCGCCATCCCTAATTTGCGGCCAATTTCTGCCCTGTTCGGAGCTACTTGAGCTTTCCGGTTATAAACATTATTCAATTTATTTTAAAAAAAAAACTAAATTTGTGAATTTTTAAAAAAAAATTTTGAACATTTTTAAATTTGTCTTTGTCTAATTTAAAACAATAGGCACCACTTTTATAAACTTGTTTTAAAATTTGTCAGCACACTCTTGTTTCACGGAATTTTCATAGCGCGCTCTTCAAAATATCGGTTGCAAAAATTTTGTTGCAGGACAGCCTTTCAATACATGAATCTTAATGCCAAAAGTAGCAAATAAAAAAGATTGAATGTTCAGCCATGAAGCAGCATCAAAATATACCAATGAAGACCTACTCTAAAAAGAAACTTTGTTCAAGTATATCTCATCCGCCGCACGGCGGAAAAACAAATGGACAACGACAGCATTTGCTGCATCGGCTCCCGCCGTGCTGTGTGAAATGGCACAATTTGTTTTTCAATCCGGCACGGCGGGAGCAATGTCTCTATTTCAAACTAAAAAACATAGATTTTCTGGCCATTGTGCTTCTCAAATTGAGTAAACTATAAGGCTACTTAGGAGTGCAAACGAGTCAAGCTCAAGTCGAGCTTGACAAAATTTCCAAGCTCGAGCTCAAGCTCGAGTTGTTCATTTCGAACTCGAGCTCGACGAGCTCATTTAGACCAGCCCGAGCTCGATCTCAATGCCAATTTATCGAGCTCGAGCTCGAGTTTCAAGCTCGCGAGTTTTTTTGCTCCTGAGCTTTATTTTTTTTTACTTATTTTTATTTTTTTTAATATGTATAAATAAAAAACTCGCGAGCTGGCTCGAGGGTTCATGAACAACACAAGATGAGCTCGAGCCCGACTCGTAATCGAGCTCAAGGAGCTCGATTTGAGCTTTTTTCGAGCCGGCTCATCTCAAGTTGCACCCCTATACTTATTGGTTTGTTTTAGAATCATTTATATTATTGAAAAAAAAGTCAAAGAAAGAACCTGCCAAGTCGGTCCACAGTGCCGAATATCGAGCCGCGCCTCATAGAAATCACGACCAATAGCATTCAAAGAGGTTGATGACAATGTTGACCCGAAGGAAGATATCGTCGGCCATAGCCCTTCATCTTCCTAAACACACCTTCCCAGCATGCCGACCGTCATTTATAATAAAACCCATGCCAGATTACAACATACATTTACAACATAATTGATTTAGTGTTTGGGGGGATCAGAGAGTTCTTAATTAAGTCCTCTGCGGTCGTGACCGCTTGATGAAAATAAGTCAAATGAAATTCTCCTCTATTAAATATTAGATTACTGCAAAACAACTATCAAAATGTGACTTTCAATTAGAAATATAAAGATTGATTTCAAGAACCTTAAATTAAGGGCTGCGAGATTCCACCTACAGAATTGTCTCTAAAACAATGCCGCCAATTTTTTTGAATTCTCGAACATCTATATTATAAAAAAAATACAAAAGTGACTGCATGGTCCTCTAAAAACTCATTAAAATCATGAGAACCGTCCAATCAATCAACAATATTTGAGAAAACTAAAAAACTCCCAAGGTTTAGGGTTTAGAGTTTAGGGTTTAGGGTTTAGGTTTAGGGTATGCGGCCTCCCACAATTTTTCCTCTATATTGATACATTTTCGCCGCTAATGAGATTAAACGCGTATTCCTCCACTCCTTCATCACTCAATCATCTTCGTCCCTCACGACTGCGATTTCTCCTCACTCTGCCGACCATCCCCTCTCGATCCCCCATCTCTTCTTGGTTCCATCCCATCGGGTAAGCTATCCCGTTAGCAAAATCATCCAAGCAACCTAGCGAGATTTTCAATTTTTCAAAGTGTTCTTCTCGTCACAGGTTTCGGATCCGCATCCGCCACTATGAGCATTTCATGTCTGCTATGTACTCTCAAACAGGCGGCATTGTCCTCGCTGTATTTTGATTTTAGGTCTGTACCGATCTCATTCCTTACAAACATATTATTTTCCTTCGTCCACCCAGCAGCTACTGCACTCACCTTCATTTGCATATAGGCTCTCAGATCTTCTCTCTACCTATTCAAATCCAATAAGCCATTCCCGGTTCTATCTAGGTGTCCCAGACTAGGGCTCTTCTTCTGCTGGCTCAGAATCGCACCCAAATCAAGATCTTTACTTTTGAGTCATTGCTTCTAAGACCAAAGCTCTTTGCCATTGAAACTTTTTTTTGGTTGGTTTGTGCCTAACTTGAATTTCTTTATTTTTCCTCAACTGTATTTCATAGTATATGTTGAAACCGGAAAAATTCCTACTCAAAATATTTGGATCTAAATGCAGTCCGAGGTTACCAGACACTGCTAAAGGAGCCCAGGCGCTACAGCAGGGAGGTCCCAAAATGATGCATTCCTAAATCCGAATTTCTGGGCAGAAATTTGATTTTAAAAGGTAAAATCTGAGAACCAAATTAAAATTAGTGACGCTAGTGAAATTTCAGAAATCGGGTGTTTCCAATCGATATTCGCCCAGAACTCCAAGCTTTCACAAACGCACAAAAAATGTTCCGCGCTCGCTCGCAGTCGACGATATAATTAATTTTTCCACATCAAAACTTTTTTTTGGTTGGTTTGTGCATTCTTTATTTTCCTCAACTGCAAGAAGGAAACCGAACAAAAATATTCGCATAGTTGTTAAAGGAGCCCAGGCGCTACAGCAGGGAGGCCCCAAATTTTCCTAAATCCGAATTAAAAAGGTAAAATCGGCAAATTAAAATTAGCAAGAATTTCACGTGTTTCCAAGATATTCGTCCAAGCTAAAACGCACAAAAAATTCCGCGCTCGCTCGCAAGATATAATTAATTTTTCAAGCAAAGAAGGGAACTAGTTGTTTTTTTGAATTAACGGCAAACAAGAGTGATTAAACTGATTAAACTGCCAAATAATATTGCACATAACATTGAACTAATAATCTGGAGGTAACGGTTTGTGCGAGAATGATAGCTGACCCGTGCGCAAACAACACGAGCCCCCAAAGAGGATGGCTGGGACTGTCCCGGGACAGAAGTGGCTGCAGGCCCGGGGTGGAGAAGTGGAGGCAGGCTCGGTGGAGGATAACGGAAACACGGGTCGGGGTTAGCGGAGCAGAAGGACGGCCTGCCTCCAGATGCCGGAGGAACAGGAATGAAGTTGCCGATGGCTGATCGGCCCCTGGCTGGGAGGTTGGAGGCGCTGATGTGTTGAAGCCACAGTACGGGGTGGAGGAAGGCTGCCACCGGGAGGCTCACCGGGGGCTGAGCGGCCCACGCCTAGGCTCGTCGAAGTCGTCGGAAGGGGGAATCAGGAGGAGTTGCCGGTTGGGGAGCGTTGACGTCGTCATTCAGTACTGTGGCCTCTCGATCCCGTCGGAGGAGGCCCGGAGATGCGTCATCGGAGGTCGCTGGGACAGGAGAAGGCTGCGGCGGTTAACGATGTTGTGTGGGAGAAGAGGAGTCAGCCTGGCAGACACGCCGGGTGAGGAAAACGACAAAGTCTACAGTGACCCGGCGTTTCCTTCTTTCCCCAGCTGCCAGATTTAGGCTTCATTTGGTTCGGCGGTGGCGGGTCGATCCGGCGGGGGGAAACGGAGTGTTTGAAATGGAGGGGGGAGGTGGCTGCTCCAAACTGAGCTTTTTGGGGCGTTTCTCAAGGCGGGCGGGTGGAAACTGAGCAAACACCGCCGGAGGTTCATTTGTTTACCCGCCTTCCAGCAGCGTTTGCCCCAAACGGAGCAGCGAAACGCCGAACCAAATAGAGCCTTGGAGGAATGGCTCGGTTTATAAGGGATTGCTTTTAATTCTCCTTATTAAATGATATAAAGTTGAGGGTTACAATAGTGGCCAAATATTTAAATAGGGGTTTCAACTAGGTTGGCCGACTGGACTTTTCAATAGGATAACTGATAGGATTAATAATGTGGGGCGTTTCAAAACCATGATAATTATTTTTTAAATAAAAAGTTGGAAGATAAGGGGTGGGGAAAAATAAAGAGGTTCCTCCCTCAAAATATTAATTTCGAAAATATTTAATATTTCAATTTATTTGCTTGCTTAATTTAACGCTGCTCCTAATTTGACGGACCTATCCATTCATGATCCTATTGGTCGGTCACTCTAATAAGTCCAACCACAGTGCACGAATAACAATCGCGATACATGCGTGAAATAAAACATAAAATGCGCGAAACAGTCCGCTACAAAAATACTTAAATAAAGATGCAAACAAGAGTTGCATCACAAAACGTGCCCAGAAGTTCATAAAAAACTTTCCCTCACCAACCAAAATGACTGATTAAGATATGAGGAAGGCACAACTCAGAGAGTTGTAATCTCTGAATGGGGGGGGGGGGGGGGGCCTCAAGATTTCAAGGTGTCATTCCTGGTACCCCTGTGGTCTTATTTATAGACAAATCTTGAGGGGTATGTAGGCGAGAATACTCAACCCCTGTGAGGTTGTGGTGGAGACCAGCCCCGATCGGGTTGTCGCAAAAGTACCCGACGCCGTGCCCGACCCAAATTATTGGCATTTTTAATTTTTGATTATTTTTGTAATTTTAGGTATGTTGCCATATGTAGTGTGTCATTATTTGCATGTTACCTTCCCGATTCCTGCAAATCCGCAGAGTTAGGGCTCCTGCCGCGTCATCCCCCACGATCCAGCACACGCAGGAGAAGTCTTCCCCCCGCCGGCGCCAGCATCGTGCCGCGACTTCCGGAGATCCAACTACCGCCATGTCCACCACTTCAGCTCCTGCGGTTTCCACATTTAGCCACATCGAACACGATGGATTCCGCCATGGCCGCTCGGCTGCAGGTTTCTTTGGGCTTCTTGTTTTTGTTTTCGAAAACCTATATAAAGGGCTCTTTGTAATTGTTTGGCGGTGATGGAGGAATATTAAGAAATTTGTAAGCCTGCAATTGCTTCCCGTTGAGACATGTATATGATTCCCGTTTTTTTTTTGAGTTCTTGCTTTCATCTGTTCCTGTAGTCGGACCATTGCGATGAAAGTCTTGCTGCTACTGGTGGCTGGTGAAATGTGACTGTGTCTGGGGAATCCTATTGATGAATGTAGTGAATGAAATCAAGTTCTGATTTGTTGCTGTGTGATTGAGAATAGATGAAGATGATGAACAGTGTTGTAGAAGTTTAAGTTTGCTGCTTCTTTTAATTCTTGCTGAGAAGTAAACATTAGGTAGCTGTGGTGAATTTATTGATAGTTGTTGTTGTTAGTGAATCCTGTTGAAGAGGTGTAGCAATTGCATTTGGCTCAGGATATTAGTTGGCCGATTGGCTGCCATAGAGAATAGAGAGGGTAGTTTGCTGAATCCACGAGCAGTGGGTGAGTGGAGCATTGCTTGGAGTTGTTTGAGAAGTATAGTGCATAGAGTGGCTTGTTGCTTGGAGAGATTCCGTGGAACCACTTCCGTGTGAAAGTGAGTGAGATTCTTCCGTAGTGTCCGTAAGCGATAGCGGCCGACCTCGGAGCGGGGGATCGAAGGTGACGAGGAGTCCCTCGCGTGCTCGTCATCGCCTTCGAAAACGGAAAGACGCATCTTTCCGTGGGGTAATTGTTTTTTTCTCCTCATTTGTGTGAGTCTCTATATTTTCTCATTAGGATAAATAGATTTTTGTTGGGTATTCTCCCGAATTTTGTAAGCGAACGCTACATCAAAAACTTCAAACAGAAACATATTTGGAGTTCACGATTTCCGTTTTGCTACGACAAAGGGAACGAAACGAAAGTCGCAAACTTCCTTTCCGAATTTATAGTCGAACCAGTAATTCAAGAAAATTCATTTTTTAAAACAAATACCTTTTTTTGTGCTTTCCAAAAATCATAGTTGTTTAATTTCAAAGTCTGTGCAACGCCCGCTCTAATTTGTTTGCAAAATTAATTTATTCATTGCACGCATTTAGGGTTTCCTAGAGAAAAGCCGACAGGCGTGCAAACCCTACGCACCGTCTTGCATCAGGTTGCCTTTCTGGACCAGGTGTTTTTGCGACTTGTGATCGGGCGACTATTGAAGGAGCTCGCAAACGCCTGGCGAGATGGACGTCGCCGACCGACTCAAGGTAATTGCATTATCGTGCCTATTTCGGTAGGGTCCTGTTCCGTGACAGCAGGCGTCTACGCATTCGTCCTAGGCGATATTGAAGGCATTTTAGGGGTGCCTTTGCTCTGCACGCTCAGCGATGTACACGTCAATTGGGCGACTATGACCATGCAGGTCCTCCACGAGGGCTAGCCATGTCGTCTCGACGACAACTCCCCTCCCCTCCGCTCTCTAGACTCCATCTACACGATCCAGCGGGCCACAACCGTCGGCCTCTCCGCGGGGCTATGGGCCCTCTCTGGCTGGTCCGACGTGTCTTTCCCTTTCCCGACGGACCACCAAGAGCTTTCTACTGCGCTTGCCGTCATCATCCAGCCTCCGACAGGATTGACACCAGCTCAACTTTCTCTGGTCCGGAATAACAACGGCAGTTGGCGTCGAACTACCCAACCAAGCTACTTGATCGCCACTACCACCTTCAGGGGGACCCTGGATCGCGGGAGGTTCATGTTGTTGGGTCTTACCGTCTGGAGTCTGAATCTTCGTGTCTGCCCCAGGATAACTTCTACCGCTACCCTTCTGACTACTGCCTTGGGGACAAGACATATTTTTCAGACGGCGACATTGTTACGGTTGCGCATGCTGACGGAATACGCACACGCCGATGAGACGACGTGGCGAGCTCGGACGCGGATGGAGACGATGATGGGTCCGTCTGGAAGAGGAGAGATCGAAGACGTGCCACCAACATGATCATTTTATTTGCAATGGTATGTTATTTATCTATATGCATTAATTTTTTCGCACTGCTTTTCGTTATCCGCACCCCGCGCTTATAAGGGGTTGCGTTGTACTCTTTCTGATTATGTTTTGGATGTATGAAATTTAGAGTTGCTCCCTGGATTTTCGTCTCGCTCTCCTTCCTCTCCCACACCTCCGTCGGCCTTTCCCCTCACCGGAGTCCTCTCCGGGATCGTACCAGTATCTCAGATTGGATTGATATAGATTTAAGATTAGTTTGGCCACACATTGCATATTAAACTCAAAATTCTGAACAAGATGTTATGCATGAATTTTTTTATCAATAAATAAGGTTACTGAAATAAAATTAAAATTAAATTTTGAACAATATGTTATGCAAGTTACTGATGTTAATATGAATAATATGAATGCATTGAATGGCAGTTATTTGATGTTAATATACGTTTTGAATCAAGTTAATATGAAACTTAAACTATTTATAAATTGAATTCCAGAGAGATAAATTGACTTGTGCAGGCTGCACTCTAATTAGATAAAACCAATGGAACAACTCACAATTGCACATATTATGCTAAAAAGTGAAAGCATTACCTTCACATGTGAGCCGTGTGTAATTGCCGATGAGCCGTCTGCATTATTAGGCAAAAAAACGCCAAACTCATTCTGTAGAAAATTAACAAAATGTCAGGTCCTAAAAAAATAATCCATTAAATAAATGGAAAAACAGAAAAGGACAACATTAATCAATCACGGTCTCGGGATCACCGATATGACCGGCATCTCTTGCGCGAATACCCGAATGTGGGCCCCGCCAAATGCTCTTAGTACTTAACAAAAAAGAGCCCAAACAATCATGCACATTCACAAAGGTATACTCTTTGGACGAGTTAAACTCTTCTGCACTTAAATCTCATTGGGGATTGTGCAAAATGAAGATGAATAGACATTTCAACATTGGCTGATTTTGCATCAAGGGAATGTTACTTTTAATGTTACAAAAATCAGCCCAAATTTTGCATCATGAGTACATTCAATTCATTGCATACTCTCTCCAACAGAAGGTGGTGAGGTTGGACTCGTGTTGTTGAACGTGGTTTGATGCGCTATTATGGATAATCCAACCCTAAAAGTAACTAATGTGTGAAATAATTTTAAGACTAATTATATTGCCACATTTTTCTTAAACATTGACATGCGCATTTTCATTTACAGTATTACTCTCAAAAACAGAACAAGAGACAACTGCATAGCAGTTAAGGCTTAGGGTATGTTTGGTTCAGCTTATGCTCATGAATCATCTGTATTCCAAACGCAAACGCACTTTTAGAGTTGCTTGTTTGTGCAGTTGCTAGAAAAGCATTTTTTTAAAAATAATTGATCGGTAATTTTTTCACCAGCCGCTCGGGTCCAGCTTTTGGCTCTTCCGTACGTGTGTCCCGCCGTAAAAAAACCCTAATACGCGATCTTCATTTCTCACCCCGCTCGCACGACCCCTCCCTGATTCCTCTCGACGAATGACGAGCAGCTCTCGCCGGAACAACCCTGGGGGAGTACCCGGGGAATGACCTACTTCTTCAATCTGCACCGCCCTTCATCTAAAGATGGTGACGACCTGGAGAACGTGCCGACCTGACAATCCCTTCGGTTTTTTGTGCGATTCTACTTCTAATATTCTGGAATATCCCTTAGATCTTTCTAATTTCTTTTTTTGATTCTTCTTTTTTTTGTTTTTTGTTAGATTTTTGTTAGGTTTAGGGCGATTTCCTTCCGTGCAATTTCTGTTAGTTTAGGAATTTTATTTCTCCAAACTGCATATCCATTTGTGAATCATGCACCGAGCTCCCATCCCTTTGTATAAGCCTCGTGGAAGTAGAATAAAAACTACTGATCGGATAGGCACAAAAGGAAAGCTTGGCACAGTTCATTATGTTAGATTTAAAAAAGAAAACCCCTAAAAGAGAGAGAGAGGTAGTGATGGATATAGAATAGATTCATGTTGGGTTAATCCCCAGTACCATGTTCTTATTGTTTAAGCAGACAAAATATTGTGTATGGGATGGAAGGAGAGTGTGCTTGATTCAATAATGAAGGTGTCTGCATCTTCACTATCTTTCATTATAAGAAAAGCCGTTCCTTCTCCAGTTCTCCTGCCTCTCCTTGCCATCCTCTGTTTCCCATCTCCCTGCTCTCACTTCTCATTCCAAAACATCTCTTCTCCCCTGATAAACAAGCTTCCAATTCCAAGAGAAACCTGGGGCACAAGTTTGTGATGCCAAATCAAATGAACAAAATAATTTGGAGAAAACATTGGGGAAAGGAAGATCAGGAGGATTTGTGTTACACATCTGCATAGGACGAGCCCAAATCGACGCGTCGGGAGAGAATATCCCAGGAATCCGGAGAATATTTAACTTTATTTTATTCTATATTTGTGGCAATTTTAGTATTTTGAATGAATGTTTTCTCCATCTCTAACCCTAACCCCTCTCTCTCTCTCCCTCTCTCTCTCTTACTCTCCCTCTTCCAGATTGAGTACACCGCCCCACACCCTGCCGGACACCATCAATTTGGTCCTGCTCCGCCCGCCACCGCCGGCCGCCGGAATCCCTGCCGAAGCCGCCGCATCAAGCCCTTCCGCCGCACTCGCGCCGCATGGGCCCGACGACCCGATCCACAACAGACACACCACCGCGCCAATCTCCAACCGCCCACCCTCGTGGCCTCCATGCCCTCCCTGCTCTCCCTTCAAGTCAGCCCACCACCGCGTCCGGCTCTGCATGCCCGACCAACAGTACGCCCATCCTCGGGGTGCCCCCTCTCCCACACAACGGGGAGACCGCCCCCCGTTTGCCCTTGGATGTCCGACCCTTGCCTTGGAACGCCCCACCTCCGGTGTGGACCCGATTGGGTGGATCGCAAAGGCAGAGCAGTACTTTGACCTACATCACACTCCCGAACAGGACAAAGTCTTCACCGACGTCGTAGGACTCGACGGCTCCGCCTTACATTGGGCTTGATGGCTACGACAGTCCAACCCAACAATCTCCTGGTCGGAGATCAAGCAGGAGATGATTCGCCGCTACGACAACCATTATTCCGGCTCCGCCATCGAACGACTATGTGGGGAACGCCAAACAAGTGCGTTGGATGATTACATTGATGAATTTGTGTCTCTCGTCACCCATGTTCCGGGCTTACTGTCGGATCACTACCTCGACTTCTTCATGCAGGACCTTCTGCCCCACATCCGCTCTCGGCTTCGCACTCATCACCCTCGGACGGTGTCCGAGGCCCACGACATGGCTCGCCTCGTGGAGGCAGATTTATCGCCGTGAAATCCGCCACCTCCAGGCAGACCCCCGCAAGGGGTCCAACCATGGCAACCCGCTACTCCAGAGCCACAGACACCTCGCCCTCCTCCGGCTCGGGCAGCCCGGCCGGTCGCCCATCAGCGGTTCTCCAACCGCGAGTTCGACGATCTCCGACGCAAAGGGCTATGTTTCCGCTGTCGGCAGCCCTACTCTCGGATCCACGTCTGCGCGGTCAAAGAGTTTCACACCATCAGTGGTGAACCCGAACCGAAGATCACTTTGGCGGATTTTGAAGACCTCGAAATCCGTGAGGACTCCACCGAGCGCGGTACTGACGCGGGCCTTCACCAGTTGTAACTTCCGTGTTTTTCCGTAGGTGGCCTTTCAGGGTCACAGACCATGAAGTTAGCGGGCAAGCTGGGCGACCACCACATCGTCATCATGGTCGACAGCGGGGAGAGCCATAACTTCCTCTCCTCTCAGTTGGCCCAGCAACTCCACCTGTCGATGGAACCTTCGCCGGACATCACAGTCAGCTTGGGCGATGGTCGCTGACGCTCGATTCAGGGTCGTTGCCCATCTGTTCCGATTACAGTGGGACCTTACTCAGTGATGGCAGATTTCTACATTTTCGGTCTTGGCGGGATCGATGCCATCCTGGGCGTAGCATGGCTCAGTACGCTGGGCGACGTACGGGTCAACTGGGGATCCATGACAATGCGATTTCTCCCGGACGGGCGAGAGTGCTGCCTAATGGGATATGATGCGCTGCTCCGCTCCCTCGTCTCCTCTCGCACGATCCAGAGGACAACGAACATCGATTTTACGGCATGGCTCTGGTCCATCTTGGACGCGGCGCCACCGGCCTCGTCACCACAACCGACTATGCAGGACCTCCTGCCCGAGTTTGTCGACCTCTTCACGGCACCGTCTGGCTTACCGTCGGTCCGACCACACGATCATGTCATCCCTCTTCAGCCCGGCGTGGCGGTAGTTTCGGTCCGCCGGTACCGCTACGGGCACTTGCAGAAGGACGAGATCGAGAGGCTCGTACACGACATGTTGATGGGGGGCTCATCAGCCCCAGTGCAAGCCCCTTATCTAGTCCGGTCCTCTTGGTCAGGAAGGACGACAGCTGGTGCTTCTGCGTGGACTATCGGGAGCTCGACAAGGCCACAGTCTCAGACAAGTACCCGATCCCAGTGATCCAGGAGCTTTTGGACGAGCTCCACGGCAACACCGTTTTCACCAAGCTGGACCTCCATGCGGGCTACCACCAGATTCGCGTTCAGTCAGCCAACGTCGCCAAGACAGCCTTCCGGACCCATGATGGACACTACGAGTTCTTGGTTATGTCATTCGGTCTGACCAACGAGCCGGCCACCTTCCAGGCCATGAAGAACGACATCTTTCGGCCGGTACTTCGGCAGCATGTACTTGTTTTTTTATGACATCTTGGTCTACAGTTCTTCTTGGCAAGAACATCTACAACACGTTCATCAGACATTAGCTACTCTCCGACACCACCACCTCAAGCTCCACCCAACGAAGTGCAGTTTTGGGATTCTGGAAGTGTGTTACTTAGGGCACACCATTTCTGTTGCAGGAGTCACGATGGACAGCGACAAGATCAAGGCGGTTCTCCAGTGGCCCGGTGTTAGCACTGTGGAAGTGTGTACTACCGGTGGTTCATCCAGGGCTACAACACGATTGATCGGCCCCTCACTCAGCTCTTGAAGAAGTCAGCCGAGAGCCCCTTCGAGTGGTCGGCAGCAGCCTTCGTCGCTCTTCAACAAGCTCTGGTTAGTGCCCCGGTGTTAGCAATGTCGGACTTCTCCCAGCCCTTCCTGGTGGAATGCGACGTGTCGAGCTTGGGCGTGGGGATTGTACTCATGCAAGACGGCCGCCCGGTGACCTATTTTAGCCGCGCATTCTCGGATACCATCCACAACCGATCAGCGTAGTAGAACGAGCTCATGGGCCTCGTCCTTGCAGTGCAGCACTAGAGGCCCACCTCCTGGGACGACGATTCGTGGTCCGCACCGACCACCACAGCCCCCACTACCTCCTGCAGCAGAAGATTGCTATGCCCGCCCAGCAGGTGTGGGTGGCCAAGCTGCTGGGCTATGACTTCAGCATCGAGTTCCGGCCCGGGAAGGCGAACCGCGCAGCCGACGCTCTCTCGCGCAACCTCATACTTGCAGCCATCTCCCGACCAGTCTGGGAGGAGGCAGACGCCCTCCAACGGGAAGTGGAAGCGGACCCGGCACTCAACGGTATCCGGACAACACTCCTTGCAAACA
Source organism: Platanthera guangdongensis (assembly GCA_039583875.1). NCBI lineage: Eukaryota > Viridiplantae > Streptophyta > Magnoliopsida > Asparagales > Orchidaceae > Platanthera > Platanthera guangdongensis. The sequence continues at coordinate 2,075,731 of CM077156.1, forward strand.
TCTCCTCTGACTCACCTTACTCTTGGTGGACGGTCGTCTACTCTTCCAGGGCCGCCTCGTACTCGCCCCATCATCCCCCGGCATTCCCCGGTTATTAGCGGAGTTTCATGCCTCCTCGACAGGGGGACACGCAGGTGCTTACCGAACGTACCGACGGCTGGCAGCCTCGCTCTGTTGGCCTCACATGTTTCGACAGGTCAAAGCCTTCGTGTCCGTCTGCCTCGTCTGCCAAAAGGCCAAATACGAGGCCGTTTTTTCGGGCAGCCTACTTCAGCCCCTCCCGAACCCCAACCGCGTATGGGACGACATCGCCATGGATTTCATCACAGGGCTGTCGCGCTCCCAGGGGTACGACTGCATTCTGGTCATAGTGGACCGGCTCTCAAAGTATATGCACATTCCACCGCAGCCACAATCGCCGACAGCTTCATCCAGGGGTTGTGCGCATCCACGGGTTTCCCCGGTCAATTGTAAGTGACCGGGACCCGCTCTTCCTGAGTACCTTCTGGACGACACTATTCCGCATGCAGGGCACACGGCTACGCAATGACTTTCGTCGTCAGTTTGTCGATTACTGCCTTGAGGACAAGACACATTTTCCAGATGATGGCATTGTTACGGATCTGCATGAGGAAGAGCCCAAATGGCAAGTCTACACGCGTCAGGCGAGAATATCACATGGGCCCACCGAGATCACAGAGAATATTTAACGTTTATTCGATTATCGCTGCGTTTGGAAGAACTTATTTTCACCGGTCAAGCGGTCATGACCGCATGAACCGGGACTTATTTAAGTCCGGATTCATGCGGTCATGACCGCTTGACCGGTGAAAATAAGTCTCATCAAACGGCGCCTATATGTTTAACGTTTATTCTATTTTATATTTGGACGTTGCAATTTTAGTATATTCCGTTTTCCTTCTGTATTGCTTTCCTTTTGTATTCGCTCCTTGTCTCTATAAGAGGGCACGCGAACGTTGTAATCGTCATCTCGGATGAATGAATGCTTTCTCTCTTTCTCTAAATCTCTAACCCTAACCCCTCTCTCTCGCTCGCTTTCTCTCTCGCTCTCTTACTCTCCCTCTCCCTCTTCTGGATTGAGTACCGCCGCCCCACACCCTCAACCGTCGGACCCCATCAATCTGTCTTCTGTCGTAGTAGTTCAGGCAAACGACCTTCATTCAGCGCTGCAACTCTTGAACTTGGGAGGCAGCTGGTAAGAAATGGAGCAAATAACTGATTCTGGATAGAGACTGAAGAAAAACAAATTACAGTAAATCTTGGCAAGTTGATTAAGGATTGGGGAAAGGATCATAGAAGCAAGGTTGTCAGAATCGAGATCCTAGATGAGATCGTTTTGAGGTAGGATCGGATCAAATAGTAAGGTCAGATTGACGATCGCTTTATAAAATCAGGATCGATTTACAAAATCTGAATCGTAAGATCGTAAGAACTTATGATCCGGATCGCAATCCTGACAACCTTGCATAGAAGATAAGCACGATTAATCCATGTAGGAGAATGAAGGGGATTATCCAAATAGTAATTATAACTCTATAGGCATGAGAAAGTTCTGTCATCATATGGTAATGCCTGCAAGGTACTGCATAGTGCAATGGGCAAAACAAAGGAAGAAGAAATTTTGGCGTCGTGGGCTGCAAATGACATAACAATTTTTTGTGACCTATACATTAGGGAGATCGAGTTGGGTAATCGGTCAACTACCCATTTTAGTAAGGATGGGTGGAAAAATTTGGTTGCATCATTTAAGCAACGCACGGGGAAAAATTATGAAAGTTTGCAGATGAAAAATAAGTGAGACCACTTAAAAAGAGAGTGCAAAATTTGGAATGAACTGAAACATGGTGAGACAGGGCTAGGTTGGGACCAAGAGAAGAAAACCATTGCGGCATCAGATGAATGGTGGGAGAAAAAATTAAAGGCCAATATTTATTTTATTTTAAGTATAATGTGGCCTCATTTTCTAAAATTAACATTGGTTCTAGGTAGGTTATTCCTGCTGCAAAAAAGTTTTGATATGTCAGTATTGCACCTAAATTAGAAGAGAAAATGAACCGAATGCTCGGTGATGTGGTCGCAACGGGTGAGGATTCATGGGAACCATCATTAGGTAGCTTGTCAGTTGATATGGAGAATGTTGGAGGAGAAGACCACGATTTGGAAGATGATACGGAGACGCAATCTTATGAACATGAAGAGATTAGTAGTAATACTCAATCACTATCGAAAATAACTTGACCTGATCGGGCAAAAGATGAAAGATAGGAAATAAAAAGGGATAGCTATATCATACATGAGAGAATTGCGGGAATTTGCTCTTGCAATGAGGCCTCCAGTTGTCACTATCAGGGAGGCAGTGGAATTGATTGATCTCAAGTATAACTAAAATATATGTTGACCCCGACCATTACTTCTTTGCAGGTAATTATATTAGGGATAAAAGCAGCAGAGAGATCTTTATGAGCATCCCAGCTGATAAGAGAGTTTGGTGGATCAAAAAACTACTATGCAACTAGGAGCCAATGATGTCTTATGATCAATGTTTGAATATATGTTATGATCTGTGTTTTGATGTATGTTATGATCTATGTTTTGATGTTTGTTATGATCTATGTTTTGATGTATGTTATGATCTATGTTTTGATGTATGTTATGATCTATGTTTTGATGTCTGTTATGATCTATGTTTTGATGTCTGTTATGAACTATATTAAGGCTCCGTTTGGCACTGTGGTGGCGGTCGTAAACGCATAGGTTAAACTGTCATTCGTTAATGATCCCCTAACAAACGTCATATGTTTGAACGTAAAAGTGGATGAAGTTCCTTAGGTGGGCGTTAACGAATGACAATTTAACCCTCATGTTCATGACCGCCACCACCATGCCAAACGGAGCCTAAGTTTAAAAACTGTATGTTTTATGTTTATTATAGCCCACATTGAGTAACATTTGCTCTGTGTATGTGATGTCTATATCACGCCTATTCATACTATTTGTTGTGATGTGCTTCGACATACTATTTTGTCCAGGTTTTTAAACTTTATGATTTTTTTTAACATTTCAACTAATGGATTCACATGACTCTTTCCATGAAGATTTTGGAGAATCTACCTGTCTTTAAACTGCAATATAATTGCTTCTACTATTGCTGAGATAAATAACAGCATACGCGAGACAAGACCATGCATGACGTTTGCGCAGATAGGTAAGAAATGTGTGAGAGAGTTACTTGAAGGGCATCCAGATAGGATTCATAACACATTTAGAATATCAAAGCATATATTTATTAATTTACTTCACAAGCTCGAACAAGATCATGAGTTAGAAGGATCGCAGCGCACAACCTCACAAGAAGTCCTAGTAATTACATTGTACATCTTTAGCACGTTAAGGCCCTCCTGTGAGATTAACAAAAAAGTGATTTCAACACTCAACTGAAACTATAAGTAGATGTTTTTTGATAAGTCTTCAATTACTACTGTTATTGTCAATTGATGTTATAAAATCAATTCATCGTCAGTTTAGAGATATACCTGCAGAAATAAGGTATAATAGTTGTTACATGTCATTCTTTAAGGACTACGTTGGTGCAATTGACGGTACAAAAGTAGATGCGAGAATACCCGTTGAATATCAAGTTAGATATATTGGACGTCATGATACAGCAACCTATGAAGCACCGACACTTCAAAATGCCCAGCGTTTCGGTGTCGGAGAGTCCGACACTCGTCCGACTCTTTGACACTCGAGTCGGAAATCCGACACGCTGGCTCTCGCGAGACTCGCGTGTCCCGCTCAATCGGACGCCCGTGTCCCGCTCAATCGGACGCGCGTGTCCCACTCAATCGGACGCGCGTCCCGCTCAATCGGACGCGCGTGTCCCGCTCAATCGGACGCGCGTGTCCAGCTCAATCGGACACGCGTGTTCCGCTCAATCGGACACGTGTGTCCCTAAGTTAGCTACTCATGGTGAGGCGGGTGGCAATTTATCTTGGAAGTGTCTTTGCCCCTTTCTAGCATTTCAAGTAGTGAAAGTGGATCTACTAGTGACGTAGATATTTTCTCTAGAAAAAAAAAATTGAAAGTGGGGAAAAAAAATTTGCATGTGAATACATTATTTTTACTAATGATATATAATGGTAATGTATTAATGTTCTATCATTTTTTGATCATTTGTTAAGTTTTGCATTTCAATATTTGATAAGCAATATTTAAGCATGACTTAATTTATTTAAATATTTGTTAATTGTTAATTTTTTTATTTTTTGTTAAATGTTTTAGAATTTTCATAATTATACAAAATGAATATTGAATATACGTGTTCCAACGTGTCGGAATATGATATTTTTGAGTATTGACGAATCGCGTGTCGTGTCGTGTCGTGTCGCCTGTCCCGTATCGGTGTCGGTGCAACATAGACAGCAACACAAAATGTTATGGTTGTTTACGACTTCAATATGTGTTTCACATTTGCACTAGCAGGATAGGAAGGATAAACTCATGATAGTTGCATCTTTGCACGCGCATTGACAGACGACAGACTACATTTTTTCCTCGAGGTAAAATGTTGAATAAATAATCATGTATTTTTTAACATTCACAATTATTTTTACATATCAATTAATTACAGATAAATATTACTTGGTGGAGTTGGAACCCATTAAAGACGGAGTACTTAAAACCGTATCCAGAAACGAGATATCATTTGGCAGATTATGCACAAGGTAGTCGTCCAGTCCAAGTGAGACATGAGCATTTTAAAAAAGCATAATCATCTCTTCAAAGTGTGATAGAGCGGACATTTGGAGTTTGGAAGAAAAAGTGGGGCATTCTTTAAAAGATGTCGCAATACAGTTTCGAGAAACAACACTCAATTGTTATAGCAACTATGGCATTGCACAACATCCGCAAGCATCCATCTCGATGGGATCCAGAATTTAATGCTTGCGATGATGATGACTCATTCATTCAACTAGATGATGTGAACACTACACCAGATGATGATATTGATAATGATATGCTGGATGTTGGGACCTGGAGGTGTTGATCAGATGTCTGCAGCACGAGATAGTATTGCTGAGGAATTGTACAACGCGCGCATGTAAAATTATCTACTCTTATTTATGTGTAGATATTGATATTGAACAGTTTGATTAAAAATGATTCTTAGACGGTGTGCTGCAATTATTAATATTAGCATCTTAGCACAACCTCCCGGTCGTGCTTGATGCTCTCAGTTGCCTTGGGTGCTCACGGGCTTCGTCCGTTCGCATCCAAGGAGGATTTGTCGGTTTGTGTTTGATGCTCTCAGGCGGCCGAAGGCGGCCTTCGGCCGCAACCATGCGGGCTCCGCCCGCATAAATCCTGTGCTCCGGCCATTCTCTCAGTTGCCTTGGCAGCTCACGGGATTCGCTTGTTCGCACCGAAGATGGATTTGTATGGTTTCTGTGATTTCTTAGAAACCAAAAAATTTATAAGCACCGATTGCACCACCAATTTGATGGTTTGGTAGCAGAGAAAAAATAACTAAATCATGAAACAATAGCTTTTATAAGGAAGAAAATTGAATTATGAATGGTACGGCAAAGCAGAGTAAAAAAACCACTAGCAGGGTAAAAAAACCACTAGTACAAAGGAAATCCATAAAAAGCATAGAAAAATTTCATATGGCACCTGTAAGAGATGATGAATAATGAAGCAGGCTAAAAATTTGTAAAAACAGGATACAATTCTGAACTTTGAGGAAAGAGTACTCAATAAGAATGCTAATTAACTTATATAAACAGTTGATATATAGATTGTATTGTTTGTATCACCTCAAGTTTGTGTTTTTGAAACAGAAAAGATACTTGATTCGAGATCAACATACTTAGAAAGCTCATCTTCCTCAGTAGATTATCAAGCATTGAAATCGATCAAAAGATCTTCATCAGTAGACCACCATACCGATAATATAAAACTAACTAATGAAATTAAAATAAATGAGCAGAAATTTGGCAAATAAATGTATGAAGTGCAATGAAAAATACTTGAAACAAAATATTAAAAATATTTATAATTATTTTCAGTATAAAGTTATCAATTAGGTAGCATACATGCAAACACACTTAAAAAATGTTGTATGAACAATCATACCAACAACCACAAACCAGAGATAATTAGACTTGGTGGAAGAATCAAAATAGATGCCTGAAAAAATCATAAAATAACAGAAATAAAATTGATGTTAGCTGTTAGAAAAGCCCATGAAATTGGCTCAGTATTGGGCTCATTTATTTTCTACTTTCTTCTCCTACTATTAGTCTCACATCATTGTATAGGATTTCTTCTCTTCTTCTCTCTTCTATATATTTGTATTCTCTCCTTGTATTTACATACACAAGCAATACATACAAGTTTTGAGCTCACTCAACATGGTATCAGAGCCAGCGATTCCGACTTCGCGGCTTATCCTCCTCTCCTGACCGCTCTCTCTCTCTCTGCGACATGTCCCTCTACTCGCCCGGGTAGCGGTCTGTTCCATCCGCTGGTCTCTCCGCGGCTTCTCCCTTGCTAAACCGCTGCCTGCTCTACTTTTCCTCCCTCACGTGGATCCACCCCCCTCAGTTCCTTTTATAGCCTCTCCTCTCCTCTCCACCCGTGGGCCCCACTTCTCGTTGCCTTCTCTGTCTTCCTCTTACCGCGCGGTCTCCTACTCGCGGTCTCTCCCTCTTACGCGGCGGCCTCCTCCTCGCGGTCTTTTCTTGCCGCTCGAGTTCCTAATCGCGGTCTCTCTTCTTGCCGCTCGAGTTCTTACTCGCGGTCTCTCTTCTTGCCGCTCGAGTTTCTACTTGCGGTCTCCTTTCTCGCCGCTCGAGTTCTTACTCGCGGTCTCTCCTCTTGCCCCTCGAGTTTCTCCTCGCGGTCTCCTTTCTAGCCGCTTGGGCTCCTACTCGCGGTCTCTCTTCTTACCGCTCGAGTTCCTACTCGCGGTCTCTTTTCTTGCCGCTCGAATCCCTCCTAGCGGTTTCTCTTTCTAGCCGCTCGAGTTCCTACTCGCGGTCTCTGCCTCTGCTTCCCTCTTCTGGTCGCGCGGACTCTGTTTCTAATCGCTGCGCTTTCTTGTCTCTTTCCAGCCGTCTTCTCTTCTCGCTCTTGCTTGGCCGCTTGGTTCTCTCCGTGTGACCGTGCGGGTCGTCCTTGCTCTCTCCCACACCTGGTCGCGGCCTCCCGTCGGTCTCTCCCTTGTGCTTGTCTGAGTGCCTATCTGTTGTGGCCTCTTCTCTAACCGCGCGCTTCTATTCGCTGCGGCCTTCCCCGGCTCCATGGGATCTTCCATCGACTCTACCGGACAGGCGGCTAATCCTCCTGCTAACCTCCCGGCTTCTCTTCCTGACCTTCGAGATGAGCTGCGGATCACCACTATCTTATTATCTGGGAAGAAAAACTTTGTTCCGTGGGTCCACTCGGTTCGGCGTGTTCTTCAGGCCAAGGGCCTAGTGCTTCACCTTACTAACGCTCCCCCTTCCCCTACTACGAAGGACTGGCTACGGAATGACGACCGAGTTCAAACATGGCTCCTTAATTCTCTGGAGGGTGAGCCCTACCAGATGGTCATGTACCATGAGACCGCCAAAGCTATGTGGGAGGAGCTTCACTCCTTGTACTCTGTAAAGGATAGTCTTCAACACCTCTATAACATTATCACTGACCTTCAGACTCTTGATGCTGGCGGGGCGGCTGACATGATCTCGTTTGTTGCTCGTGCCAAGACTTTGGCAGAGGCCTGGATCCAGCATCGGCCTTCTACCAACGACCTTGCTGCTCAGCGCATGCAAAAGGAGGCCGTTTGCATTGCCATGATGATGGCTCGTGTCCCGCCTCACCTTCAGAGCATCCGGGCTCAGGTCTTGGCCTCGGCCTCTACACCCTCCCTTTCTGATGTCTGCTCTATGCTCCTTCGCGTATCACCACCCCTGGATTCTCCGGCACCCTCCTCTCTGGCTCTCCTTCAGCAGACCCTTCCCCCCTTACTTCCCCCACCGCCTTCTGCTCGCGGTGGCCGTTCAGGTTCTCGCGGAAGGGGACGTGGGGGTCGGGGCCGCCCCAAGTGTTCATATTGCGGCCGAGATGGCCACATGGATGTCGTTTGCTACAAGAAACATGGCTATCCTCCTCGCCCCACTGCGGCTGCTGCCACTGATGGCTCCTCCTCCACTGGTACCGACCTTGAGGTCGTCCGTCTCCAGCTCCAGCACCTCCAGGGGCTTCTTAGCCCTCCTCCTGCTTCTGTTGCCTCCATCTCTACTGCAGGTATTACTTGTCCTTCCTCCAGTCCGCGTTGGATCCTGGACTCGGGGACTACTCATCATATCACCTCGATGCGGCCCCTCCAGTACTCGGATGTTCCTCATCCGAAGTCTATCACCGTCGCTAATGGGGCGACTGTTCCGGTCTCCGGCTGCGCTGACATATCTCTTGCTCCCTCTATCTCTCTTCGCTCGGCTCTTTATGTCCCGGGATCACCTTTTAATTTGCTTTCTGTTGGCCGCCTCACTCATGATATGGATTGATCTGTCACATTTACTCCATCTTCTTTTGTGATACAGGATTGGCGGACGCGGACTACCATTGGTAGAGGACGACTACAGAACGGGCTCTACCATCTTGACGTCTCTCCCACTATTCTCTCCTCTGTCTCCGCTATTGACTGGCACCGACGTCTTGAGCATGCCCCTCTTCCTGTTCTCCAAAAGGCACTGCCTGATATCTCTTTTCCTATTTTCCAATGTGATTCTTTTGTTTACGGCAAACAATCGCGTACTTCCTTTCCTGCTCATTGTACTAGGAGCGCTGCTCCATTTGATTTACTACACTCTGATATCTGGGGTCTTTTTAAAGTTACCAGTATTTCTGGGTACTGTTATTTTATAACATTCATTGATAATTATTCCTGCACCACTTGGCTTTACCTACTTTGTGATCGCTCTGAGCTGTCTCGCATATTCCGCGCCTTTATACAAGAAACTCGCACGCAATTCTCCAAAACTATTAAAACTGTGCGCACTGATAACGCTCGCGAATACACGGGCCATGAATTTGCCAATCTATGTGCCGAATTTGGTATTATTCATCAGATCTCCTGTGTGTACACCCCCCAACAAAATAGCGTGGCCGAACGAAAGAACCGCCACCCCCTCGATGTTGCCCGCTCCCTCATGCTCCAAATGAATGTTCCAAAAATTTATTGGCACTTTGCGTTCTCCACTGCATGTTTCCTCATCAACCGCCTCCCGTCCTCGGTTCTCAACTCTGCCACTCCTTTCAGTATCTTTTTCCCCTCCACTCCGGCCTTCCCTCTTACATCGAGGGTCTTTGGCTGCATTTGCTTCGTTCACCTCCTGGGTCCATCCTCGAATAAGTTGGATCCCCGAGCCGCTAAATCCATTTTCGTCGACTACTCTCGCACTCAGAAGGGCTACCTGTGTTACTCTTCAGTCACACGGAAGGTCATCATCTCCGCCGATGTTACCTTTCGGGAAGACCAACCTTTCTTTCCCCCACCTCCTGCACCTTCCTCCCCGACGACATCTCCACCACTGCATCTACCCCGACCCGTCATCCCTACTACTGACTCTGTTCCCCTACGTCCTTCTAACCCTACTTCTGCTCCCTCCAGGCCGCCCGTTATCCAGGTTTACTCTCGCCGCCTTCCTCCTCGTCCCGCTACCCCTCTGCAGTCGGCCTCTTCCTCGGCTACCCCGCGCCCTGCTGATCAGGTATCTCCCTCTACCGCTCATCCTTTGGCAAATTATGTCTCTCTGCATCGTCTCTCTCCCCAACTACATACATTTGCTACTTCTCTTTCCTCCATTGCGGTTCCTAACACTGTGCAGGAGACGCTACAACATCCCGATTGGAGGGCTGCCATGGAGGAGGAAATGACTGCTCTATGGGCTAACCAGACCTGGACTCGCACCACTTCCACCGGGTCAGCAACCGGTTTGGTATAAGTGGGTCCTCGTTGTCAAACATGCCGCTGATGGGACGATTGACTGACTGAAAGCTCGACTGGTTGCCCGGGGCTTCACCCAACAACACGGGATGGACTATGAGGAAACCTTCTCTCTGGTTGCCAAACTCAACACCGTTCAGGTTCTTATCTCGGTGGCTGTCCATCGCCGGTGGACCTTAATGCAACTGGATATTAAGAATGTCTTTTTGAATGGCGACTTACAGGAAACTGTCTATATGCAACAACCTCCCGGGTTTGAGACCACGGGGGAGTCTCAGGTTTGTCGCTTTAAGAAAGCTCTGTATGGCCTCAAACAATCACCACGGGCATGGTTCGACAAGTTCAGCAAAGCTCTCCGGGAGGTTGGTTTTTCTCGAAGCACGGCAGATTTCTCGATGTTCACTCGTCACCGTACTGCGGGGACGGTTCTTTTGTTAGTTTATGTTGACGACATCATAATTACAGGGGATGACACACAGGGAATACAGGAGGTCAAACGACATCTTGATACTGTTTTTCAAACAAAGGATCTGGGACCCCTCCGGTAGTTTTTGGGTCATGAGGTTGTTAGACGACCAGATGGTCTCGTCCTTTCCCAGCGAAAGTATTGTCTCGACCTTCTCCATGATGCAGGTTACTCGGGTTGTAAGACGATCAATACCCCAATGGATGTGAATCACAAGTTATGTGCTCAGGCTTCTGACTCAGATCTCTTACTTGAGAATCCTGAAAACTATCGCCGTCTAGTTGGAAAATTGATCTACCTCACGGTAACTAGACCTGATATATCTTTTGCAGTTGGTATTGTCAGCCGTTATATGCATTCCCCGCGGAAATCTCATCTTCAAGCCGTTGAACGCATTCTCAGATACCTCAAAACAGCCTCCGGTCAAGGATTGGTCTACAAGACCTCATCCTCCCTCCTACATTGATAGCTTACTCTGATGCTGACTACGCTGGTTTCTCTTGATGATCGACGTTCAACCAGTGGCTTTTGCACCTTTTGGCGGACACTTGATTAAGTGGCGGAGCAAGAAACAAGATGTTGTAGCTGGATCATCTGCTGGGGCTGAATACCGGGCAATGGCATCTGTTGTTTATGAACTAACATGGCTGGAGAGTCTTCTTACCGATCTGAGTATAAAACTTCCTTCTCCAGCTCTTCTCCTTTGTGATAGCCAAGCGGTGATACATATTGCCAGGAACCCGGTATTCCACGAGAGAACTAAACATATTGAAGTCAATTGCCACTTCATCAGACAAAAAGTTCAAATGAAAAAGATTGACCTGAAGCATGTTCCCGGGACAGAACAAGTGGCGGATGTTCTCACTAAAGCTCTTCCTAGTACACTCTTCTATCAATGCTTGTCCAAGCTTGGTGCATACAATTTGTACGCTCCAGCTTGCGGGGGAGTGTTAGAAAAGCCCATGTAATTGGCCCAGTATTGGGCCCATTTATTTTTTACTTTCTTCTCCTCCTATTAGTCTCACATCATTGTATAGGATTTCTTCTCTTCTTCTCTCTTCTATATATTTGTATTCTCTCCTTGTATTTACATACACAAGCAATACATACAAGTTTTGAGCTCACTCAACATTAGCAAACAGAAAATTATGAAAAAAATATATATATATATATTAAAAAATAAGAAAAAAGTGCAGCATTTGAGTTTCCACGAGTAAATGTGTGATACCAAAAATGTAGAAAGCATAATATTAAAAGTTTGCCTGGATGAAAGGCACACCGGTGCAGCAGATGAACCAATGTAAAAATAATTTTTTGGGAAATAGAAAGAAAAAGACAGGATCCAACTAAAAGTGATGACAAATACTAAACCTTGAAATGCTAAATGTCATCCTTCTTCTATGCTTCATATTCAGGGGGGATTTGAATGTTGAAAGAGGAAAGTAGAGCAGCGCAGTGATATGATGTAAGAAGTACCTTGGTTCCTCTTTGTCCCGCATACAGCCTGCCATTCTGAGAAGGAAACAAAATCTTGTATCAACCAAGATCCAGTCATATGGAAGATCTTGGATCTACCAAGATTCAGGAAAATAGAATAAGAAAGGACGAAGAAAGTGGAATATGCAGGTCTTACCAAAGTATTGTCAGTCGCACACAGATGTGGAGTCGCAGGCGACGGAGAGCAGTGCCAGTTGCAGAGAGCTCGTGGGGGGAGAAGCTTTATCAGGAGAGGAAATGAGAGAAGAACCTATAAATCTGAAGCCATAAATCTAAATTCCGTAATGAAAAAGAGAATTAGTTAAGAGTGTGCATGTACATCTGTGGAATCCCCACATGGAGGTGTTGGGGAGCATAGACTGCAGGAAAGGGTATGACAATGAGGGCAAAAATCAATGAAAAATCTCATACATGTGAAGCAAAGGTGAAGCCGTAGGATCTCCAAAATATGTGCAGGAGGGAATGATGATTAAAGTGACCGACGGAACTCACCGATGGAGTGTGGAGGGCCGAACGGAGGAAGATTAAACTGGCCATTGCCGAACCTGAAATTCTCCCAAGGAAACCAGGAAATGGAAGGGATTTGATCTTTGCATCGGTCTACAATGGAGTCGTCTGGCGAAGGTGAACAGAGGAGCGCGGAGGGCGGATGTTTGGAGAGGGTTAGGGCAGACGTTTTGGGGGGTTTGAAGAGGTGGAGACGGACAAAGCAAGAGTATATCACTCCGATGAGCAGGAAAGCAAAGAAATCGGGCGGGCAATTCAATTTTGGGACTCCCCATCTATTTGGGGCATTCAACGTGGAAGTAGAAAAGGGGTGGAACAGGAGGAAGGCTCTATGCTGGGGAAGCCACGCGGGCCTCCTTTGGCTTTCTTTAAGTAATGTAGATGTACTTCTATTCAGTGAACTCCGTTAATCATTTAAGTATTATCACATATTTAATTTTGCCCACGAAAAATATTTATTTCAATGTTTTTTTAAAAAATAGCATTCAAAAAGTTGTTCTTCCAAACAACATAATTAAAAAATCTTTACTCGATCAGCACAAACAGTCCAAACAGTCTAGTTTATTCATCATTGCTTTTATAACAGCTTTATTCAATCAGCTATATTCGATCAGCAGCTTTTTCATAACAACTTTTTCATCAACATCAGTCCCAAACAAAGCCTTACTCAACATCAAACGCAATATGCATTTAGGTTTCTAACTCAAGTCAATTGGTTTTGTCAAGCAAACCAGGTTTCTTAGTCCTCAAATAGGTGGAAGTGAGATCCACAAACTCGAAAGAAGCTAGTTTGAAAGCATTTTAAATATTTGGCAATTTAAATTTAAGCCTCTCCCATGCACACTTTTCCTCTCCTCTCCCTCCTCCCATGGTTACTTAGTATTTCCTCTAATTACAACCACTACATATTGTAACAGCTCCTCTTCCTAGCAAAGCTCAATACCCTGAGCTAAGGTGAATTCACAGCCTAAGCTAAGTTACTATTGCCGCCTCTTTAAGCTTCAACCTTTTAACATTGATATCAACCTCACAGACGAGGTAAGGAGGCACTGGGCCTCAATAGATCCAATCTTATGTAGCTACATGATACATTACTTTTATTTTAATTGTCATAATATTTTTATAAGAAACTTTTATTTAGAATATTTGGCTGCGCAAAAAAGACATTTAGCTCATTGGCTCGAATGACCAATAAGGCATTAAATCGCTGTTGTAAATGTCGGTCCACCTATCAAACATGACATTTTCGTGTCCCCAAAACTGCCACGAACCCCCGCAGGTCTATGACAAAGAAGTCCACCCGAGAGTGAAATTCACCCACCCACAATGATCGAAACGTCCCGGCAAACCCTGGTGCAGACCATCGCTACACCATTCGGCACGGCAACCCGCAAGCGACTGCGAGTAGTAACTGGTAGTTGAAGCCACTGAGCCGTGAGGTCACTGATGAAGCTGTGTACCGTCGGCATCCATGAGGACAAGGAGTTTGTGGCCCGCCACGGAAATGGCCATCTGAACTGTGTCCCCCGAATGTGGCCCCGACATGGCATTGACATAGATGGCGGGGTGTCCTGGATCATTATCACTGACATCGTCGTCGGAGGGGGCATCAACCTCTAGCCAAAAGAGGCGCTTACATCTATGCCCCTTGGTGTTGGGCTCATCACAATTGAAACGGAGCCCCTTTGCACGACGTTCGCCCATCTCCTGAGTGGACAAGCGTCGGATGTGTGTCGGCCGCTCCCCATCTTTAGTCCGAGTCGAGCCTCCCCCTGGTGGCGGCTGAGCATGACTGGGGTGCTGGAAAGAGGTGTCGCTGGTCCGGCGACCCATATGAGCACGGTCCAGCAATATGCGCCGCTCGCAGATACGCGCGAGACTCATGGCGGTAGTGATGTACGGAGGGCTCTGGAATTCCACGTCCATGCGGAGGCGCTCATGTAGCCCTGCAGTGAAGAAAACCACCTGGTGCGCCGCAGTGACTGGCGGGGCGCAGACAAGAAGCACCTGAAACTGCTCCAAGTAATCGTCAATAGAACCCAACTGCTTCAGAGAAATCAAGTCATCAATGGGATTAGAGCGGAGTGGGGGCCGAAAGCGAAGGCTGCACTGAGTATTGAAGTCATCCCAAGTAAGTAAGGCTTCTCCTGGTGGAGCTGGAAGAACCACGGTTGTGCGGATCCCACCAAGTGGAAAGAGGCGACGCCCAACCAATCTTCCCACGGGGTATGTTGCGCCGCAAAGAACTGCTCACAGCGAGTCAACCAAGTAAAGGGATCCTCACGGCCCTCGAAGATCGGAAAGTCCAACTTAACAAACTGTGGCAGTGTAGAATAGTCAGAGCGACTTTGAGGCTCGGTCTGGAGGGTAGTGTTGTTGCTCGGGAATCGATGGAGAGGAGGCGGAGCCGTCCCACTAGGCGGTGGCATGACGGTTGGACGGATCGCGACGAGGAGAGCTTGGTGGATGTCCGCCATCATGGACTTGAATGATTCCAAAATGTGGGCCAATGTTGGGCCAGTGTTGGTGTCATCCGCCATGGAGAGAGATAATTGGGGTGGAGAAAAACTGGGAGGGGAAGTATACCGGTGGATGAGGCGAGTAGAGAACCTCCGCCAAGCGAAGATCCAAGGAGAATGGGGGCGGACCGCTGAAAACCGGCGGGATTCGGCGGCACGGGGCGGCTGCCGTCCGGATCTGGTGCGGAAAGCTCGGGAAGGCGTGGATCGGGTCGGTGCTACCTGGATCGGGGCGAGGTTCGGTGTTGGAATGGAACGGTGGCGGAGAGACGATGTCGTCGGCCGGTGGAAGGACCGGTGGCTCTGATACCAAGATGTTACGCTCCCGAGATTGTGAACGTGTGAACGGCCGGTGGAGAGGAAAGTCCCTGAGGAGGGAGGAAGACCCTTTCTTCGATCCCTTGGGCGCAATGGCGGAGATGTGTAGGCGGAGCTCCTCACGGCGGGATTCGGCGCCTAGTGCGATGCGACGGGAAGGGAGGAAGCGGCGGTGCTAGGGCAGCGAGGGATTGGACCGAGCGGGGCAAGCAAAGGGGAATATCGGGGAAAAGGGAGGGAGAGAGAGAGAGAGGAGATTTTTGGTTTAATTTCTTCTTGCATTCCAAACCACAAACCTGCACCTATAAAGTGGATAAAATCCGATTCACCCAAAATACTAAAATGCCCTCCTCATAAGCCTTAAAACATGAGGATCAAAATACTTACAATGGAAATACAATAACGATGATAAGGCACGACGGTCTAGGCGGTTGTTACGCGAGGCTCGTGGTGCTTGTACGTCTTGCCCCAACGAAGATCCGTAACAACCTTTTTATTTTTTAATATATTAAAACTTCTTAATTTTGATATAAAATTTACTTAATTTTCATGTGCTTTCTTTATTTTCTTGCTTCAGTAAGTCGTAGTTCTTCATATGCCCTATATTTGTGTTTTGGCTTCCTTCCTCACTTTCATCAATGACCTAATTCTCCTCTTGGCTCCGGCTTTCAGATAGAGGTTTTTCTTCCTATCATTTACCGATGATCACCTCTAGATCTCCTACTTTTGTGGTCATTTGTCCGCTGCTCACTCTTCGTCCCTTTCTCTTCTTCTCTGTTAGTGAACAAAGTTTTTTTAATAATTTTCATGCTTTGATGCACTTTGTTGCCTTCTACGAGCTCCTGCTCTTGCTACTATTGGCCACTTGCAAGTCAACCGCAAGGAATATAGACATTTTATCGACTAATTTAGAGCATTATCATTATATATAAAAAATGTGCAATTTTTATAAAAATATAGCATATGCATGTATGCTCTATACATGTATACATATATAAATAAAAGTATATATATATAGGTTAGCTTCCCTGCAATCCGACTTCTGAAACCTCAAAGCCAAACCGACAAGAATCCGGCACCCCGACATCTGGAATGATTAAATAAATAGGTCCGATAAATAAAGACATATAGGGCATTCAGGCAAGCGATTAAAATTTATATTGGGTAAATAATAACTCCACATTAATTCCTTTGGGCGGCACAAACATCCATCAATTTAATTTATTTAGCGGCGCAAACATCCGACGTTGGCAACCTGCAGCAATCAATAAAATCCAGAGTAACAATATATTTGTCAAGAAAAAGAAAACTAACTTAGAGAAGATGGAAGAATAAGGAAAAAATTTAAAAAAATTAAAATCAAAACAAATTTTTCCTCGGAAACTAGATTAGTTATTACAAACTAGACAAAGGCGAACCCAAAGATTAGGATAGATTTCACCGGGAGTGGAGTGGAATGGTGGTAGTGGTCGGTGGCAGGTTCGGTGGAAGAGGAGAGACTCCTCACGCAAATGGAGTAGAGGCGGCGGCAGCTTGCAAGGAGGACGGAGCGGTGGCGTGGTAGAAGAAGTATGATGACGAAGAAATCTGTGGAGAGACGAAAGAGGAAAAACTCTTAGAAAAATTGGAAGATATGAGAATAGAGTCACAATTAGAAGAAGTCACGACAGTTTTTAATATTTTTCAGGTCATCCCTTTTCTAACAAGGAATGGCTGCCATTTTATGTCCTTCAATTGACCGCATAAAACCCACGAACAACACGTCAAGTGGGCAGTTATGTGAATGTGGGGAATAGGAGAAAAATGGCCTCCATCAATTTTTTTCTTATCCGCTGCACAAGGCTAATATCCAACAATAGATACTGTAAAGAAAGATCTCAAATCTTGTATATACTTCTTGAATGATAAATTATAAATATGAATACATTTATATAAGAAGAGAAGAAGAAGAGAAATCCCAATCCAAGATGTGGGACAAATACAAAGAGAGAGAAAAGAGAGAAAAATGGGCCCTTAGATGGGCCCGTACTAAGGCTTTTCTAACACTGCCCCGCAAGCTGGAGCGTACAAGTCGTAGGCACCAAGCTTGGATAAAACAGGTAGTATAGCGGTCGGGAGAGAGCTTTAGTCAGGATGTCGACAACTTGATTTGTAGCAGGGACATGCTACAAATCTATCTTCTTTGACTGTACTTTTTCCCAAATAAAGTGGCAGTCAACTTCAATATGCTTTGTGCGTTCGTGAAAAACCAGGTTCTTAGCAATATGTATTGCTGCTTGATTATCACAAAATAGGGTCGCCGGTGATGAGAGACGAACACCCAAGTCTCCCAGAAGGCTCTCAAGCCAAATTAACTCGGAAACAACAGCAGTCATGGCCCGGTACTCGGCTTCAGCAGAAGAGCGAGCAATCATAGTCTGTTTCTTGCTACGTCAGGTTATGAGATGTCCACCGAAGTAGGTACAGAAACCAGTTGTAGAACGCTATCATCAATGGATCCTGCATATTCAGCGTCCGAGTATGCAATAAGAGATAAAGATGTGGATGGCTTGTACACAAGCCCTTGTCCTGGAGCGTTCTTGAGATATCGAAGAATGCGCTCGACAGCTTGAAGGTGAGATGTCTGAGGAGCATGCATAAAGCGACTCACGACTCCCACAGCATAAGAGATGACTGGTTGAGTAACCGTCAGAACTGTGGGCCGAGAGCTTGTGATTAGCGTCCATAGGAGTATTCGTAGGTTTGCATCCAGAATAGCTGACATCATGAAGGAGGTCCATACAATACTTCCTTTGGGATAACAAAAGACAATCAGGGCGTCGTGCAATCTCAATCCCAAGAAAATACCAAAAGTTGGCAAGATCTTTGGTCTGAAAGGCGGAGTTCAATTGTTGCTTGGTATGTTGTATCCTTGTAGTATCGTCGCCAGTAATGAGGATATCGTCAACATAGACAAGTAGGATCACAGTTTCGGTTGACCGGTGTCGGGTGAAGAGAGAGAAATCAGCCGAACTCTGAATGAAGCCAATATCGCAGAGTATCTTGCTGAATTTTTCAAACCAAGCGCGCGGGGACTGTTTGAGACCAAAAAAAAATTTCTGAAGATGACAAACCCGAGACTCCCTCATGGTCTCAAACCCGAGAGGTTGGTGCATATAAACAGTCTTCTGCAGATCGTCGTTGAGGAAGGCGTTCTTAATATCCTGCTGGTAAAGAGGCCATTGACGATGAACAGCCAAGGAAAGAAGAACGCAGACCGTGTTCAATTTGGCAACCGGAGAGAAGGTTTCCTCATAATCAAGGTCATGTTGCTGAGTAAAACCCTGGGCCACGACGCGGGCCTTTAGACGCTCAACAACGCCATCTGTTGCATGTTTAATAACAAATACCCACTTGCAGCTAACACAGGTGTGTCCGGCAAGAAGAGGAACCAGATCCCAGGTCATGTTGGCCCAGAGAGCCCGCATTTTATCGTCCATGGTCGCCTGCCACCCCGGATGTTGAAGCGTCTCATGCACAGTGTTAGGAATAGAAATAGAGGAAAGAGAAGTGGCAAAGGCGTAGAGAGGTGGAGTGAGCCGATGGAGAGAAACGTAGTTGGCCAGGGGATGGGCCGCAGAAGCAGGAGTCGGATACGCCGTTGTCGGGGTGTCACTGGGAGCAGGGAGCTGGGGCAGGGAACCATCCTTGGAGCGGCGACGAGTATAGACACGGATAACGGGGGGAGGAACCTTGGGGGCAGGGATAGAGGAAGGAGTTCGCAGAAAAGAGGGCGTGATAGGTACAGCAGGCCGGGGAAGAGAGGGAGAGGAAGACGGGGTGGTGGAAGGGCTGGTCTTCGCAGAAGTTGACATCCGCTGAGACGACCAGCTTTCCATCCGAAGGAGAGTAGCAAACATACCCCTTTTGAGTACGAGAGTAGCCGACAAACATATATTTGTCCGCCCGAGGAGCAAGTTTGTCGGAGGGAGACCAAGAAAATGAACATAATAAGCACACACAAAGACCCGCGGGGTGAGAGAGGTGGGGTTGGTAGTAGGATAAAAGAGTTGGATAGGAACGGCAAAGTCAAGAACAGAAGAAGGCAGGCGGTTGATGAGATGACAGGTTGTGGAGACGGCAAAATTCCAATATTCGATTGGAACCTTCATTTGAAACATGAGGGACCGAGCAACATCGAGTAGATGACGATTCTTCCGTTCGGCCACCCCGTTTTGCTGAGGGGTATACACACACGAAGTTTGATGGATGACGCCAAATTCGGTGCAGAGATTGGAGAAGGTGCGCCCCGTATACTCGCGAGCATTATCAGTGTGAATTATTTTGAGGGGGGTGACGAACTGCGTACGCATCTCAGTTAAAAAGGCACGAAACACAGATGTAAGTTCAGTACGATCATGCATTAAATATAGTCATGTAGTACGTGAGTAGTCATCAATAAAGGTTACAAAATATCGAAAGCCAAAGATACTAGGGACTTTATAAGGGTCACATACATCAGAATGAACTAAAGATAAAGGAGTACTACTCCTGGTACATGCAGGGGGGAAGGTAGAGCGATGATGTTTGCCGTATATACAAGATTCACAAGAGAACTCCCGTAAAGGAACATCAGGAAGAGCCCGCTTGAGAATCGGAAGAGGGGCATGCCCAAGGCGGCGATGTCAATCAACAGTGGAGACGGCAGAGAGAAGAGTGGGTGGAATATCCAAGATGTAGAGCTCATTCAACAGCTGCCCCCTACCAATGATACTCCGAGTGCGACGATCCTGCATAAGAAAGGAAGAGGGAGAAAAGGTTATGCAATAATTATGGTCGTGCGTCAGGCGACTAACAGAAAGTAAATTGAAAGGAGATCCCGGAACGTGAAAAACCGAGAAAAGAGAAAGGGTCGGGGTAAGCTGGAGAGCAGCGGCACCAGAGACCGGTAGTGTGTCACCATTGGCCACAGTGATACGCGGAGGATGAGCCGTCTGGAGATACTGGGAGGGCTTCTGGGAGGTAATATAGTGAGTAGCGTCGGAATCGACGATCCAGTGGGAGCTAGGAAAGAGACAGGTTATACCTTCCGCAGAAAAAGACGCAACCGAGCCGGAGGAGCGGCTGAGGGCACCCTGTAGCTGGTGGAGTTGGGTGCGGAGCTTATCGATATCTTGGCGGGTAGTGAATGCTGGATTCTGGGCAAAAGCCCCAGTGGGAGCAGGAGCAGAAGTAGCAGTGAATGCATCGGAAGCCATGCAGCTAACAGAGGAGGCCGGTCTTCTAGCAAGAGAAACCGGGCAGCTAGCAGTAGAGGCCGGGCGGTCAGCAAGGTTTGGACCGGGCGGTAAGCAGGAGAAGCCGGGCGGCTTGGCAAAGAAGGTCGGACGGCTTGGTAGAGAAGTCGGCAGAGGGAGAAGTCGCACGGTCACGGCAGACACACCAGCGATAAGGAAAGTCGCGACCAGGATGCGGCTAAGAGAAGAGTAGAGATCGCTAGCGACAAGACAGGTCTCAGCGACTAGCAGGAAGCGGTTTGAGGAGAAGTTTGCACGGTCAAGGTAAATCTACCAGCGACAAGGAAAGTCGCGACCAGGATGCGGTGAAGGGAAGAAGAGAGACCGCTAGCGACAAGACAGGTCGCAGCGACTAGTGGTGAAGGGGTTAGAAGAGGAGTCCGCACGGTCAAGGTGAGTCCAACGACAAGGAGAGATGTCGCGACCTAGATGCGGACTGAAGTGAAAAGAGAAAGGAGGAAGAAACCGCAGCGACCTGAGAGAGGTCACGACAAGCGGGAAGGAAGAGGTTGCGCAGATAGCAAGGGATAGAGGCCGCGCGGATAGCAAGGGATAGAGGCCGCGCAGATAGCAAGGCAGAGAGGCCGCGCGGATAGCAAGGGAGACCAGGCGGTCAGAAAAAGAAGCAAGAGAGGGTGGACCCCACGTGTGAGAAAAGTTTATAAAAGAGAGGGTAGAGGAGGAGGAGACGAGGAGGCCACAAGAGAAGCTGAGATAAGGGGACAGCGGCTAGAGGAGACAGCCCGCTCGATATTGTGGCTAAGCAGGAGAAGAGACAGGTCGCGCGGTCATCCAGGAGACCAGGCGGTTTGCAAACGGACAGGCCGCCTAACCGAGCTCGGGCGGTTAGGAAAGATGAGACCACGAGTAGTCGCGAACAGAAGACCGAACAGACAAGGAGGAGACTGGTGCCTTTGATACCATGTAAAGAAAGTCCTCAAACCTTGTATATACTTCTTGAATGATAAATTACAAATATGAATACATTTATATAGGAAGAGGAGGAAGAAGAGAAATCCCAATCCAAGATGTGGGACAAATACAAAGAGAGAAAAGAGAGAAAAATGAGCCCTTAGATGGGCCCGTACTAAGGCTTTTCTAACAGATACCACGGGAGCACCTTGCTTCGCATGAAAATCGGAGCACGGGAGAACACAGATATCTACTTTGTCTTATATTTCCTTTTTTTCCAATTTCTGTCCTCTCTTATTTTTTAAACATTTTTTTACTGAAAGATCCTTTTATAAAAGCAAAGCTTCTAATGAGAATAAAATAGAGGTAGACTCAAAATTAGGATTAAGGCTCAACATGGAAGAAGAAGAAGAAAGTAGGACGAACCTTACCCAATCAATAGATTACACCTCCGATTAATCTAGAACAATTACAACCTAGTTAATTACGCCATAGGGAAAACACGACTACAACCACTACAATACCTAAAAAAAGTACATGAAAATAAAAGCGCAAAACAAATGCATGAGATAAGAGAAAAAATGTTCGACATGACTAACAAAATGAACATATGTAAAATAAACTTTAGCGTCGCAGGCGCCTGTCTGCATCCAAACAGAAGGATATATGTCCCATGCTGCACCCTCCAGGATATTTGCCTATGGATTTAACTCCCCCACCCAACCTAATCCCATCCCTTTAGCCTCCAAACAGACACCCCTCCCATCTTCCAAAGACCCATCCAAAACCTACAGCAACCCTTCCCATCTCTTGCCCCCCCCCCGGTCATCCTGCCGCCACTGATACCCCCGGACAGGAAACCCCACATCTCCATCTACCCGATATCCATCTCACGATAATATCCCCCTTATTTTTTGAGTGTCTTATTGTTGTATGGAACTTTGTTTCAATATTAAATATGGTGATATGAACTTGTGCTCTATGGGATCTATAGCATTATGGGATTTTGTTCAAGATTATTTTGTTGTATGCACTATGCAGGAACTATTCACCGTGTGCTTTTTCTTTTGCCCGGACCGCCCAACACGTGGAGGAAAGCTTGAAACCGCGTACCTAAAGAATTATTTTGTTTTGCTTAAAATATATGCATATGATTTATTTTATTTTTTTCCTCCACCGGGTCTTGCATGTGTTACATTTAGTATTGAAGGGTAACAAATTATCTCCCCGCACCTCACTTAGGATTGAATTTTGGTCGTGCACCCACGTAGCTCATCTTACATAACTTGGTATCAAAGCGAGGTTTGAGCCACATTTATATATGTAATGGTAGGTCATATAGTCTTTAGGTTCATCTATGGCTATTTATTGTCGTCATTTCTCTCCTCTATTTGGGGATCCTGAGTTTACATATACCTGGTGATGCAGTGCTAAGGCCAACACGAGGTGGATCCTATAAATGCAGCCCTAAGTGCGATGAAGTGTAATGTAGTGCAATAGTGGTCCGCTAAAATTACAAGTAATTAATTATTATAAGAAAATTAGTAGGTGCACGAACTTTGTCAAAACTTTGATATAAACAAACAAGTAGTTGTCACAAACTAAACGAGGCACAATTAATTAAGCATGCGCAGAATACGTCTCGTAAATTGTATAACAAAATGAACTAATAAAACAATAAACTAGATATCGACCACAATATAAGTGTTAAAGAAAACAACGGAAATATTATGTCTTTACCACAATTCACATGCAGGCGGCAAAGGTGGTTGTTGAGGGCATCCAGGGTTGCGGCAATATCGGGGTACTGGACTGACTTGGTCGAAGGTTGTTGAAGGGGGTTGGGAGAATGGGGGTGGCTTTTAAGTGGGATCCACGAAAAGGTGCTCTGGTTGGATAGTGATGAGCGAAACAATTGAAGCAGGGAAAGAGGGGGTTGGTTTATTTGGTCGGCTACATGAGAGGAGGGGATGGATACACGGAAACTCAGGGAGTGTATGGGGGACGAAATGGAAAAATTGCACAGATTAACCAGGCGGGGTTGTGGGAGGGAAACAGCCTAGGTAGCGGCGGGTTTGGATGGGGATTGGGATGGCAGCGGCTTAGGGCTAAGAGATTGACAGGGTCGGTCGACGCAGGGATGGAGAGAGTCGGACGGCTCCGATTAGCGGCGGGATGGAGATGGACAGAAAATTATCGGGAGGGAAGGTAGCGACTTTTCAGGACCGGGTGGGCTGAGCGGAAAGGAAGAAAGGAGGGGAGGGATATCCCGGGAGGAGTGAGGCCGCAGTTGCCGGAGTAGCACCAGGGGAAGTCTACCTGTAGTCTGGCGGTGGAGGAGTGTGGGGATGCCTCGGCGTCACGCCAAAAAGTACTCTTGAGTATACACCTCACGAGTATGTGGATCGGAGCAAAAATTGGAGCAAATGGCAATGATCTTAATATCCCTACGAGCATGGGTATTCATTCCATATTTAATGTTGAGGACATGATGTAATACTACAAGCCTCACAAGTATATGGACTCATTTCATGGAGATACTCTTGAGTATACACCTCCACATCATTTTGAACATGCACCTCCACATCCTTTTGAGTCTACACCTCCATATTTTCAGTCTCGCACTCATTCAACTCCTAAGCCCACCAGTCTAGGTTAGTCGTTTATGGCTTCACCGTATACACATGTGATTGCATTGGTACTACCAACACATCATTTGACTTTTGAGATCATTACTGATATCGTGGCTTGCGAGTGTATAGCCATGCCTGGCGGATAGACACCAGAGTTACCATTGGAGAGAATTCTTCATTATCAGCGATACTTGGACGACCTCTGATGGACCCCGTCAATTCTTACCTGTCATACACTAAGAGATTAGGATCTCTATTCATCAGAAGGTGAATTTTTTAAGTCGGGGAGAATGAAGGGGATTGGCTACTTATCATAGCGTTTCTAGATCGAAGATCCGACTCCATAGATGTATGCGGATTTTTATTTACTTACATCTCCATATATTGTATTGTATTTTTAGTCTTTGTTTAGTGTGATCGTATCTATTACATTACAGACCATTCACACTCGTTGATGTAAGGGATGTCCTAATGTTGTTTTAATAAAAATAGGAGTAGGGGTCGGCTTGGGGGCTATTGTAGATTTTGGAGAAAATTTCTCGAAATTTGGCGATTCTCTCACAGTGATGACTATGTGAGGCCCTAGGTGGCGCCTACTAGGTTTGTTCTTGTATCCCCTAGTATCCTTCTACACCACAGATTTTCCCAAGGAAACCCGCATTTCAGCCAAATGAAGTTGAAGCTTTTCTTTTTTTTCATTTTCCCCTCCAGAAAACCCACGCCTCCATTCCTTTTGTTTTTCCTCCCAGGAACAGGCCGCTCACTCCATTTATCCCATCCAGCACCCTCCAGGACATCTTCTGGATTCAACGATTCTCTCACGGTAACGACTATGTGAGGCCCTAGGTGGCGTCTCCTAGGTTTGTTCTTGTATCCCCTACTATCCTTCTACACCACTGCCCAATCCCCTTCCCAAATCCCCAAAGAATACCTTCAGATTTTCCCAATGAAACCAGCGTTTCAGCCAAATGAAGTTGAAGCTTTTCTTTTTTTTCATTTTCCCCTCCAGAAAACCCACACCTCCATTCCTTTTGTTTTTCCTCCCAGGAACAGTCGGCTCACTCCATTTGTTTTTACTCCATTTATCCCATCCAGCACCCTCCAGGATATTTTCTTTTGGATTCAACTCCCCCGCCCAACTTGATCCCATCCCTTTAACCTCCTCATGATACTTTCTCCATGGCGTGAACAATGGTGGCAATGGGCATGCGTCACTCATAATTATCAAAATAAAATGATTATCATTTACGAATCCAATGGTTATTAGCTTTGGATCTATCGGTGACATAGAATGGAATGGAAGAAATGTCAAGCATTGCTCGCTGGAAAGCTCGACTATTGCAACATTATAGAAAGATGCAATTACTAACCCCATATCGAGAAGTGACATCCATTTCTCAACTAGCGCGGGATTCATATTGCAATCAAATGAATCTACCAATTCTTGTCGTTTGTTCGTGCCGAATACCGCATCATATAAAGCTTGAGGTTTTTCGAGTTCATATTGAAGATTTTTCCGTACTTGTATCCAATGGTCTCATTGTAGATAGTTTTTATGACAGTTGTATTCATAGAATTACCTTTCTTCACCGCGGTGAAAATCTTCCATGGTTTAACGCCTGTAGCATACATATTTTCGACCATCTTTGCTTCATCCTCATCCAACTGGCCCGCATATGCATGCGCTTCCAAGTGAACAATATCATGGTTATGCTTCCCGCAAATAATAGTAACTTTCTACTCATTAACAATTGCTACTTTCTTCCCAGAGATAGAAAATGGACAATCACATCGCTTACTTGACGATTTCTGCATTCCCTTCTTCACGAGGTTCTTGTTTTAATTGGCTCTAAAATGCCCTCCTCTATTACACCCCAAAATCACACATGGTGTTAGACGACCAACTTCCTTATCTGAGTGTTTAATCGTAATAACAAAATCTAAACTCCGCGCAACAATTTTAGCTCACTCAATTAAGGCTTTTCTTGTAAAGAAAGCTTGATATGTTTCGAAGTGAGAACTAACATCCACTTCAATTTTTTCATTATGAACAACATCAACAAATAAATCCATATTACTATCATCCAAACTGCATATAAACAACATTCATTAACTCACACTCGCAACATAAAGCATGATTAAATACATATCAATCACCACAACACACATTTCACAATACAAAATCAATTAATATACCGTCCATGACGACTTTGGCTTCCAATTTCATCCGTCTTCTCATTTTCCAACAACTGCAACTTAGAATGGAATCAGACATTGGCGGCTTAGGGCTTGGAGATCTGTGAAAGAGAAAAAAGAAAGAAAGAAGGGGCTAAGGAAATGGAATATGTGGCTTTAGGTGAAAAAACAAAAAAAGGAAATCAAAGGAGGCGATGTTAGGGATTTACAGGGGAGGAGCGACCGTAGGGTTTCTGAAATCGCGAGCGGGAGCAGCGATCTAGAATACAGAGGAGGAGCGACGCCTGGAGAGGAGTTGATTTGATGGTTGGAGGGGGCAGAGCGGCGGCTGGAGAAGCTTATTTGAGGTTCGGGGAGGGCCGGCAGCTGGAGCGGCGAGGGAGATGTCGTGCGACGGGAGGAGCGGTCATAGGGTTTTGAAAGTCGCGAGCGGGAGGGAGTGGTGCGAACAATTGAGTGCGATTAGTTTTTTTCAGGATCGTATTTAACACCAAAATTTACAAGTATGCGGTGCCAATAGCCAAATCCGCGATGTCTTTAACAATTTCCAAGTTTAAAACCGATTGCCTTAAGAATTATTTTGTCTTGCTTAAAATATGAGTGTGATTTAATTATTTATTGTTTTATTTGATTTCTCTGTCGGATCTTGCATGTGTTACATATAGTATTGAAGGATAATAAAACTATCTCCCAGCACCTCACTTAGGATTGCATTTTAGACGCGCGCCCACGTAGCCCACCCTACATCAAAAGGTAGCCGCATACCTTAGTCGTGATGCTTGCATTCGGGTTCCAGTTGTTAAAATCATTAATTGTACTGCAATGTCGTGCAGTGCAATGACACTACAGTTTGCACTGCGGTGCAATGCAACTGTAAGTGCAAATTGCACTACAGTGCACTTTGTGTGCAGTGAAATCTACATTGCACTGCATTGCAAAACTAAAAATGCACTATTGTGCAGTGCATTGCAGTGCAAACTGTGGAGGTATATTGGAGCGTATACCTAGCATATTCACCATTTATTTAGATCCGGGCTCTCTGTTATGACTAATAGTTAACTGAGCTTTCTCTAATTCCCTTAAAGGTAAAGAAATATGAAGTAATTATTGATTCAAAAATGGGCATGTTTTCTTTCCAAGAACACAGAAATAGGAAATTCAAATAAAAAAATAACATAATTTGGAGCTGACCTCAATGGAAAAAAAAGGATGTCTCCTTTAACTAAGGAAGAAATTTGGGACCTCTTAATCTGAATCAACTCAACCTAGAAATTTGAATATAACATAATTTAGTAACTGATAAATGCAGTATGATTTTCTTTGGTTGAGAGGCTGGTAGTGGGGAGACAACTTGTTTACTTTTGGTTTTTTAGTCCTTTTAGAAACCTGCCGTGGGGAGTTTTTTTCAGCGCCGCCGCTCTCTAACGCAAACATAAAATGAAGGGAATCAAACTGAACAACCATTGCTGGAAATATGTCAGGAAGCAGAAAGACCAAAGCAAGGTGGAGGTGCATTCCGAAACAACTTACCCGAAAACGACATCACAACAGGCACGGGGCACCGCCACTATGCTGGATTTTTTTCTGGACAGTGCCAAGCACGGGGCTTCGCCCCTATGCTGGACTTTTTTTGGGCACGTGATGTAATTGCAAGGCCCAGTTGTTGCACCTCTAGATCTACAGTACAAACTTTGTTATATAATATTTGTTAGTTAATTATATAATCAATTTTATTTCGTAGATAGAGGAAGTTGCACTAATTAGTTAATAATAAAACTTAAAATTAGTCGTGCAAAAAAAACCCGAACGGGCCGGGCTTTGGCTAGGGCATTTTGCCAACCGGGCTCGGTCCGGGCCCAACTCGAGTCGGGACGGGCCGGGCTCGGGTTCCCTCTCAAAGAGTGGGACCGATAAGGCCCTCCATGCCGGGCTGGGCCGGGCCGGGCCCAAGCAGGTCTAATTCCCTAACCGGCGAGATTAAAATTCCGCCTAAACAGGCGGGATTTTAATCCCGCCTGGATTAGGCGGGATTTTAATCCGGCCTAAATAGGCGGGATTGAAATCCCGCCTGGATTAGGCGGGATTTTAATCCGGCCTAAATAGGCGGGATTGAAATCCCGCCAGGATTAGGCGGGATTTTAATCCCTCCTAATAGGCGGGATTAAAATCCCGCCTTGGCAGGATTTCCTACAGGATTTCATTAGGAAATCCCGCGATTTCATTAGGAAATCCCGCCATTTCATTAGGAAATCCCGCCATTTCATTAGGAAATCCCGCCATTTCATTAGGAAATCCCGCCATTTCATTAGGAAATCCCGCCATTTCATTAGGAAATCCCGCCATTTCATTAGGAAATCCCGCCATTTCATTAGGAAATCCCGCCGCTGGCCCGGGTGTCGGGTCGAGGCTAGACTTGGCTTCGGGCTTTGCTCGACCCGGGCAGGGCACCGGGTCGGGCAACCAGCTAATATGGGGGCCTGGTAAGGCCCCCAAGCCAGGGCTGGGCTTTTCCCGGGCATGGCTTAGCCGGGCTTTTTCGGGCCAGGCCCGGGCGGGCTTTTCGAACTCGGGTTTTTTGTGCACGACTATTTAAAATAAACACACCAATTAATTAATATGAAAAGTAGTTATACATCATTTTTTGATTTAATCATTTTGTTAAAAAATATTTATCCTAATGCTTATACATCATGCATGTCAATTCAACTTTAATAAAGTTGATGGGCTTAATGGTAGTTCCTCGAAATACCATTGATATTCCTAAGGACGATCTTCATCAAAAATATAGACAACATGCCTAGTAACAGTCTACCATAATGTTTAGGAGCTTTTATTAAAAAATTTCAATTTTATGGATTTCTATCATTACTTTAAATTTGGGAATATGGTGTAATTACTTGAATGGGTCCTATATTTTAATCTTTTTTGAAATAGATTATAATATATATTTGTCGAAAGAAAAGAAAATGGCTTCAATAATAGGAGGAACCGGTAATCCCCTCTATATATAGAGGCGGATCAGGAAAAAAATACAATGATAATAGTAAGCGCATCTCAACATCCCAACTTGCCAACAAATTCTTTAAAGAAACCACTGCATAATCCCTTCATGAGTAGGTCTGTCAATTATTGCTCCGACGGCACAAACGGAGTAACAACAATGCCTTTATCTATATTTTCTTTAATGAAGTGTCTGTCGATTTCAATATGTTTTGTATGGTCATGTTGCACAGGATTGTGAGCAATACTGATCGCAGTCTTGTTGTCGCAGTATAGCATGATAGGCTCGCTACTTTTAAACCCAAGATCGGTCAAAATGGTTCATGTTGCACAGGGTTGTGAAAACGCTGAAATAAAGGAAAAACTTCATCTTTAACCTTCATTAAGTAAATTCATGTAATACGGGAGAAGCAGTTAATGAAAGTAACAAACCAATGACGCCCAGAAATAGAAGAAACAGGGCAAAGCCCCCAAACATCACTACGAATAACATGAAAATGAGCAGAACTAAGAGATGAAACGTGATTAAATGAAACACGATGATGTTTGCCAAGTTCACAAGCATTGCAATGAAAATTATCAACTAATACAGCAGATAAAGTAAAAAATAAACGTTTCATAGATAGAATAGAGGGATGTCCAAGGCGGCAATGCCAGGACTGCAAAGTGACCGCCTGATCAGCATGAAAGGCCTGAGGTGAAGGTGCAGGGGTGGAAGAATCAAACAAATAAAGCCCATCCACCAGACTGTCAGAGCCAATCATCATCCCCGTCTTCAGGTCCTGAAACACACAAGAAGAGGGAAAGAACGTCACAGAACAATTCATAGAGTTTGTTAGATGACTAATTGAGAGAAGATTGCGAGTAAACTTGGGTACATGAAGGGCAGAAGAAAGAGTAAGAGAGGAGCAGGGGATTGTTCCTTTTCCAGCAATTGGAGATAAGGAACCATCCTCAATGCTCACTTTGTCTCGACCAGACAAAGGAAGGTAAGATACAAAAACTGTAGCAGAGCCGGTCATATGATTCGTTGCTCCAGAATCGATAATCCAGTGAGTAGAGGGACGAGATGACGCATTATGAGCACCTGAGGGTCCTTGATGAACATAGGACGATGAGGACACAGAATGCTCCAGAGGCTGTTGTTGTATCAGATGCCGGAAGCCAGAAAGCTCATCGGCAGACAAAGCAAGAGGAGCAGACTGGGTAGTAGGAGGAAGCATCTCCTCAGAAGCATCAGACAGGTGAGCATAGCGGGGAAGAGTGGAGCAACCTGGAGAACGACCATAACCACGACTGTCACGTGGTGCGGAGCCCCCACGGGGTGTAAGAAAGCCATGAAGACGAAAGCAGGTGTCCCGAGTATGACGGGACTTGCCGCAGTAATCACAGAGTAAGTGATCCTTGTTGGTGGACTTGGGCTTGGAATCACGAGGGGCTCTACTGCCAAACTGAACAGCCAGGGCAGAACCTTCGGGAGCAGTATTAGGGGTCCATGTCAGTCTCCGATCGAATTCCTGTTGAGCAAGACTGAAAACCTCAGGAATGGATGGCAGAGGTGAGCGCCCAAGAATCTGCACACTGATTGGATCAAAGTCGCGGTGAAGGCCATGAAGGAACTCAAAAACTCTATTCCTATCTTTCCGAGCTCGAACGGGGAGCTCATCTTCAGGAGACATAAGAGTGAGGGAGTCAAAGTGATCATACTCTTGAAAAAGTTGAGTGAATTCCAAGTAGTAGACAGACGAAGGGCGATCACCCTGACGAAAGAGGAAGATCTTCCGTCGCAGCTAAAAAATTTGTGCAACATTGCCCCGGCAGGAATAAGTAGCCTCAGTCATTTTCCAAATATCTGTTACAGTCTCCAAAAATAGATAATTCGGAGTCATCGAGTCAACCATAGAGTTTGTCAACCAAGACATCACTACAGAGTTCTCAGACTCCCACTGTAGCCGGTCTGGAGAATCTTTGGCCGGTGTCGGAATAGTCCCCAGCGCATACTAAAACAAACGTCAGCTCTTCAAAGCAAGGGTAATAGCCCGAGACCACGGAAGGAAATTGGAACCATCCAATCGAATAATGGTGATTTGAGGAGTATTGTGGTCATGACAGGACCGAGCCGCGCCACCCGACGGCAAGGTAGTGGGGGAAATCCCGGCACTGGAAGAGAGAGTAGAAGATCCATCATTCCCGGACATGATGCGAGAACAAGCACAAGAAGCCCCACAAACACCTAGATAGAAACTCAGGTTGGCTCATAGAAGAAGGGACAAAACCAAGAGCTCGAAGAAGACTCCAATAAGAACTGACACCGGAAACACCATCAGGTTAGGGCCATATTTCTGGTGTCAAAAAAAATCAGCGGTAGGGAAAAAAAGAAGGCGCCGAAGCGACGGGGGCTACGGAATGCTAAGTCGAACCGGGAGGAGCCGGGTTCTACAGAAACGGGACGGAAGGCGGGATGCGGAGGCGAGATGGAAACCGGGGCAGAAGGATGAGGAGGGATGCAAAAGCGGAATAATGAGACACGATGCGGAGGGGGACACCGGAGCTTTAATCGTCTAAGGCTCTAATACCATGTCGAGAGAAAATAAAATGCCTTCAATAATAGGAGGAAACCCTAATCCCCTCTATATATGGAGGTGGATCGGAAAAAAAAATACAATGATAATAATATGCGCATCTCAACAATATTACATCATTAGATTATAACAATAAGGCTATATTTGTCCATTTTGAATGTTTCACCAAAGCTAATTTTTTTCTTATAATATTTTAAAGATATATATATATATACTATATACAAAGAAATTCTTTTGATGTAATGGTGAGGACCATCAAAAATATATGAACCGTTCATTTTTTAATATTTGATCTCATTCATTCGATCATTGTTGTTTTTGTTCCACCTGCCAGAGCAATCTTGAGTGTGTTCTCGAACCTTCAACACCTCACTATTTTTCAAACTGATCTCAGATTTGAAACCCTCGCTCCTATCGATGACGTCGCCCCGCTCAAAAATTTGCTTTGCCGCCCTAAAATTGCACCACCCTCACATCAACGCCTCTCATGGTCGACGGCTCTTCTCGCGGATACAGCTCGCATTGCGTTTTCTTTCTTCCCACCGATCGCAAACTAAAGCTCCACCCTGTTTATACGCTTCAAACACTTCCTCCTTCGCTCGACCGACTTTTGATTGATTGTTAAGAATAATATGGGTATAAATACGGATATAATCTCTAACACCAAAGGCATTGGTTAGAATGAAGAAACAATGGAAGTACAATACAATAACACCATCTCATGAAGATTTTAGAAATAATTTTACGAAACCGTAATTGGGCAAAATATGTTGTGGAGTGTGCGAGTAAAAGAAATAGTTGATACCTAAGTTGAGTGTAGAGAGATGAAACATTCTTGTTCTTTTTTCCCTACTTCACAAATATACATTTTCATCTAATTTTACATGGATAATCCATTAAATATTCCAAAATAGAAGAGCCTTTAGTAGGTTAATCGGTTGAATGAAAGGATTGTACTTACAAAATGCCGCAATGCAATTGTAGAAAATTTATTGGGTAAATAAAACACTGGCTTTCACCCATAACAATGACATGCAAATTAAAAGTACAATAACAGTAGAAATAGTAATTTAAAATTCATCTGAATTACAAGAAATTATTGTGCAAGTAATTCCAAGCCCTACCTTCACTTCAATAAGTCGAAGTCACCTAAACCTCTCCTAGCACTACAGAGCTACGCCATTATACTTCAGGTAAAGATAGCTACAAAACATGGTATACTAAAACCCCATTCTAAACACATCATTTATATTTATTTATTTTTGCTCTCTAATTATAGAATCATCGAAATAACCTCAACAAAGGAGATGATTTAAAAAAAACTCACAGAAAACAATCCATGTATCATAGAAATTAAATCATAAAGTGAAGGGAATCAAACTGAAAAACCATTACCGGGAAAATGTCACGAAGCAGAAAGACTAGAGCAAGGTGGAGGTGCATTCAAAAACAACTTACTCGAAAATGACATCGCAGTTGCAAAGTGAGATAGCGAAACCAGAGGTAGGGTTTTGGAAGGAAAACAGAAGACTGACTGGACGATGGGATTACGAGGAAGTAGAGGAGACGGCAGTCGAGGATCAATAAGCCGCGAGCATTGTATTCAGCGTTCGGGCCTGTGCCAAACTCGGGAATCATTTCTTGATGGCCATCACCTGAAACCCTAATTACGGCTGCTAGTGCCCACTGCCAGTTAGCAACTGAGGTTTCCAGCTTTAAAAAGGATATTCTTTCTTAAAGTTGTATTATCTTCTCTATACATTGTCCATTATTATAACCAAATAGGCTTAAAAGGGTATTAGCATCAAAATCAAATACGTTCAATTATAATTAATACTTAATTAAAAAACTAAAACCCTAAAATTAAATTACATTAAATGCAAAATTATAAACACAAATAGGAAATTAAGAAAGTATATATAAATAACTTGTAGAAGCAATGGGCAAACCTTCTAGATGTTTCTTCATTTATTAAATATAAGAGAGAATACAAATATATAGGAGAAGAGAAGAAGAAAGAATCTTATACAATAGATGTGGGACTAAAGGAGAAGGAGGAAAGGGGCTTATAAATGGGCCTTTACATCATTTTTTCTTATGTCTTCTAACACTACCCTGCAAGCTGGAGCGTACAAGTCGTAGGCGCCAAGCTTGGACAAGAACTGATAATACAATTTGCGAGGTAAAGTGATGTAGGGATAGGCTAGTGGTGCTCGAAGACTACGACCCTAGGTGCTAGTGCAGGGGTGACACACTATTGCAACTCTAAATGCGATGCAACCGTTGGTGACGGCGACGATTAAATTAAGCAATGAAATTAATAACGTCACGCAAATAATTGAATTAAAAAAACAAATAATTAATTTTCAGCAATTTGACAACGGCTTCCTCCGCTCGGAGGGCCTAAGCAAGCGCGCGACGAATATTTCCTCCTGCAATTGTTAGTATAAAAGAACCAATCTCTAGCCAACAATAATCTCAACACAAT
Source organism: Platanthera guangdongensis (assembly GCA_039583875.1). Classification (NCBI taxonomy): domain Eukaryota; kingdom Viridiplantae; phylum Streptophyta; class Magnoliopsida; order Asparagales; family Orchidaceae; genus Platanthera; species Platanthera guangdongensis. Next base: position 2,110,140 of record CM077156.1, read on the forward strand.
ATGATAAAATATCAAATGAAAATGTCACGTCACAGAATACAATACCACAAATGCTCACAACGTATAGGGCTGAACCGAGGCACTGAAGGATTTGAAAGCCGGATGTAAAGACGGGCGATCGGAGGTGAAAACGGTGGCACGATGACGGCGGGGTGGCTGCCCACGGTGTAAAAGAGGGGAGACGGGCCGGAAACGGAGAGATCCGGCCGCTAGGAAATAGATCCGAGTGTAGGTGGATAGATCCGGTATTTTTACGGCGGATCCGGGCTACGGGAAGAGGAATACGGTGGGAAAATGGTAGATCGGAGGGTGGTAGCACTAGATCAAAATAGATCTAGGGTTTTCGGAGCGGTGGGAGGTAGATCCACGAAGGAAAAGGGAAAGGAGTGGTCGGCTAGGGTTGGGAAACCCCTTGGGTGGCCGGTTTTGGGGAAGAGGGGAGGTGGTGGGGGCTGGGATCACAGCAGCAGGCCGGCGGCCTGCACAAAGAGGGGAGGTGGGCGGTTTGACCGGTGGAGGGAGAGGGCTGAACGGCGGCACCAGGCGGTGGAGGGAGGGGCTCGGGTGGAGTACAGCAACAGGAAAAGAAGGGAAAGGGGGCAGCGGGCCTGCAGCAAGCCGGCTGCACTTGGATGGGGCTTTGGGGGGGGGGGGGGGAATTCCGGCGGTGGAATAGGGGAGGAATGATGGAAAATGATGGAGGGGGTAGGGTTTACCTTGGGGGGAAGTTTGGCGGCCTAGGAGTCGTCAACTAGGGTTCCACGACGTCGACACCTGGGTGGGATCGCTGGAATCCGGGAAACTCTTTCTCCAAATCCAACAATGACTGAATTCAGCCCATCTACATCCTATTTATAATAAAAGAGAAGCTAGGGCATCCCCCAACAATGACTATGATTGGCCGGTGGGTTCGCCCATAAAATACATCACAATAAAACTGAAAAAATATAGTGTTTTGACTCACGGCGACGTCCCGGACGCAACTGTGGAATCCGATCGGCGATCCGATCAAGTCTTCCTGCGTGAATACATGTATGTGGGTCCCGCCTTGCGGCGAACCCCTCCAGGTGCATCTGATGGTTCCCCGTCATAAAGCCTTGGTAAGGATGTCAGCAACTTGCCCAGACGCAGGAACATGATCAAGCTTTAGCACCTTTGATTGAACCTTTTCCCGAACAAAGTGACAATCAACCTCAATATGTTTAGTCCGCTCATGGAACACAGGATTCTTCGCAATATGTATTGCAGCTTGATTGTCACAAAACAATGTCGATGGTGAGGACAATTTAACTCTCAAATTCATTAGAAGACTTTCCAGCCAGGTTTGTTCAGATGTAACGGCTGCTTGTAACGACTGCCATTACACAATACTTAGCTTCAGCAGACGAGCGAGCAACCACCGTCTGCTTCTTACTCTGTCATGTGATAAGATTTCCTCCAAAGTACAAAAACCAGTAGTCGAACGTCGATCATCCAACGAGCCCGCATAATCCGCATCGAAGTATGCAAAAAGAGAAAGGGAGGAAGATGGCTTATACACAAGTCCTTGCCCAGGAGCAGTCTTCAGATATTTGAGAATTCGTTCCACTGCCTGAAGGTGAGAAACTCGTGGGGTATGCATGAACCGACTAACCACACCAACCGCAAATGATATATCTGGTCTCGTAACGGTTAGGTATATTAGTTTTCCCACAAGACAACGATAGTCTTTTGAATTTGGAAGTAGAGATTCAGCCTCAGATCCCTGAGCACACAACTTATGGTTGACTTCCATCGGGGTTTCCGCTAGTTTGCAATCCGAGAAACCAGCATCTTGCAGAAGGTCGATGCAATACTTACGCTGAGATAAGACAAGTCCATCAGGTGACGTCGTGCTACCTCTAGTCCAAGAAAATATCGAAGATTTCCCAGATCTTTGATTTGAAAGATAGAGTTTAAATGTTGCTTAACATGTTTTCTTCGTTCGATCCTTGAAGTCAGCGATCTCTCTTGGAGTCATCACCAGTGATCAAAATATCGTCCACAATCCAGTGAGAGCTGTGTGAGAGGCACGATATACCTTCCTGCAAGATCCAAGGCCACGGCTCGTCTTCGTCTTTTTTGTAATCTTTACTGCCAGAGGAGCGACGAACTACCTCCTGAAGCTGATGGAGTTGAACACGCAACGCAGCAATCTCATCAGCAGTGGTAGAGGCAGAAGCCATAATCCTGATCAGCGACTAGCCACAGAAACCGAGCAGCAAAAAGGCACGCGGCTTGCCGAACAGAACCAGCGGTTACTACAGAGGAAGCACTGATAACATCGAGAAAAAGCAGCCACGTGAGAACAAGCAGCGGCGAGAATAAGTCGTAGCGGCAAGAACAAACCACGCGAGAAGGGGCAACAGCGCGAGAATGGGCAGTGGGGCGAGAAGAAGCAGCGGGGAGAACAAGCCGCAGCAGCGAGAACAAGCCGCTCAAGAAGAGAGAAACCGCAACCAGAAGAAAGCGGAGCGGAGCAGGGAAGCCGCCGCGGGTAGAGAAGGCGCAACGGCTAAGAGAAGACCGTGTGGGAAGTCGCAGCGGGTAGGGAACGCAACAGTAGGAAGGTAAGCCGCAAGGACTAAGCAAGGGAAGAAGTCGCGCGATAAGTCAGCATCGGTCACGGTGAGCACGCCAGCGGCAATGGACGATGTCGCGACCTAGATGCGGAGCTCGCAGCAGGTAAGGAGCAACTCGCGGCGAGAAGAGAAGAGTAGTAGCGGCGACAAAGTGAAGTCGCGGCGAGCAGGGGGTAAAAAAAGCGAGAACAGAATAGAGGGAGGCCGCAGCGGAGAGAAGAAGCCGACAATCCAGCAATCCGGAAGAACAGACCGCACGGATACAGAGACCGCGGTGAGTAACGGGAGAGGCGAGAAGGCGGGTAGAGAAACAAACCGCAGCGGGTAGAGGGAGAGGGCCCCACCTGCCCGAGAGATTTATAAAAAGGGGGGAAGAGAGGTGGAAGCCACGAGAGAAAAAGAGAGGCGGATAGAAAACTAAGCCGCGGTTAGAAAAGGAGAGGTCGCCAGACTAAGTGGTTAAGCAGAGAAACAAGTTGCCCGATTAACCGGAGGAGCGGGCGGTTAAAGAGGAATGAATCCGCGGAAGGAAGGACCAAGCCGCCCAGTTAAACCGAGGACCGAGCGGTTAGGCACAGGCCAGACCGGTTCCCTCTGATACCATGTAGAAAGCAATGGGCAAACCTTGTAGATGCTTCTTCATTTATTAAACACAAGAGAGAATACAAATATATAGGAGAAGAGAAGAAGAAAGAATCCTACACAATAGATGTGGGACTAAAGGAGGAGGAAAGGGGCCTATAAATGGGCCTTTACATCATTTTTTCGTATGTCTTCTAACATAACTAAATAAAATATAAAAGGGAAGAAAAAATTAAAAGTAATTATATAATGCAAAAATATTCGATAGAGGAAATCATGTGAAAAGTATGAACATGCAATAACTGAAGTACTGTTGTTAGTCTTATATGGCACGCATTGTCTTTGAATAGAGTGTGCACAGAAGATAGTACTTGGCAGTTGGCAGCAACCGGATGCCCACAACATGCACTAACTGAAGTACTGTTGTTAGTCTTATATGGCACGCATTGTCTTTGAATAGAGTGTGCACAGAAGATAGTACTTGGCAGCTGGCAGCAACCGGATGCCCACAACGCAGATAAATTGACTACCATTGCACACAGTGTGAGGGATATTAAGCAGTAATGTTTTATCACAGTCGCACAATAACACAGGAAGCACCCATGGACAACGGATATTGGTTAATATCCGGCCAAGCCAATAAAATTTCTCACTTCCGCAACACTTGCAACGCTGGGCTTGGAACACTAACGCATATAAGGTTTCGCATTTAGAGCTATGTCACATCACAATTTGACATACACGGGACATCTCATTTATATTTATATTTATATGTTTACACTAGTGACTGTGCACGAGGGCCCCGTGCGGACAACAATATTCGGCGGGAGACAGTTTGGCGAGTGGCAACGTTCTGCAAGCGGCAACGTTCGGCAAGCGGCAATGTTCAGCAAGCGGTAACGTTCGGCAAGCGGTAACGTTCGGCAAGCAGCAAAGTTCGGCGGGCAAGAACATTTAGCGGGCAGGAACGTTCGGAAGGGCAGCAACGTTCAGTGGGCGGCAACTTTCGGTGGGGCGACAATATTCAGAAAGATTCACATCCACGACTGGAGGGTGTAGTTGTATTGAATGGAATTCACTCCACTTTTTTTAACATAAGCCCTATAGGCCTATACCCTAAAAACTATATACCCTTTAAACCCTAAATCCTAAAAACCCTCTAAGCCCATAAAAACACTAAAAACCTTAAACCCTAAATCAAAGAATCATGAGGGAAATATAAAGTTTACCATGAGTTCATGAGCGATATATCCCGACTTCAACTTCTAGGAACAAAACCGGTTGCATTCATATCTCAACCACGAACTAAATCAATAACTCAATTGTTCTATTATCCCAATTGAAAAAAGATAAAAAATAATGTTGAAAAATGATAAGAACATAATGTTGAAATAAGAAAAGAATATAAAGTGGTCGAAAATGCAAATCTAAATTAAGTAAAATATATAGTCCAAATTGAAGTTGGTTTCTATGGACATCATTAAACTCAAACCTAAATCAAAGTAGCAGTAATTTCAATCAATGGTAAAGCTACAACTTTCATTGAAGTATAAAATTCACAGCAATCAGAAGCTCCCAAAAGTGTCTAAATTATTGATTTGGGTGGTATTTCAAATTAAAACTCTTTCATAATGCTCCTGAACTAACATAAACTTTGAGACCAAACACATTTAGAGGTAGTTCAAGAGTCAGAATGTATATACAACATACTCTGAATCTATTGAGTGGAATGGATGAAAATAAAATTGGGTAACAGTGAAATTTTTAATGTTGGTAATAAAATTAAAATGGAGAAAACTAAGGAAGCAATGAACCTTGATTTCAATTGAGTAACTGGAGAATGAACTCGTGGGAGAAGTGAAAAATGAAATCGCAAGCCCTCTCTGCAGGGTGTGGTTTGAGTGAAGAACAAAATCGTGAGCCATCGTACACTCAAGAACGAAGTCCTGAGCGGTCTTGCTGTCAAGAAGGAAATCAAGAACTCCTTTGAAGCATTATTGAATTAAAATAGGACCGGGAATAACAATAAAAATAACATAGGTAACAAGAGCGATTGAACGAAATCCTGAGCGGTGGAGCTGAAATCTGGTATTTGGCCTCTTTGAATGCATGCCCTAACTGATGTTGAGGATCTACGAATGCTTCCCTAACCAATGTTGAAGATAAAGGATGCGATGTTAAGGGTCGAACTGAAGGAGAAGCTCTACACTGCGAGAAGCAAGAGATTGACATGTTACGGGATGGTATTATCCAACCGAGTCAAAGTCCTTTCTCGGCACCAGTGTTGTTGGTTGAAAGATGGCACATGGTGGAGGTTCTGCACCGATTACCGAGCATTGAACGCGGTCACTGTGAAAGATGCATTTCCCCATGCCGCGGTCGATGAACTCCTCGATGAGTTACCCGTGCAGGGTATCACCAGATTTTGATGACGAGGATAGGTACAAGACGACATTTCGGACTCATCACGGCCAGGCTCGTGATGCCGGCGACTTTTCAAGCTTTAATGAATTCCATCTTTCGCGCAAATTCGTCCTCGTCGAAGAAGACGAGGACTAGTGCTTCCTGGTCTCTGGCATCTCTGACAAGTCTTGCTTCTTCGCGATCATCAACTTTGAGAAATCAAAAGACACACAACACTTGTTTGGTGTCGCAGAAGCAAACTCGGCTTCTTTTTCATGCTCTTATCACCACAAACACAAATCAGAAGCTCATTTAACTCAAAAATATATATCTTTTTGAGATCAAAGGCAAGAGCATTCATATATGAGATCTACAAACGGAAATGAAAAAGAATGACTAGTTTTTATAACTATGAAGAAAGAGATTAACAATGCAAAAGCAGTCAAAATAATGGAATAGCAAGAACACCAAAATATAAATCTTTCCTTGGAGTACGAGGAAAAAAATTGAAACATTTAAATTGCATATTATCATATAATATTGAAGTAGACATATACATGATTAGCATTACGAAGAAAAGAACCTGATAAGAGAAATATGGAAGAATTTGATAGTAGTAAAATTGCATTTTCCATGGGTTATATGAGGTAGAAAGATATCTTTTGAAAAATTTACTCATTTGCTCAAGAAAATATATTTAGCAAATTGAATCTAAAAATGCATTAAGTAAACACCAAGAGTGAGCTCCTTTGACAACACTGCTTATCCTTCTAACTCAATGCAGAATAAAAACCCATAATAACTATTGTAGATAGAAATCAAAGAAAGGTAAGCTCCATGTGAGCAATTCAAAAACTCATGTTCATCTCCAAGATTTGTGTATTTGCAGAGTAGGAAGAAAATATGACTTTAAAGCCACAACTTACGAGCATGGATACAACAATACTCAAGCATTTATCTCACTATAGTAGAGTCGGCTATATGGATCCTTTGTCGTCATTGTGCCCTATCTTTTGTCATAATCTCACTAATGCCTAAGTACATCATGTCTTTCCTTATAGTTTCATTCTAAGTCTTTAATGGTCTACCCCTCCCTCGTTTAACATGCCTAGTGACAAGACTCTCACAACGCCTAACAGGTGCCTCTAATAGTCTCCTTTGTGCGTGTCCAAACCATCTTAATCAAGCTTCTCGCATCTTCTCTGCAATTGGTGCTACTTCTGCCTTATCCCCGATACATTCATTCCGAATTTTATCCAGTATCGTGTTTCCACACATCCACCTAAGCATTCTCATCTCCGAAACTCCCATTTTTTGCTCATGTACACAAATCACTGCCCAACACTCAGAACCATAAAGCATCGCTGGTCAAATTGTTGTACGGTAAAACTTGTCCTTAAGTTTTAATGGTACTTTACGATCACATAAGATCCTTGACGCGCCCCTCCACTTCAACCAACACGCTTGGATTCTCTGTGTCACATATTTATTAATATCTCCGTCTTTTTGAACTATCGATCCAAAATATTTAAAACACTCACTACGGGAAATATCTTGATCATCTAACTTAATAACGAAGTCATCCGTCCTTCTTGCCCTGCTAAATTTAAGCTCCACATACTCCTTTTTTCCCTACTCAACTTAAAACACTTCTTTTCTAAAGTGTCTCGCCAAGATTCAAGTTTTGCGTTTACAACCCCGCGCGTTTCATCAACCAAAACGATATCATCCGAAAACAATAAACACCAAGGTATTGGTTGTTGGATATGTCTGGTGAGCTCATCTAAGATAAGGGTAAATAGATAAGGTCTTAAAGTTAAACATTGATGTAAGTCAAATGTGATAGGAAATTTTTGTGTTAATCCTCCAAATGTCCTCACCTTTGTCACGGAATTTGTATGCATATCTTTGATTATATCAATGTATGATACATTTACACATTTATTTTCTAAGACTCTCGGTATTATCTCTCTTGGAACTCTATCATAGAGATATTATGAAGAGTCTTATAAAAGAAATGTAGGTAGAGTTGCACCTCAAAGATTCTGTATTGGGTCCTCTTCATCACTAGATTTGTGCATTTGCAGACTATGGAGAAAATAATGGTTGTAAAGCTATAGGAAGCAGCAGCCTTCTTGCGTTCATCATCAGACCCAAATCTCCTCTCTGCATCAACGCAGATGGAGACTGAATACAAGGAAGAAGATGCTCTCAGAGGATTTACCTGCAGGATAAGAGATCGGCGAAGGTATGCAAACGCCCACCAACCATAAACCCTAAACAAAGAAGCCAAGGCATGAGCCCCCAAACTCCTCTGCATTAATTGAATGTGGCATGAAACACCCACCAACCTTTTGTGCTCTATGTCTCTAAAGCGTACCAGGCATCATCTGCGGCGTCGCCGGGTGGATTAACGGGAGGATCGCCTTAGACGGTGGGCAATGTAAGCGGCGTCGGCAGGAGGATTCACGCGCTTCATCTTCGAGAGTGGAAGCAAGAGGGGAGAGGCTCCAAAAAGGATGGTAACAGAGGCGCTCAGGATCGTCGCCTGGAATAAGTGGATGAGTCGGCGATGGGATTTGGGTTTAGGGAGCGTTTCAGCGGGATATCTGGCTGATTGGGCAAGAGGGGGATCATCGAGGGAGAAGAGTATGAGAGGGTGCAGAGGGGGCCATGGCGACGGCGGAGGGATCGGGAATGAGGGAGTTGGTCGGCAGTCAGTCGCCCTATTTCTGCGGAGGGGCTTTTTGGCACTTTGCACCCCCCATTTGCACACTTTTGGCACTTTGCACCCTGAATTTTTAAATAAGGCACTTTGCACCCCCCATTTGCCATAACTTTGGCACTTTGCACCCTAGGCTAAATTTCAGAGGGGTATTTTTGTCCAAATTTTGCTGAAATGACATATATTAGCATTTTGCACCCCGAATTCTTAAAATTGGCATTTTGCACCCCGAAATTCGGGGTGCAAAGTGTCAGCGTAAAGAATTCGGGGTGTAAAACGTCAATGTAAGGAATTCAGGTGTCAAACGCCAATGAAAAATTTCGGGGTGCAAAATGCCAATTTTAAGAATTCGGGGTGCAAAATGCTAATATATGTCATTTCAGCAAAATTTGGACAAAAATACCCCTCTGAAATTTAGCCTAGGGTGCAAAGTGCCAAAGTTATGGCAAATGGGGGGTGCAAAGTGCCTTATTTAAAAATTCGGGGTGCAAAGTGCCAAAAGTGTGCAAATGGGGGTGCAAAGTGCCAAAAAGCCCTGCGGAGGAGACGACCAGGATAAAGGATTGTGCCGGATTTAGGGTATATTTGGTTCCGCAGTGGGTGGCCCGTGCATTTTGCGGTTCGAAATGTGATTTTGAAATCGGAGGGGAAGAGGTGAGTGTCGAAATAGAGTTAACGTTGTCATCGAGATTTATGGGTTGAGTTTTAGGCTCTATTTGGCACGGCTGCAGCAACTGCAGAATCAGTGGTGAAATAATTTGTTATTTTGTAGAATGATGCCAGAATCTATGAATCCTTTAAAAGAACAGTGTTGTTTAGTAATTTTATTTTATAAATATTATTTAAATAACACTATATTTATTAGTTATATATTATTTTATAAATATTATTTATTCAAAACATTATAAATATATAACTTATATTACATCTATACATAATAATATAACTTAATTTATAATATAACTTATAATAACATTTATACATAAATATTATAATATAACTTAACTTAATAATATATAACTATATTAATTTATAATAATATATTTAACATAATATTATTTTATAATAATATATAACTTAATAATAACAATATATATAATTTTAATTTATTTATAATAATATATAATAACGTTATATATAATATATGTTGCGGACTAACTCGATGTCCCGGTCGGGCCGGATTTGTTCGAATCGTCTTAGCTCACGAGGCGATCGAGCGCGCACACAGTCAATGAAAGTAGAAAGTTGACACAAAATGTGATGACGTGTAAAAACCCCTTAAATGGGTAAAAACTCACATGACCGGGTCTGTGCCGATCAAATTCCACTAGATTTCGGTGATTACAGTGTGTTGGAGAATCGGGGCGACGGGCCGCTCCCGTTACAACTTGGGGGAGAGAGAGACTACGGCTCCCGACGGGCAACGGACTGTGTCGCGGGAGTAACTTCGGTGTTGAAATGCATGGGATGACCCTGGTTCTCTGGCGCATGCGGTCGTGTATACTTGCTAGCGACGGTTGCCTTCTTCCTTTGGCTTTCTCTGGAGACTTGGGTGTTTTCCCGTTGGTGGTGTGTTGGTGGAGCGTTTGTGGCCGCAGGTGGCCGCTGGTGGCCGCCGGTGGTTCACGGCGACAGGAGGCCAACTCGAGGGAGGAGGCAGACGAGCTCTCTCCTGAGAAAGAAGAAGGCAATCCAGAGAAGGGAAAAGGTGAAAAATGAAGAGCCCCAGGGGTCCTTTTTATAGCCTCCAGGGCAGGATCATGGCAGGCCCACCACTAAAGTAGTGGGCTAGTGGGGGGTTACCCTCTTCATCGGGCGGCGAGGAGAGCCTTCCCTTGATCGGACGGTGGGGAGGTTGTCCACGGCAATGGGCCGCCACGGTGGTGGTGGTGGCCGGTCGGGCGGCCGGCGGTGGGGGCGGCCGGCCCGCAAGGGGTCGGCCGCCGGTGGTGGTCAGGCCGCCCGACGGCGGGGGTCTTCCCGGTGGCGGCCGCCCTCCTCCATGGGGAGAGGGAGTGGGTCCCCCCCCCCCCATAATTCTCTCATCGTGAGAGTTCATGGGGGGAAATGGCTCACCCATGATCCACTTTGGGAGTAGATCATGGGGGGAATGACCCACCCATGATCCACTTTCGGCACTAAATATGGTTTTAGTGATCAAACTAACTCGATCACTACATGTGTAATTTTAGTGACGAAATATGTGGTCACTTAAGAGACAATACAATATAACATTTTTTGTCAATAAATTCTATTCAATTTCTTAAAATTATCATATAATTTCATTTTCTATTCCTTATAATTGAATATTAAGACATTCAAACAAAATAATAAACTAAATACACAATCATAACAGAAATTCGTTTAACATTATTTTATTAATAGAGGAAAAAAATGTGGGAAATAGCTCAAATCCTTCAATGCAAAATAACAGTTTAAAACTATAATTAAACTGAATACATATTCATTTTTTATCTCTTTTAAATGTGCATTTTATAAATTTTATGAGAATGATAGTCTGAGTGAGAAGCAGACCTGACATCGCAAGGCTTGTGGAAGATCTGCTTTCCCTTCTTGAACATTGGGATGTTGTCAGTGACATGAGTTAGGTACTCGCTGATCTCCGCCTCTCAATTGTCTGTGGCAGCGGCGGCAGCGCTCGGCACGTTGATACTCTTCTATGTATAATTCGTCATGTCCCTACTGAAGTATCACCAAACTCTAGCCTTCCTAAGATTCTTCCAATTTGCGTCATAATCTGGTCATTTAAACTTCTACAATCACTAAGTCCAACCAGGATTTGGTCATATTACAGATGAGAAATGTGAAGATACATAGTTTGAGGGTTGGGAATGATATATTAGTAGTGATTAGGCAACTTAAATTGTGCACATGTGATCTAATCTCTATCCATGAACTCCATGGGTCTCTGATGTAGAGAAAAAATGAAATTGACACATCAACTATTTAGTACAAGGACGATTCCATTGTAAAAGGTTTCTTAGAAGCAGGCAACTTCATCAATCATTTGTTTCAATATTTGTTCAATAAAAAATCATCTAAATATAATAAAGGTATATTTCATGTGAACAAGATATGAAAGCGATGATGAACTATAGAAATAAGGTAAGTAAAATTGAGTCTCAAGTATTGAAAATGAAGGATCAAGGTTATGCTATTCACATAACCTTGAATCCAATGTTACAAGAACATATCAAAAATATATAGTTGTTGAGAATTTTGCGCATGACAAAATTCAAAATAAAATCATATATACTCCATTTATTCCCGTTAGTACTTAGCTGGCGTATATATTTACGAAAATTGTATCCGCAAAAAAATTCCATATGGGCTCTCTCATGTTTGGAATGGTGGATGTTTAAGGTGTTAGCTTTGAAGGGGGTGTTAAAACTCAAGCTAGCTTGTTGTCACCAGTGGTTGACCATAAGAATAATAAAACTGGGTAGAATTTCTTTAATGGGGAATGGGTACTCTCGTTACATGCATATATTGAGAGAAATGAAGCACAACCGATTATTTTGAAGTTGGGGGTCTCTGTAAACGCACACGGGTGGCGGTTAATCAAGAATTGGCGTTGAGAATGATGGGAGGATCTTAAAAAAATTGGTGGAAGGTTAAGCGAATGCTTACGGTAATAAAAACCGTGACGGCTGATGGATAGGGGATCAAACAGATTCTAACAGAGCTGGACGAGTGATAAAAGCTCGAAAGAAGGGAGATAGGCTCTCACTATCTATCTATCTCGAAATTTTGTCTTATAAGGATGTAGACAGTAACTTGATCCATTGATGAAGATGAAGGAGTTGATAAAAAAGCAGAAGCAGGGAATGGTTAATGTAGATTGAGTTGTCATGAAAAGAGAAGAGCTTCTCAAAAAATATAGAGCAAAGGAACTTGGCAAGACTATTTGCCGCGTGGGACATCAGCAAAGAGGGAAGAAAACTTGAAGAAAAGCAGAGAAGAAAAACTCGTTAAAGAGTAGTAGCAACTCAAAGGAGCACGAAAACTAAAAAAAATCAAAGGACTTGATGAAAGGAAAGGTGCTCGAAGAAGATAAAACGCGCGACCATGATGAAAGTATATGCAGCATCGTGCTTTGACAAAGAGGGAAGAGATTTAAAGAAGAGGTTGTATCATGACAAGGGTTTCATAAATCACAGATAAGCAAGGAACGAACCTTGCTTTGATACCTTGTAGATCATAATGAGATGAAAATTGCATAAAGGCTCTATGTATGATCACAAGAACATGAGATACAAGTATATGAGAGAATACATTTAAAAAAATAATTCTAATAATTCCAAGTGCGCCTTATATCTAGCTCCTCAGACTTTTGAATTGCTTCTTGAGCAGCTATGACAGCTTGCTTTGTCATGCCAAGATGAGATCAAAAACTCCTGCAAAAGAAAAAAAATTCAAAAACTTTCAGAAATTTAAAAATAAAAGTATATAAAAATGAGTTGATATTAAATAATAAATTTACAGAGGGTATGCAGCCTATCTCAGCTACACAAGGTGCAAAGATAGACCAAGCCTTATCTCCAAAATGAGCCAAGTTTTTTCTATCAACCCATAAAAGCCAAAGATTAAATACTCATTGTCAGTAAATTGACTAGGAAATCTCCTGCATGAATAGTTCCCATTTCCATTGATTGGCCCATCTGAACTTTGAGCTGCTAAACAATGAACTCTTTTGTCCGATCGATTTCCTTCTTTGTAGCACCATTCACAATAGAATGGATTTTTGATTTGGAATACAAAGAAAATTAATGAGGCAATATATCATAAAACATCTCAAAGGAACCTTTTAATACTGTGTACCATTTACTGTGTGATGTCTATCTTCGTGCTGGCAAGCTATGTATAAGCAAGCAACTAAAATGGCATCTTGATTTTTTCCTCTGATCGACTTGAGATCTTACACTTTCTTGTATATTTCATTAGGCCTATTGTGCACATACAGACACCATAGATAATGCTTAGAGACATAATCTACCCATATGAAGATTAAAAATAAAGCATCAACCATTTAAATCATTGTATGTCCAATAATATGGCAGCCAAGATAATCATGCTCAGAGAGGAAAAAAGTTCTTTTTGACCCATAAAAAAGAAGTATATGAGCTTTATTATATTGCAATATAAATTCCAAGCCAAACAATATGGAAAGAAAACAAATTACCACAAATACTCCCACCAAACATGGCAAGTACTGTTGTTTGATGAAAGATAAACCATCAAGAGTTCCCCTTTATTTTTAAACTTTCATATAAGAAGTAATACATGTTAGAAGAAGACTTGCTGAGTGCAATTACCTTAAGTATGAAAACAACTTAAACACCTAAATAAGTTGGAAACAATTTCAATAAGTTCCAATAAGTTGGCAACAATTCAAAATTTCACTACGATTTGTAAAAATTAGATGTTATCTCTATAGTTGAAAATTCAAAAATCACTGCTCATGTCAAATTTCAACAGTTCTACATGTGTTACACCAAGATTATACATCGCATCTGCATTACGCTAGTTGTAACACAAATCTTTCTTGTGTACTTCCACGCCTTGAGATATATCCCCTTCAATTTTGACCTAAACGGTAAATAACACTATGATAAATGTGAAAATGGTAAATAACACTGTGATTGTGAAGTATAACCACCGCTAGAATCCAAAGTATCACGAGAAGTGTTAGTTTTTCAGGAAATGTTGGTAAAATACAAATAACTCAAACTATTGTATTGATTAGATTGAGAGAACAATCAAAGATACATCTCCGCTAGAACATGAGGTTTGTGGGAAAAAAAGGCTATCACATACTTTAGAATGAACAAAAGTAACAAAAGATAAAATAAAAAAAAATATTCAATTAGAAGAACAACTAAATATAAATTATATAAAAACTATCCAACAAAGATAAAATAATAGAAAATCAGGAGTTCAGATGATAAAATCAGTTCTCAAGAATCATTAGTGTTGTCTGCTTGATCCTCAGGTTCTCTTTGTTTCTGAAGTGCCAAAATTTTAGATTCCATCTCTTGAATACGGGTGGTCACCTCCACTTCAAAATCTTTAATATGAGTGTTCATCTCCACTTCAAATTCTGCTCGAATTTTTTTCGTAATTGTTGCACATTAGTATGTTTACGCTCTAAAGGTTTGGGTCCAGGACCCATTACAGAAATATAACCTAAACGATGTCCAAGTACTATAGTGCATGCTTCTTCAATTCTGGGGTCAACTTATCTTCTCCCCTCTCATTTGTGTGTCATGAAACTCCAATAGCGTCTTCTATGTTTCCTCCACTGTTTCATCTTGTCATTCATTATGTTTCCCCTTGTGATTTTTCTCCCACAACTTTATTTAGAATGATAACTCATCTTGTTCATTTAGAGCTTTCATCTCATATAAAAAATAATAAAACATTAGTTCCAACTACAATTACGACTGTTAAATTTAATTAACATTATAGTTGTTAAATTCTAAGAGCTTAATATTTTGTATATTGTTCTTGCAATACACTTTGATCCTGCATGAGATTTCATTTTTTATTGGTTCATATTTTGTGTATTGATCTCGTTGATTCTCTACATCAATGAATCAATAAGAAAAAACTTTGTATGAACAATGCATATAGTTTTAAAGTAATTAATGTATTTCATACCTTGAATCGGGCACTGTCCCAGAATTAATTATCTAATTCCAATGTGTCGGATCAATGTATTTAGGGCAATTTGCACACTTTTATGCATCAATATTCCATTTCAAATAATAATCAACATGTAAATGAAAATACCAAATATTGTAGTGTCGACGAAGTGATGATATAAGATCACCATGAACATGAGATTCTTTTTGGTGATTGAATTCAATCTACAAAAATATAAAACAACAAAATTATGAATTCAAAATAAAAAATTATTTATAAATTTAAAATTTAATTCTTACATATATGATATTAATTATTTTGTCAATGATATCAGTTGGAATTTCAGACCATTTCTCCACATTTAGAGGAGAATTTTACCTTACATATCGTCCACTTTTTGTAATAAACTTTTGAGCTCTATATTCAACTAATCTTTGAAGTTCTATTGGAAGTTGCACATCCACTCTCTCCAGATTATTTTGTCTCCTCTTTGACCACTTAAACCCAATGGTCGGACCACATGTCTTTTTCTTTGTTACATTTAAACCTATAACTAAACATTTTTGTGTTAACATGTTTCAAATATATCAAATTAAAAAAAACATAAGGCATTTATACCACTATTAATAGCATGCTCAAGGTCTGTTGGATTTGCAGGTACATGATCAACCTCAACATCAGTAGAAGCAAGTTCAACTGCACTCTCAACATTTGCATGTTGATCTTCATTTATCAAACCTCGATCTGTATGTAATGCTATTGCCATTTTGTTGGTCGTTGTCCAAAAGAAGATGCCATTTTTGTAAGTTGAGACACAACAACCTGAGAATTATTGTCTATACTTGTAGTTTTAACATGTGATTCCTTTTTTATGTTGATTGGAAGGTTCACAATTATGTTGAGTAAATGATTTAGCAAAGGAATCCATGTGAGATGCAGTGGATCGTGGATGTAAAGTATCTGCAAGACATTCAACACGGGAAGCTTTAGCCTTATCAACAATATTTGCACTCTTCATTTTTTTCATCTAAATTACCTGAAAAAACAACAATTTAATTTTAGTTAAACATTCAAAATAAAAGATATATTTTGCAACTACATTTAAATTTTATAGTAAATACTCAAAATAAAAGATACAAACTAAATATCACCGACATCCTCAAAGTCATCAATTTCATAATCTCCATTTTCTTCATTCAAAACTCTTCTTTGTCTGAATTGATCTTTTTTCTTAATATTATAGCCGCAACATCAGTTCGTTGTAATGAAAGCATAGAGTTATCATTATCTACAACATTATCAAGCATCGATCTTAACCCAACATTTATATCAAACAACCGAATTTCATCATCAATGACTTCTTCAAATCCTTTGGTTGGAATGTCATAAAAGTGACGTGGAACGGTCATTATGCTCCCTCGCAAATCTTTACTTTTGTTATCAGACACATAATACACTTGTTCAACTTGGCAGGCTAGAACATAAGGTTCATTGATTCTCAAATTATGTTTTATATTAACAGAAATAAGTCCATTATTTTAATTCTTGTCTCTTCTACCTCCATTGTACGTATCTCACCATTCACATTTAAATAAAATAATTTTTTGTTGTCACCTGATTGCTCATCTCGTTTAATAAAAACACCACTATTTTGAGTTTTGTGTCTAATTTCATGTTCATAAATATGAAATCTAAAACCATTAATAATATAACCAGAATAATGTGTCGCCCCTTTTCTCAGACCTCGGGCTAACTGTAAAAATCTTCAGTTAACTCTTGAATCTCCCTCGTAATATAATTTGAATATATGTTGAAAAAGTAATGTAACCACAATCATGCAGAGTAAGAACAAGTTGGTGCTTAAAAAATTAGATCTTACTTAACTGTGACTCAAACCATCTAACAAAAGTTTTCTCATGTCTTCTTCCAATATTTCTAGAGTCCACATTGCGAAGCTCCAGACGATGTTGCCTATTAATTTTAAATGTTTAATGAATTAGTTAAATAAGATGAAAATAATACAACTATGAAGAGCACGAATGTAAATCTCACTTTATAAATGGTTCTACTTTTGCACAATTTCTTAGTATGTAGAGTTGAGTCTGATGTCAATCTTCATGTCCGAGATCTTTTCTACTCCTTTACCTAATGACCTCCCAATTTTTTGAAAAATGAACAATCTTGAATCTTGCTTAACACCTCCTTCATTATTTATATCTGGCCGATTAAGCTTTGTCTCAACTTTATTTATATGTCGAGAACAAAATGTTAAACACTCGTGTACTATGTGTAACGCCCCGAAACTCAAAAGAGGGACGGGTAGCGTTTCGAGCCAAGTTTGGGACTTGGTAGGGGTCACATGGCCTGGGATACGGGCATGCCCCAGGGTCGTGTCGTGCTCGAGTTTGACGATGTGGCTGTGTGGTCGACGAAAATGCAGTCGACGACCGTCGAGACAGCGAACATGGCCTGAGACACGGGCGTGTCCCAGGCCGTATCCTACTCGGGCTGTTAGTCGAGTTGTGTCGGGGGAGGAACACGGCCTGGAGCCCAGGCGTGTTCGGGTTGACACGGGCGTGTCAAATTGGACACGGGCGTGTCAAGTACCCGTGTTCTCTTCGGGTTGATTTTGGTCCTGTGTCGATGGAGGAACTCGCCCAGCAACACGGGCGTGTATTGATTGACACGGGCATGTCAAGTGTGACACGGGCATGTCGAGAGCCCGTGTCCTGGTCTGGACGCGACGGTTTCGGCGTCGATTGAGGCACACGGTCTGGGACACGGGCGTGTCACAAGTCGTGTTTGGCCCAGGAATCTGATTTTAAGTGTGAATCGTGGTCGTCTGTTTCCTTCTTTTTGGGATCCAATGGCCCAGAGCTGTTCTTGCTGGGTTATATATGGAAATAGGGTTTGAAACCCTCATTTCCCATTGAGCTTTCTCTTTCTAAAACCTTAGAGAGAGGGAAGAGCAAGGAAGAAGGAGGAGGAGAGTTCCGGCCGCCGGTGGAACTTCGAAGCCCCAAATCTCAAGCCGAGTTCGGATCTACGGAAGCGAGGCCGTTGCGGTGCTTTTCATCCGTCTAGATCTTCATGACGCCGAAGAGAAACACAAGAGTAATGATTCTCATCTTGGACATGTGAAGTCCTTTTTCCTTTTGCATAGGAAGCCCGCTCTCGCGAGTATGCGGTGAGTGTGAGGTGTTCCTTCGGGTAGACATGAATAGTCCCCGTTTTTTTTTCATGTAGAGTCCGGAATCGAGAAACGAACATAGGCATGGTGTGTGAAGCCTACCCGGATAAGTTAGTTTGGATCGGTGATGTTGCATTGCATGAATGGTCGGAGAAGACTCCGCGCTGATGATTGTTTTTCGTGTTTTCTACGCGGTAGATTGCAACAGGGAACCTTGGGGACAAACTCCAAGATACACCCGAAAAACTGGATAGATGTGTGATTCTGCCATCTTGGTGGCCTGGGATCCAACTTGCACATAACTGGGTTATGTAAAGTGTGTGATCGAATTGGGACTCGGGGAAGCTTGACCTACGCATATGGCTTAAATTGACGTTGCGGTGTGAGCAACGAGTCAGGCGGAACTGTACCCGCTCTGTGTCGTTCGGTTAGAGAGACCTAAGGTACATGGTACTCGCCGTTGACATAGATGGAGGGTCTTGGGCCTAGGCCGGAAAGACCATAATGCTCACGAGATTTGCCGTCCAAGGGGCGGTGGTGAGACCGCAGATTTGACCCGGTTCACCGAGAATGTGCCCTGAGAGCACGGGGTATGTGGCCGTGCGTGCATACGCTTGTGATGAAGCATAATTTATATACTGTTTGACTATGCTAATAAAGTGCAGGGAAGGAGCATCGCCGCCCCGAGTTTAGGGGCGGGGTCATTATAATTTTGTCAGCTTAGCTGACCGTTGCTTTTGTTTGTCATCGCTTCGGTGGATTGTTGCTTGCAGGTGCTGCAGAGCCTAGTGGCAAATAGCGGGCAAAGAGCCCTTGTTGCTGAGCCGGCCCTCGAAGGTCTTTATATGAATGTTTACTTTTATTCTCATGTGTGACCGGCCTGCGTGCCGAGGTTTGGAAGACATTATTTGTATAAGTAAACTCCTGTAAGGCCATAAGGCCAAGTACTTGTGTATTTGTACGCTCATTCCATTTGGATTGTTAATGTTAGTGGACATTCATGCTGTGGTTGGGTTGTTTGTTTGCAACATTTAAAATGCTACTGCTAGAATGTGCTCTGTGCAGGACATTGGTTATTGGCAGGATGGTTTCATTGTGTAACCCTTTGGTCTGTCTGTGCTATATGACGTCGGGCCCCGGCCGGACCTACTGCTATATGCTATGTGACGGATATGGGGTGTCACACTAGGTATCTTTTTTTCATTGAACCTTCTGGGCGTGCTTTGTTTCACACAAAGAATTTGAGTGTACGTAAATATCTGTTGAATTCAATTATTTTAAAAGATATAATATGATAAAGTCAAAAAATAATAATTTAATAGACATACCTTTCAATTGGATACATTCATCGACATTGTGCAGGGCCAACAACTCTTGCTTCTCGTGCAAGATGAATTGGTAAGTGTATCATGATTGTGAAAAATGGAGTAAATATTCTCTTGAGTTTGCAAAATGTGATAGCAATATTTTTCTCAAGTTTATCCAACTCCTCAATACTGAGTATTTTTGAGCTCGGCTCCTTTAAAAAGACACTTAATTCAACCAGTGGGTCATAAACTTTTTTGCAAACAATGTCATGAAAAATAGGAGCAAGTTGATCCAATGTGAAAACATGACAATCATGAGCTTTCATTCGTGAAACTTTACCATTTTTAGCATTTACACACCTCTTTATATTTGAAGATAGAATACCCATCTGGAATTTTTAAATTCTTCAAGAAATTGCATATTGCCCTTCGTTCGACCAATATCAATGAATAGTATGTTTGTGGTATGACATAATGATCATCGTTTTCTATCAGGTGTAATTCAGATCTCAACCTCATTTCCTTAAGGTCAAGTCTAGAATTCAAATCATCTTTTGTCTTTCCATCAATGTTCAACAAAGTACTCAATATATTATCGTTAATATTTTTTTAAAATATGCATGTAATCAAGACAATGACGTATCTCAAGTATTTTTCAACATGGTAATTAAAAAAAATACTTAATTTCTTCCAATTGTATGAGAGAGTAGTTTCATCAAGCCTCCTTTTCTTTTGAAACAGTCGTTCTGTTCCATAAGCGTGCGTATTGCGGGTGCGGGTTAGGGCAGAGAAAGTTACGGGATCTGGTGTTCGTGGAAGTTATGAAGATCGTGAATCATATCTGGGTGTTCGTGGATTCTCATCAGAATAAATTTGATTGGACGGACGATGTAAATTAAAATCATGATAGGAGCGCAAAATTTATATATTGTCATATGTAAATTAAAATCACGGTAAGAGTGCAAAATTGATAAATGCGTCTTAATTTAAAAAAAAAACACATTAATGTTGTAAGATATACTTTTTAAAGATTATATAGTCAGCCTGCAAGCATGATGACGACAACATGTTTTGAGCCCTCAACTTCATCCTCGTCTGCAAGCAGCTTCTTTGTTCACCTCGTCATTGTATTGCCCCCGTCAAATTTCATTTATATAACATCTTTCTTTGAAAGATCACTCCCGGCAGACTCGTCATGGTTGACTAAAATTAGATGTCAAAAGATTAGAGTAAGAAGCGGTCAGATGCTTGATAAAACTCAAGATCTACAACTGTGTATTCATGTTTTGTTCTCAACAAAAAATCGGGGTACAAATAGCATCTTAGGGTACAATTATAATTCTAGGATTTACAAATAGCCAAGGGCTGCAAATAGCCAAGTATGATCTACGAATATCAACATCCGTGAAATATTATATAAGTGGGAAAAAATAATAAGCTTGGAGAATAAAACTTATTATGTTTTTGTACGTATAATTAGGATGAAATATCAATTTTTTATAATTTTCGATCAGTCAAAGCCGGTGGCGTGCAGAGAAAGGACTCTTGCAGATGCACCTGGCACGTTGATGCATCCTTCGTCGGCTCATCACTGGAGTTGTTCAACCATAACCTAAATTGCGACAAAGTCAAAACTTTCCACTTGCGAAAATGGAAGTCAAACTATCTACTACTCATATATTTTTAATTATAGACATGCTAAATTTCTTATAAAATAGAATAGATATATATATTGTCTCTAATTATTTTGTTTACCAAGTAAATTATTTTGTAACAAAAATAGTTTTTGTCATTAAAAATGAGTTATAGTGACAAATTTATATTGTGTCACTAAAAACACGCATTTAGTGAGAAAATATATTTCATCACAAAACCTTTGTCACTGAAGACGTACATTTAATAACCAAACTATAATTTTGTCACTATAGTCATGTCTTTATTGGCCGAGATTTAATTTTGTCACTGAAGACGTCTATTTAGTGACTGACATTAGTTTTGTCACTAAAGACGCATATTTACTTGTCATAATTATTTTGTCACTAAAATCACATCTTTAGTAACGAAATATATTTTGTCACTAACATTTGGTCACTAAAACCTAATTTTCTTGTAGTACTTCACTTACAACACAGACAACCTGATGCATCCTCTCATTTCTACGACACAGACACGATCGTTATTTGTATTGCTTCCCCTATCTTCCCCAGATCTTAGTAATATCGTAGCACTTCACTTACATTTTGATGATGACTTTGTTAAACATTGATTTTATTTACTAAATGCTTTCAATATGTTTATCTTGAAAGTTTATTTTGCCCACGATTTGTATTAGGAATCACTTGATTAGCTTGTTGTACAACTCTTATTCGTCGAGGCTGGACACATTCAAGCCAAGAAATCAAAGATCAAAACAGAGTCAGCACTTTGAATTAGGAGAAAGACTGGGCGAGTATGTGCGAGCATCCCTCCATACTCGCCAGGTGGGCGACTAGGGGAGTTACTCGCCCAAGCCAAGCGAGATCCTTCCATTGTCGCATAGTCACCGAGTAGGGCTGGGCTATAAATATGCCCCTCCCTCTTTGGATTTGCCTATAATTAGGTCATCAGGGGTACCAAGAATAAGACTTTTGGCTGAGTTTCTGGATCTCATTTTTGAAGACTTGTGTCGTGAGATCTCTATCATCCCCCTTGGTCGTCATCTTAAGATACTCGCCAAGTTAGTGCATTCCTTGTACCATACTCGGTCGCAGCACCCGGAGGTCCTTTTAGTGATCTCTTAGTCTTTTTGTCATTGCATCTTAAACTGTTAAGCCCCACCGTCGAACCAGTAAAGTTAGGTTGCATTGATTTGAATATTTGGAGTTGAAATTTTTCTGAATTCAACATTTTGATGCAATGAGCGTAGAACGCAGCTAAAGAAGGAAAATCTAAATTTCTCCATTACCACCATCGCAGGGGGGATTCTGGGACCCATGATCAAAGATATTAGGACAAAGCGGGAAAGGGATAGAGCCCTTGAGGAGCTGGTGTGAGGCCAAGTTGCGGTTTTCAAGAAGGAGATGCGGGAAAGGGAAGGAGCCTTGCCAGAACAAGTCAAATCCCAAGTTGCGGCTTTCAAGAATGAGATGCGGGTCCGGGCTGAGCGCATTCGTATATTGGAAAAAAATGTCCAACACTACAGAAATAGAGTTTCTGCTTTGACCGCTGATATCAAGAAGATGAGGCGATTTGACCCTGCGGTTATGGAGAACACAACGACCTACGTTCCTACATGGTATCATGGTGAACGGACTGCAACACTCCAGTTTTTCCAATAGAAGAAAGCAACAAAGTTTTGGTTGCTAGAGCTAGTATTGACATCGAAATTTCCTCAGTACTGCATTGACATTAATTTGAAGTTGCATCGAGATCATCTAGTGCGACGACATTGATTCGACATTGCGTTGAGATCATCTAATGTGTCAACATTGACTCGACGTTGCGTCGATAACATATGATGCGTCGAAGGTTAATCGAAGTTGCGGCGATAGCCTGACGTCGAGTGCAACTCGGCGTTGAGTCGAGTGCGTCGATTGAGCACGACACTTTTGGCTAGGCGGTTCGGTTAAGGATCACCATTCTGCAAACATTACAAACAAAATATGATTCGCGAATTACAGATCGTGCATGTCTGATTCTTTATAAAAAGTGATCCAATGCTCCAAAATACCTTGTCCTTTATTGTTAAAAGATCAACCAACAAGCTTGCATCCTTATCTTGCCATTTTAAGACTTTGGATAGTTTTTGGAAGAGAGAAAGAGGAAGAAGGAGAAGGACTGTTGCCATTAACCGAGCTCCGAAGTTCCGATTTACAAGCCGTTTTCTGATTCACGAAGTGCAATCCGTTGCAGTCCTTTTCAACTGGCTAGATTTTTGATTCATGGCACCAAATTGAACGTTAAGGGTAATGATCCTTCTTCATGGTGATAATACATTCTAGTCATAGTTTGCTATTAACATATTTGCATATAAGTGCGTCCACCAGTTAGTGGAGGGTGATATTTCAGCAGGTTGATATTGTTTGTCCACGCTATGAATTACATATAGAGTCTGAATTGATGTACGAACATAGACATGTTGTGTGAAACTCATCTGCGACAAGTTGGTCTTAATTGGTGATGTTTAATTTTGAGCATCGGAGAAGACTTCGTGGAAATTCATGTGGTATTTCGGGTTCTGGGTGCTGTTAGATGTTGCAGGGAGTACTAAAGGCCACTCTAGGAAATACCCGAAGTTGTAACAAAATTTATGTTTTGTTGATATCACCCAACAATAGTGGATATCGCCTGCGATAGCTCCTAGTGAGCATTGTTTGTGGACGTGAAGCCTAAGTCCTAAGGGCTAGGGGCGTAACGTCAGAAGCTGAAGGACCGGGTATTCCTAGCTTTGGTGGCCTTATGTGTTGATCGTAAGATATTACACGGGTTATCGTATTAACGGGCCGAGGTGAGGCTGACCCACATCGTGCTAGTTATTTGGGAAGATTAAGTCAGGCAAAGCTGATACAAACCCGTCCAGTGTGAGTAGGTGAAGACGTAGCTCCTCGGTGCACCGATCCTAGGAAAGTCCGGGTAGCATAATGACGTGATGACCGACAGTCGCTCAAATGAACCATCTAAGTGAATGATACTTTGGATGGAGGTGGGTATCGAGGAGTACACTGAAAGTGTGTCATGCGAGCACAAAATGTATGGTCGTGTGTGTCATCTTTTGTGGTGATTGTGCAAAGATATGTGTTGAAATTGAGATTCAGTTCCACCTAGAGTTCGGACCTATTGTGCAACTCACATTTACTTCTCCCAAGTCGTCCTTTGGTGAGAGACCTAAATTTGGAAAATGACCCTTGACTCTACCGTGGAGGTCCCACCTCATACCCGGAAGACCTTTGATATCTCCCCCTCCCTAGATAATGTTGAGCTAGGTGCCTTGGAGGATGAAAAGGAAGAAGATGAAGAGTGGTGAAAATGGATCCCTCCCCAAGGCACCCCAAGGGTCTATTTATAGATTTCTGAAAACGGTTTGCAAATAGCCGACATCCGCTGCTCTAAAATTACTGAAATACCCCGGGGCTGGTCTGACAAAAGCCAAACTTCGTTGTTCTGAACAGCTATTCGCAGCCCACCAGATGCAAAATAGGAAACCCTCAAGTCGGGCGAGACCCTCAAGCCGGGCGAGTCCCTCAAGCCGGGTGAGTACTCCAGCCGGGCGAGAACTCCAATCGGGCGAGTATTCCAGCTGGGCGGGTGCGGGCCTCCCGCCGCAGCTGTCCCCTGAAATGGGAGCGGGACGAGTGTCGGTCTCCCGCCACACCCGCCCCCTGGGGTAGGGGCTGGGGCGAGTGCCGGCCTCCCGCTGCACTCTCCCTCTGAAGAGTATACCAAGCGCTAGTAAGCTAGACAAATTTTTCTTCCCCCTACTAGTATATTATGCGGATCAACCATAAATTTGACTGCAAGAGTGCAAAACCCCCTAAAACCTTAAAAATGTGTAACGAGTCTTGCGCCTTCCTGGGGACCCCACTTTGCGAATACAGGGTTGTACACAATCCCTGCTCTTTTCGAGCTAGTTCACGATCAGAAAGAAACATCCAACCCAACGTATTCGCTGAGTGTAGCAATCTTGGTACCGAAAATACTTGGCCTCTCCGAGGGGTCAACCTGTCATGCCAGCTAACAGGAGCCTGGATGGCGAGATTCCCTTCGGGTAGAATTCACTTAACCTCCACAAGGGGTCAACCTGCCATACCAGCTAATGGGAGACTGAGTGACGAGATCCCTTATGGGTAGGAACTTTCTCTCCACCGAAGCACATTCGACTCATCCAGCTAGTGAGAGCCTGAGTGAGGAGATACTCTCGGGGTTTGATTCTTTCTCTCTACCGAGGCACATTCGACTCATCCAGCTAGTGAGAGCTTGTGTGAGAAGATCATCTCGGGGTTGAAATTTACTCTCCACTTAGGCATATTTGACCCATCCAGCTAGTGAGAGCCTGGGTGAGGAGATCCTCTCGGGGTTGGAACTTACTCTCCACTGAGGCACATTCAACCCATCCAGCTAGTGAGAGCCTGAGTGAGGAGATCCTCTCGGGATTGGTACCTTCTCTCAACTGAGGCACATTTGACCCATCCAACTAGTGAGAGCCTGGGTGACGAGATCCTCTCGGGGTTGGAACTTACTCTCCACCGAGGCACATTCGACTCATCCATCTAGTGAGAGCCTGGATGAGGAGATCCTCTTGGGGGTGGTACATTCTCTCCACCGAGGCACATTCGACCCATCCAACTAGTGAGTGTCTGGGTGAGGAGATCCTCTTGGGGCTGGTACCTTCTCTCCACCGAGGCACATTCGACACATCCAGCTAATGAGAGCCTGGGTGAGGAGATCCTCTCGAGGTTGGAATTTACTCTCCACCGAGGCACATTCGACCCATCCAGCTAGCTAGAGCCTATATGAGGAGATCCTCTCGGGGTTAGAACATACTCTTCATCGAGGTACATTCGACTCATCCAGTTAGTGAGAGTCTGGATGAGGAGATGCTCTCGGAGTTGGAACCTTCTCTACATCGAGGCACATTTGACCCATCCAGCTAGTGAGAGCCTGAGTGAAGAGATCCTCTCAGGGTTGGAACTTACTCTCCACCGAGGCACATTCGACTCATACAGCTAGTGAGAGCCTGGGTGAGGAGATCCTCTCGGGGTTGGAACTTACTCTCCACCGAGGCACATTCGACACATCTAGCTAATGAGAGCCTGGGTGAGGAGATCCTCTCTGGGTTGGAACCTTCTCTCCACCGAGGCACATGCGACCCATCCAGCTAGTGAGAGCCTGGATGAGGAGATCCTCTCGTGGGTGGTACCTTCTCTCCACCGAGGCACATTCGACTCATCCAGCTAGTGAGAGCCTGAGCGAGGAGATCCTCTCGGGGTTGGTACCTTCTCTCCACCGAAGCACATTCGACCCATCCAGCTAGTGAGGGTCTGGGTGAGGAGACTCTTTCGGGATTGGAACTTACTCTCCACCGAGGCACATTTGACCCATCCAGCTAGTGAGAGCCTCGACGAGGAGATCCTCTCGGGATTGGAACCTTCAATCCACCGAGTCAAACTCGACTCATCCAGCTAGCGAGAGCCTGAGTGAGGAGATCCTCTAGGGGTTGGAACTTACTCTCCACTGAGGCACATTCGACTCATCCAGCTAGTGAGAGCCTGTATGAGGATATTCTCTCGGGATTGGAACATTCTCTCTACCGAAGCACATTCGACCCATCCAGCTAGTGAGAGCCTGGATGAGGAGATCCTCTCGGGGTTGGAACCTTCTCTCCACCGAGGCACATTCGACACATTCAGCTAGTGAAAGCCTGGATGAGGAGATCCTCTCGGGGTTGGAACCTTCTCTCCATCGAGGCACATTCGACCCATCCAGCTAGTGAGAGCCTAAGTGAGGAGATCCTCTCGGGATTGGTAACTACTCTCCACAGAGGCACATTCGACTCATCCAGCTAGTGAGAGCCTGGGTGAGGAGATTCTCTCGGGGGTTGGTTCATTCTCGGCACTAAGGCACATTCGACTCATCCAGCTAGTGAGAGCCTGGATGAAGAGATCCTCTCAGGATGAGAACTTACTACCGAGGTACATTCGACTCATCCAGCTAGTGGAAGCCTGGATGAGGAGATCCTCTCGGGGTTGAAACCTTCTCTCAACCGAGGCACGTTCGACCCATCCAGCTAGTGAGAGCCTGAGTGAGGAGATCCTCTCGGGGGTCGGTTCCTTCTAGGTATAGTAAGTTATGTCAGGTTCTCTGAACCCCTCGGGAATGGGAGCTGAGACAATCAGCTCGCTGAAGGGTGACCCCCTACTTGGTGGTCTCGCATGCTCTGCTCGCGCGACCTGCTCTCTTGGGAGGCTAGCACTCGTCGGGCTGGGGAATAACTCCCAACCGGTAAGGTCTCGCTCGACCCCCTCTTCCATCCTTTCCTTCATGGGCCGTCTTCCTAATGCACTTTCTTCTACCCCCCTGGGGTCATCTCGCCTAGACCCCTGAGAGCTGTCTCGTCGAGACCCCTGGGAGCTAGTTCCTGAGGGGGGAGTTGAGCAGTCACCCCGAGGAGCAATACTTCGTAGTATCTCCATGATGTCTTGGATGGATGTCATGAACTCTTCCCTCCCTACAAAGGGTACTGGGTTGGGGAGCTGGTCGGGGTCATCACCACCTCCATGATCTCCCACCATGGAACCTGCACAGGAACTTCTGTATGAGCCGCGATCCACACTCATCGCACCAAAATGTTGAAACCGAGATTCGGTTCCACCTAAAATTTGGACCTAGGGTGCAGCTCACACTTACTTCTCCCAAGCCGTCCCTCGGTGAGAGACCTGAATTTGGTAAATGACCCTTGGCTCTAGCGCGGGGGTCTCACCTCACATCCGGAAGACCT
Source organism: Platanthera guangdongensis (assembly GCA_039583875.1). Lineage (NCBI taxonomy): Eukaryota > Viridiplantae > Streptophyta > Magnoliopsida > Asparagales > Orchidaceae > Platanthera > Platanthera guangdongensis. The sequence continues at coordinate 2,138,086 of CM077156.1, forward strand.
TTGAGATCTCCCCCTCCCTAGCCAGTATGCTGAGCTAGGTGCCTTGGAGGATGAAGGAATAAGATGAAGAGTGGTGAAAACGGATCCCTCCCCAAGACACTCCAAGGGTCTATATATAGATTTTTGAAAACGGCCTGCAAATCGCCGACATCCGCTACTCTAAAATTACTGAAATACCCCGGGGCTGGTCTGCCAACAGCCAAACTCCGTTGTTCTGAACAGCTATTCGCGGCCCACTAGAGGCAAAATAGCAGACCCTCAAGTCGGGCGAGACCCTCAAGCCGGGCAAGTCTCTCAAGCCGGGCGAGTACTCCAACTGGGTGATAACTCCAGTCGGGCGAGCTGGGCGGGTGCCGGCCTCCTGCCGCACCTGCCCCCTGAAATGGGGCCGGGACGAGTGTCGGCCTCCCGCCGCACCTGCCTCCTAGGGTAGGGGCTGGGGCGAGTGTCGGCCTCCCGCCACACTCACCCTCTGAAGAGTATACCAAGCGCTAGTAAGTTAGACAAATTTTTCTTCCCCCTACTAGTATATTATGCAGATCAACCATCAATTTGACTCCATGAGTGCAAAACCCACTAAAAGCTTAAAAATATGTAGCAAGTCTTGCGCCTTCATGGGGACCCCACTCCGTGAATACGGGGTTGTACAATATGCTATTATACTGCTTGCTTGCAGGGAAGGAGTGACGCCGCCATGATAATGGGTTGGGGTCGTTATATCATTGTGGTCAGCTAAAATTGACCGATGTTTTATTTTGCCATGTTGTTGTGGAATGTACTTGTGCAGGTTCTTGCTAGACAAGCAGGAAATAGCGGGTTGAAGCCCTTTGCTGTGCTGGCCCTCGAAGGAAAATTTGTAGTGTTAATATCTTTCATGTATTGCCGGTCTATGTGCCGATGTATGTAAATCATGTAGATATTTGTACATTTGTGAAAGCATGTATGACCTTAAGGCCAAGAACAGTTGTGACACTTCATTCCTATAGTGTCGTGGACATTCTGGTTTTATTTTTACTAAAAATGCTCCCATCTAGTACACTATGTGATGTCTAATTTGTGTTGGTTACTCATTTTGTGAGGCTTCAGTTTGTTTGGTTAGTATGACGTGGGATACCGGCCGGACCCGTTGGTATACTCTTCAGAATGAGTGGGGTTTTACACGGGCCGCACTAGCCGAAATCCTAATTCCTCTTGAACGAGTGGACATAGACGTTTCGCGGCTATATCGGCCAATTTTTCAAGCTCACCGTGATTTGGCTCTAGTGATGGCCACCATTTGTCAAATACAAGAGGATGTATCACATATTGGAAGAGAGTGCACGTCTCACAACCCTTAATCGCAATTTCTTACTCATTCTTATAAGAACTCGTACTATTTGTGATGTAACTTGTGCAAATGACACCTGCCCGTGAGTACGGAACTCGTCGCGAACAATAACAACGGAAGCAAAATATTTGAGCAAATAATGGTGCGCACCAATCCAACAGTTCGAGTTTCCAAAACACAGAAAAAACACACAGACGACAAGAGATATACGTGGTTCGGAGTTAAGCTCCTACATCCACGGAGAGAGCGCGCCAGATCCACTAATCAAAAATAATCCGATTACAACACAGGCACTCAACGATCCTCAACGGATCGACACTAACCTAAAATATGAAATAAAGAACAACAAGAGAACAAAGAAAACTCCCCTATCCGCAGCCTGGATCTGAATCTGATCGCCGCCGAAGGAATCTGCACCCAGCCACCACCGTGAGCCCCCTCTCCTCCCTGGATACAGCCAGCCAAGCCGTTGTCACACGCTGGAGATGAACTCTGGTGAACCATCGAAGGTGGTCGAAGACGAACTCTGGTGATCGTCGTAGACATGCTTTTGGGGTATTGGGGTTGTTTTCTAATGGGAGATGTAGGGTAAATTATAGAGGCTACTATGTTGTTTTCCTGACAGCAATAAGAGGGAGGACGTGGGGAGTTTAGATGAGTTGCTGACCTTTATTTGGTTTTTTGGTGGGAGGTGGAGGGGAAATTATAGGGGATGTTGTGTTGTTTTCCCGACAACAATCAAGAGGGTGGAGGTAGGGGTTTTGGATGAGTTACTGCCAAAAAGGGAGGCGAGATGGGCTCAGGGCTGATGTCTGTTTTGGAGGTGGAGAGGAGAAGGTCTAGTGGAGTGGTTGGGTCATTGCTTGTTGAAGTTTGAGGAGGGGAGGTCCCTTTGAAGGGGGTTCGAGGCTATTAGAAAGATACGTAATATGGAATCTTATATAAATGACCACATAAAGAATGAGAACGTTTTTATGGATGATTGTGGGAATGTCTTGCATTGACATATTCTATATTAGCCATGATGATTGATGTGAACCAGACAACATGTGATTTGTGCTTGAAAAATAAGATGGATGGTTATGTGTGGAAGCCATTTGAAGGAGAGCAGCAATACGAGGAAGTGATTCAATTTTTTAAATTTAACATGAAGATTTTAATAGGTCTGCTTACTATATCTAATGATTACAGAGGGTTTTGACTGGAGGGCTATTTTCATTCCGCATGAAAAAATAACTTGAGTTTTGGTTGTTTTTGATAGTTAGCATTTTACTGTCATCAGACTCTTCATACTTTAAAGATATTTTTTATTTTATTCCATATTTTAGCATTGATTAACAACAAATTTTACTAGTAAGTTTAGACCAACGACTGAATAACACATTTTAACACTTACAAATTTATTCACATGTATGAAATAATTATAACAAATTCTATATTGTCACAGTTATAGCCTAACACTATTATTTTTAGGGAAAATACTATATATTCAATGATAAATCAGCTATATAAGGTAGATGCACAAAATTTTCATGATATTGAACACTGATTTTTACATTTTTGACAGTTGAGTTCAGCTCATCAAAACTATGTCTTCATTCATATATCAGTGGTGAAAACTTTATGTGTTCCTGTGATTTCTACCATCAAATAGAGCTCTCTAACTTCAACTGCAGATCAGAGGTTGGTAGTGTAAAGAGTTAGAAGTAGTTATCGATGTTTTTTTCATGTCTGATTGTACAGGGAGGGAGAAACATTTATTCCTCTCTAAAAATGTGTGCAAAGGATTGATGTGTGAAATATGGTAGAAACTATGACAAATACATTGGTTCAAACTCTAATGATTATGGTTGTGAATGTATATAAAAGATGACGCGGTTCATTTATTTTGGTTAATCTTGTGGTAGTTAATGTGCGTGTTTTTTTTGATGCACATTGCTCTTTGAGTAGAAAGTTATGTTGCTATTCTATCCAGCTATTGTTTATACTAGAACTGTTATTGTCTGGCAACCAACCAACCCCTCTCAGTCCTCTGAATGGTCATTTCCAGCTTTTTCCTACAGTGGCCAGCAGCTGTACTCTTGATAATAAGCAAAAAATTAATTCTGGATTACCTTTGTGATTAGCGAAATGCAATCTCCCCTAGCTCCTTGAAGGTTGAGTTTAGGTGATTTCTTCATTTATAACATCAAATGATTAAATGAGTATTTTCTTGTTTGTATACTTGTGTCACTATAATATATTTTCAGAGCATAAATGATTACACCTAAAATCAATTAGTTCTAAGGGGTATGATTTTTTTTCAATGTGAGACTAATGCCTCATTGGATTTCCCACGGATCCCGCAGATACCATTGTACTTCACGGCCAATTAATATCCAATTTTATTTTAGATTGATTTTATTCTTCAGGAGGAATTCAATGAAGTTATTGAAATCCCTTTAACTTTGGTCATCTCTTTCAATTCTATCAAGGGTATAACTGTTGGTTGTTGTAGGAGAAAGCTGGAAATGACCATTCAAAGGGTTAAGAAGGTTTGAACGGTTGTCGAGCAGCAGTAGTTCGAGTATAAACTGCAGCTGGATGGGTTTCTAGACTGCTGTAAATGGTTTCAAGTGGTTGGCAGCTGCTTTGTGATGTTAACGAGGAGCCTAGAGGCTCATGGATGCTTCCAGGCGATAGGGAGGCTTGATAGTAGGTGACTTGTAATGCATTTTTAATGATCTCAGTAGGTGACTTAGTTGAATTCGATAAATCAACAAATGATGTTGATTTATGTTTCCGGACTGCAGAGAGGCTTCAACTTTACTTTGTTAATTTGTATATTTATCTATTGATTGATTTAAATTATCTGGAAAATATCCTTGTATTTTCTAATTGATATAATATTGGATGCTGCATAGGTAATAAATGATTTGCAGTAATTACACATCGATATATGACGAATAAGATTCAAAGGTTTTTAAGATCACTGAAAGTTTCAAATATAAATATTTGAGTGTGGCTGGATGGGGGGGGGGAGGACAAGGAAATTATCATTTCACCCCCCTTTTAAAATATACATCTGGTATATTTTTTAGAATGAATTATTTTTGAATTCGTGCTGCTGCGAAAGATTCAAAAACATATACTAAATGAAAATAAACAGGTAAAACGCATTTGAAGTTTGATAACTACTTCATGATAGCATCAGAACTTTTATCTCCTATTTTGATGCCCACAAAATATCAAGTCGTGTGAGGCGTAAAAAAGATGGAAAAATGCCAAAATAAGCACTCCCATTATAAGTATTTCGACATGTTCTTGATTTTCAATTTATTTGATTAATTTTAATGTCTCCAAAGTATATTATCTCGTGATATATATTTTTTATGCAGTCATACAAAAGTAAGAAAGTTATTTGTAATATATGATATGAATCGGAGTGCAACAAAAATAATTTGTTAAAAGATTTTTGAGCAAATACATGGATGAGTAATATCTTGTTTTCCTTCAAAATTTCATTTCCTTCAAAATCTTTTTTATAAAATTAAATTTGATATTTTGATACATATTATAGTCAAATTATATTTCGATTGGAAGAAAATTATATATCCGGAGCATTAATGAAAGGATTTTTGGGCAACAACTGGATTACCAATAATAATATTAATTATTTTGCCAAAGTTTTACAGAGAAGAAGTGTGACTGACCCATGTTCTTGGAAAAAAAATTTATATACATATCACTAACTCATTTGGTAAATGAATTCTAAACATCATTTATTTTGTTTATAATACAATTTAAATTGTGTATAATAAAATTTATTTCTAATATGTATTATATTGCAGGGGTTTCTAGAACAAAAAATAGCAGTGCAAATATCATTAGTCATGTCACATTAGACATTGTCGAGTCATCCAACATTATATTAATGCCAGTACATGTCTCGCGAAATCATTGAGCACTATTGGCTGACGAGATATATCAAAAAACATGAACTTTTTATGATTCGTTAAAATCTTCCCAACATATATTCTTCCATCATAAAAGACCCGGTATAAATTTATTTATTTATTTCTTATAAAGTTTGTGTGTTTAAGTTACTAACATATATTTTTATAATATTGCAGATTGCTTTACTGTTGAAAGATGCCAATAATGCATTTACAAATGATATTACAAAATGACGCATGAATATAACAAAAAATATCTCTCGGCAAGAAAATTATCATGATTGTGGTGTCTTTGTAATGAAGTTTATGAAGGCGTGCACAAGAAAGATGATGCCTAATTGGATTGAACACTTAAACTGGAAGATGCATATGAAAGAATATAAAGTTGAAATTACTTATGAAATAATTTGTAATGAGGGTCAAGAAAATTTGTATGTCATTTGAGTGTAATTATAATCATCTAAACTAAATTTATATAAAGCTATGTATGAAGTTATTTTCTTCATTCTATACGGATATGTGTCTGGATATTTGTAGCATTTTTTGCATAAATTTCTTATGAACTCGCGGAATTGGTTGAGAGAGGCTGATCGGCTGCCGGACAACAACAATTCAAGTAAAAACAACGGCTGGGTGAATTACTAGACTGTTGGAAATGGTTCCAGGTGGCTGAAAGCTACTCTGTGAATGTTGACAGGGAGCCTGGAGGCTCTTGGATGCTTCCTGGCTGCAAGTAGGCTTGATAACATGTTGCTTGTAATGCATTTTCAATAATCGTTGCAAGGAAGCTTGATAGCAGGTGGCTTGTAATGTATTTTCAATGATCGTAGCATGGATACAGAGAACGTAGGCGACGGTTGAGAAAAAATCGTGCTCAACCATTATAAGGGAATCTGATTTTCATTTTTCTCATACAAATACTTTACTACACTTGTCACATATAGATATTTCTTGACACATGATTTAGTTATTTGTCTAATGAATGTATTTTGTACTTTTGTTATATATGTCCAAATAACCTAACAATTTTATATTACTTTATCTTGACAGATGACATTGATTCCTCCAAAATTCTTATTCATTAATTTATCCTTTCAAATTCTTTCCGAATATAAATATTAACATTCTCATTATCATAATTTAGTTGAAGATAACTTTTCTACTCCTACCGCTAGGATTTGCACAAATAAATCAATATCGCTAGATTGATTGCAGTTTCATAAATTTTAAATTCAATTATTCATAATATTTTCTTACCACATAATTTTGTTGAGACACTTCTCCATGCCATTTAATTTCATACACATCCAATTCATCTAAGTCACCTGTTGGGATCAAAGAAAATACACTACAAGCCATCTGATATCAAGCCTCCCTGCAGCCCAAAAGCATCTATTAGCCTCCAGGCTCCCTGTCGACCTTCGCAGAGCGGTTGACAGCCACCTGGAATCATTTCCAGCAGTCTAGAAATTCATCCAGCTACTGTTAATACTCGAAATTATGTATGACTTATTTGATGGTGTGCTGTGTGTCTATTCTCTACAGTGATTTGAATATTTTATTTAGTCAAATATGAAGATATATTTGATGGTGTGCTGTATTTGCTTTGATCAAAAAATCAATATCTGCAGAAATTGTTTTGTGTAGAAAGTCAATTCTGGTGTTCGGCTACATGATCAAATTCAGTGAACAGATTGAAATTGTTATGAAAAGATGTTCGGTTGCACAATAAAATTTATTTTCTGAGATTGAAAATTTTAAAATTTATACAGTTTTAAAATAAAGCTGCAAATTAAAGTACTACTAATAATTAAAGTTCTAAATTATAAATATGCTATACCGCATAAACATTCTCAATAATTTAAAATACAGAAATAGATAAAAGTTCGTCTATAAAAAAGACATAAATTTAGCGATCAAACTGCATTTGCAGTCATATGCCTTTCATGTCTTCATGTAGCCTCATGAATATGTCACGTTTGACATTATCATGACACATTATATCCATACGATGAGTTACTTTTATGTAACCCGATCCTTAACTTATAAGTTTGTATGGGCATTCTTATAAGTTAAGTTACTTTCCTGCTGTTACTTATACTTGCTAGTTTAGTGTAGCTCTTACTTAAATGCTGAATATGATGTTGTTACTCTTACATTACCTTGCCACCTGCTTGTACTTCCTTTACTTGCATACTTATTATATACTATACTCTTGTTCCTTTTCTCCGCCCGGTGCCGAGGAGTCGCCGGGGGAGCGGATGTGAAACCACTTAGTCGTTTCGACTAACGGTTGCTACGTCTTCCTTTTTAGGAGGTCACGCCGCAGGTAGAGCAGCCGCAGACTATGCAGCAGGACAGCCAGGCCAGGACGACAGGGCCTGATGTGACGGTGCCGTCGATACCGTCTGTTACTGATGTTAGTGTTTTGCTTACTCTGATGTAGCCCGTTTGGGCAATGATTAGCTGTACTCTGATATTTTGTAGAAGCATGTTTAGCTTCTCTTTATTGATGTTTTGGACTTTATATACTTAGTGTGGATTTTGACTTCTCTTGCTTATTTATTTGGTTGGGTTGGCATGATATATTGATATGGTTTCAGCCGGCGGAATAGGCGTCTTGTGGTACAGGTTAGCCCGTGTGCTAATGCTACCGCAAGGCGGCTGTTCCGGGCATAAGACTCCCCCTTCGTGCCGTGTTTTGGGATCCGGGAGGGGGGGTCTTACACTCTTCATACTTTAAAGATATTTTTTATTTTATTCCATATTTTGACATCGATGAACAACAAGTTTTACTAGTAAGTTTAGACCAACAACTGAATAACACATTTTAACACTTACAAATTTATTCACATGTATGAAATAATTATAACAAATTCTATACTGTCACAGTTATAGCCTAGCACTCTTATTTTTAGGGGAAATACTATATATTCAATTGATAAATCAATTATATAAGGCAGATGCACAAAATTTTCATGATATTGAACCCTGATTTTTACATTTTTGACAGTTGAGTTCAGTTCATTAAAACTATGTCTTCATTCATATATCAGTGGTGAAAATTCTGTGTGTTCCTGCGATTTCTACCATCAAATAGAGCTCTCTAACTTCAGCTACAGATCAGAGGTTGACAATGTAAAGAGTTAGAAGTAGTTATCAATATTTTTTTCATGTCTGATTGTACAGGGAGGGAGAAACACTTCTTCCTCTCTAAAAGTGTGTGCAAAAGATTGATGTGTGAAATATGGTAGAAACTATGACAAATACATTGGTTCAAACTCTACTGATTATGATTGTGAATGTATATAAAAGATGACGCAGTTCATTTATTTTGGTTAATCTTGTGATAGTTAATGTGCGTGTTTTTTTTATTTGATGCACATTACTCTTTGAGTAGAAAGTTATGTTGCTACTTTATCCAGCTGTTGTTTATACTAGAACTGTTATTGTCTGGCAACCGATCAGCCCCTCTTAGTTCTCTGAATGATCATTTCCAGCTTTCTCCTACAACGACCAACAGCTGTACTCTTGGTAATAGGCAAAAAATCAAGTCTGGATTACCATTTCGATTAGCGAAATGCAATCTCCCCTAGATCCTTGAAGGCTGAGTTTAGGTGATTTCTTCATTTATAATGTACAACCTTGGGCTCGCGGAGGCGGCTCAAGTAGCAGAGCAGAGAAGCTTGTGAGAGGAACTAAAGAGGCGAGTGGGACCATGTGGTCCACTCGCAGGAGGCGAGACGGGGCTCAGCTAGGTAGGCGAGACGTCCCTTACGGCGCGGGCTGGCCCTCGAGGGCGAGATGGCTCTTGTAAGGCGGGAGACCTGCGAGACGAGCAGGTGAGCTCGTCTCACCTACTAGTCATTTCCCCACTCGCCATATAAGGGAAGAGTGTTTTTACCTCCTTACCCCCAAGGGGGATTTTACTCTTCTACCCAGGTAACTTTACCCTTCTACCCTCGGTGATCTGTATATAACCCTCCGGAACAACGGAGTTTGGCTGTTGGCAGACCCAACCCAGGTTATTTTTGTAATTTCAGGTCAGTTTTGTATGGTTATTAGCAGATCAAACTCAGAGGCCTATAAATAGACCGATAAGGTGCCTTGAATGGGTGGTTGAACCTTTCCATCATCTTCCTCAGAGGCACCTAGCTCAGCATTGGCTAGGGAGGGGAGAACTGATTCTTTCGGGTAAGAGGTGAGACCTCCGAGCTGAGACCCTCAGTCTGTTTCTGGTCTTGTGACTCACGTCGAGAGGGTGGTCTAAGAAGAGTAAGTGTGTGCTGCAACCTCAGGTCCGAACTCTAGGAGGAACTAGGTTACTGGTTTCAACATATAACATCAAATGATTAAATGAGTATTTTCTTGTTTGTATACTTTTGTAACTATAAAATATTTTCAAAGCATAAATGATTACACCTAAAATCAATTGGTTCTAGGGGGTATGATTTTTTTTTATGTGAGACTAATGCCTCATTGGATTTCCCACGGATCTCGGAAATGCCGATGTGCTCCGAGACCAATTAATATCCAATTTTATTTTAGATTGATTTTATTCTTTAGGAGGAATTCAATGGAGTTTTTTGAAATCCCTTTAACTTTGGTCATCTCCTTCAATTCTATCAAGGGTACAACTGTTGGCTGTTGTAGGAGAAAGCTGGAAATGACCATTCAAATGACTAAGAAGGGTTGAACTGTTGCCGAGCAGTAGTAGTTAGAGTATAAGAAACAGCTGAATGGGTTTCTAGACTGCTGGAAATGGTTTCAAGTGATTGGCAGCTGCTCTGTGATGTCAACTAGGAGCATGGAGGCTCATGGATGCTTCCGGGCGGTAGGGAGGCTTGATAGCAGGTGACTTGTAATGCATTTTTAATGATCTCAACAGGTAACTTAGGTGAATTTGATAAATCAACGAATGATGTTGATTTATGCATCCGAACTATAGAGAGGCTTCAACTTTACTTTGTTAATTTGTATATTTAGCTGTTGATTGATTTAAATTATCTGAAAAATATCCTTGTATTTTTCTAATTGATATAACATTGGATGCTGCATGAGAAATAAATGATTTGCAGTAATTACACATCGATATATGACGAATAAGATTCAAAGGTTTTTAAGATCACTGAAAGTTTCAAATATAAATATTTGAGTGTGGCTGGATGGGGGGGGGGGGGGAGGACAAGGAAATTATCATTTCACCCCCCTTTTAAAATATACATCTGGTATATTTTTTAGAATCAATTATTTTTGAATTCGTGCTGTTGCGAAAGATTCAAAAATATATACTAAATGAAAATAAACATGTAAAACACATTTGAAGTTTGATAACTACTTCATGATATCATCAAAACTTTTATCTCCTATTTTGATGCCCACAAAATATCAAGTCGTGTGAGGCGTAAAAAAGATGGAAAACTGCCAAAATAAGCACTCCCATTATAAGTATTTTGACATGTTCTTGATTTTCAATTTATTTGATTTTAATATCTCCCAAGTATATTATGTCGTGATATATATTTTTTATGCAGTCATGCAAAAGTAAGAAAGTTATTTGTAATATATGATATGAATCAGAGTGCAACAAAAATAATTTGTTAAAAGATTTTTGAGCAAATACATGGATGAGTAATATCTTGTTTTCCTTCAAAATTTCATTTCCTTCAAAATCTTTTTTATAAAATTAAATATGATATTTTGATACATATTTTTGTCAAATTATATTTCGATCGGAAGAAAATTATATACCCGGAACATTAATGAAAGAATTTTTGGGCAACAACGGGATTACCAATAATCATATTAATTATTTTGCCAAAGTTTTACGGAGAAGAAGTGCGACTGACCCATGTTCTTGTAAAAAATTTTTATATACATATCACCACTCATTTGGTAAATGAATTCTAAACATCCTTTATTTTGTTTATAATACAATTTAAATTGTGTATAATAAAATTTATTTCTAATATGTATTATATTGCAGGGGTTTCTAGAACAAAAAATAGCAGTGCAAATATCATTAGTCATGTCACATTAGACACTGTCGAGTCATCCAACATTATATTAATGCCAGTACATGTCTCGCGAAATCATTGAGCACTATTGGCTGACGAGATATATCAAAAAACATGAACTTTTTATGTTTCGTTAAAATCTTCCCAACATATATTCTTCCATCATAAAAGACCCGGTATAAATTTATTTATTTATTTCTTATAAAGTTTGTGTGTTTAAGTTACTAACATATATTTTTATAACATTGTATATTGCTTTATTGTTGAAAGATGCCAATAATGCATTTACAGATGATATTACAAAATGACGCATGAATATAACAAAAAATATCTCTCGGCAAGAAAATTATCATAATTGTGGTGTCTTTGTAATGAAGTTTATGGAGGCGTGCACAAAAAAGACGATGCCTAATTGGATTGAACACTTAAATTGGAAGATGCATATGAAAGAACATAAAGTTGAAATTACTTATGAAATAATTTGTAATGAGGGTCAAGAAAATTTGTATGTCATTTGAGTGTAATTATAAATATCTAAACTAAATTTATATAAAGCTATGTATGAAGTTATTTTCTTCATTCTATACGGATATGTGTCTGGATATTTGTAGCATTTTTTTGCATAAATTTCTTATGAACTCGCGGAATTGGTTGAGAGAGGCTGATCGGCTGCCGGACAACAACAATTCAAGTAAAAAACAACGGCTGGGTGAATTACTAGACTGTTGGAAATGGTTCCAGGTGGCTGAAAGCTACTCTGTGAATGTTGACAGGGAGCCTGGAGGCTCTTGGATGCTTCCTGGCTGCAAGTAGGCTTGATAACATGTTGCTTGTAATGCATTTTCAATAATCGTTGCAAGGAAGCTTGATAGCAGGTGACTTGTAATGCATTTTCAATGATCGCAGTATGGATACAGAGAACGTAGGCGGCGGTTGAGGAAAAATCGTGCTCAACCATTACAGGGGAATCTGATTTTCATTTTCCGCATACAAATACTTTACTACACTTGTCACATATAGGTATTTCTTGACACATGATTTAGTTATTTATCTAATGAATGCATTTTGTACTTTTGTTATATATGTCCAAATAACCTGACAATTTTATATTACTTTATCTTGACATATGACATTGATTCCTCCAAAATTCTTATTCATTAATTTATCCTTTCAAATTCTTTCCGAATATAAATCTTAACATTCTCATTATCATAATTTAGTTGAAGATAACTTTTCTACTCCTACCGCTAGGATTTGTACAAATAAATCAATATCGCTAGATTGATTGCAGTTTCATAAATTTTAAATTCAATTATTCATAATATTTTCTTACCACATAATTTTGTTGAGACACTTCTCCATGCCATTTAATTACATACACATCGAATTCATCTAAGTCACCTGTTGGGATCAAAGAAAATACATTACAAGCCATCTGATATCAAGCCTCCCTGCAGCCCAAAAGCATCTATTAGCCTCCAGGCTCCCTGTCGACCTTCACAGAGCAGCTGCCAGCCACCTGGAATCATTTCCAGGAGTCTAGAAATTCATCCAGCTACTGTTAATACTCGAAATTATGTATGACTTATTTGATGGTGTGCTGTGTGTCTATTCTCTACAGTGATTTGAATATTTTATTTAGTCAAATATGAAGATATATTTGACGGTGTGTTGTATTTGCTTTGATCAGAAAACCAATATCTGTAGAAATTATTTTGTGTAGAAAGTCAATTCTGGTGTTCGGCTACAGAATCAAATTCAGTGAACAAATTGGAATTGTTATGAAAAGATGTTCGGTTGCACAATAACATTTATTTTCTGAGATTGAAAATTATAAAATTTATACAGTTTTAAAATAAAGCACCAAATTAAAGTACCACTAATAATTAAAGTTCTAAATTATAAATACGTTATACCGCATAAACATTCTCAATAATTTAAAATGCAAAAATAGATAAAAGTTCGTCTATAAAAAAGACATAAATTTAGCGATCAAACTGCATTTGCAGGCATATGCCTTTCATGTCTTCATGTAGCCTCATGAATATGTCACGTTTGACATTATCATGACACATTATATCCATCGCCGTGAGATAATCACATTGGTGTAAATCCGTCATCTTTGCCAGTGCGATATTTCGAGTATGGATGAGAGAAAATCCCGCCAGTAAGCGAGTTTTTCTCGTCTATAGGAAAACAAGGTCGGCTCGGCCTTTACGGCCTTAGCAGACCCCCTCTTTGAGAGGAGTCCCGAGCCCTGCTCATGACGGGCCCGACCCGGCCCAAGCCTGACCGGTTCAAGCCCGGGCCCGACCGGTTCAAGCCCGGCCGGATTGGGCTATTTGAACATGACTTTAGCCCGATACAAAAACTAGGCAAAACCGGCCTGCATAGAAATACCCTCTCTTAGCCCACGGAAGTGCGGAACTAGTTTCAACTTTCAAGGCACAACTTCCCCCGTTCCTTTCCAAGCCGCTCCCACAACAGCTCCATCTCTGTCCGGCGACCTCACCTTTAACGGCGTTACCTCCGCAGGTACCTCCACCGCCGACCGTCAACTTACCGCCGTCTTCCTCTTCCGCTAGACGCCGGCAGCCGCCCCCCACCACCTCCACCGCGCCGTTCACGGCTAAGATTGACCTAGTTGGAACCAGGGGTAATTTCTCTCTTACGCTTATTTCATATGATCGAGCTTTCCTTAATCATAGTAAGCGCGTTAGAGAATCGTCTTGTTTGTCTCGCTTATGCTACTTCTGCAATTTTAATCACGAAAGGGCTGCGATGAGTATGCTAAGATTATTTTTTTGGATCCAGATTACACAGTGTTGTAATTGTTGCCAGAAATTTATACATGGCCACCCATATATGGATCATTGAAAAAGTAAATACTAATATCTATTTTGCATAAAAACTGTATATTTATAAGTTTAACAGAACTATATTTAGGAGTTGATATGTGCTTTAGGACATACTCCATTGCACATTAGGCCACAATAAGATGATTGATCCTGCCAAATCTCTGATCAGCAGATTGAGAAAGAAATAGAGATATATAGAGATCGACCGTCTCCATGTAAAAATATTATGCTGGATGTAGATTGCTTTGATCAGAAAAGAATAATAAGCAATCCCACCTAAAAAAATTTGAGGAAAAAGTTGAATAATTGAAAATAGATTTCAAGGGGAAAACATCCCTATTCTTTTTTGAGGGAAACAATAGGAAGGATAGAAAATATTGAAATTGCAAAAGAAAACAATTTAGGCAGAAATTCTTGCATAAATATAAGCAAAAAAAAACCTTGCTAGAGTTTTTAAGCTCAGTTCATTCCAAAATGATCCCATGAGTTTATATAGGGCTCCATGTAGATTTATTCAATCATTGTAATTCTAATTGTCTAGTTTAAAGTTATACAAGAGTCATATAATAATTTGAAACTAACTCCTAGTATACTTATGACTCTACTGCTTATATTTATGTACTTTTTATATTTCTATGAATATCATTGGATGCTTAAACTTTAGTAAACTCTTAGAATTCTCAAATACAACTACACTCTAATCTCTAAGTCTAGGATAATGATTTAATTATTGTAAGATTTGATTTGTGAAGATTCAATGAGGTTAAACCAAAATGAAATGTAAATATGATAAACAAACTAGATTTGAGGAAGAAATATAAAGTTCAAGGATAATAACTTTAATGCTACATTTAAAGAAAAGTGTAGATAACTAATTTGGGTTTTAAAATCAGTGCATGAAATCTTTTTCTAAGGAATAAGTTGAATTGATGAGATTTCTAGTTGGAGGGATACACCACTTTTGTAAAGTGTAGTATAGACTGTATTGGTTTATGCATTGTACACCACTTATGATTTCTGTAGGTTTGTTTGTTCACCTTAAGGTTGTTTCTTATGAATGTACCTATGAAACTATTGCAGATTGTTTTTGCTTATATGCAACTATTAAACTAAAGATTGGAGGAGATGTCTACAAAACTTGACTCACCATCTGCTGTTGAAGCTCGTCATGGACATTCTACTACTTCGATTTCGGTTTCATCTACAGTGTCAGCCAGTAGCCCTAAGGTTTCTATGTTTGGGGCAAAAGCAGGATTTGTTATACCAAAAAATAAATTGTCGGGTTCCTTGGTTCCCATATTCCGTGGTGGAAGTAAAGGAGATTCTGGAAGTATGGGCAAGGAAGATAGTACAAAACAAGTTCAAAGAAAAACAAAATGGGGTACTGATCTTACACAAGATGCAGCTGTTCGAAAAGGAAAAATTTTAGCTTATCAGGTATGTTGTGTGCATATATCAGTGTTTCACTATTGTAAGATCACTCTTACAGAAGTATAACGGTGATATATATTGATTCTCCTAAATTGGTCTAATTTTCTAGTGGGTATAGATTTTTTTTTGTTGTACAAACGTTATCTATATCTCTACTTATAAAAGCCCCCCAACATGAGGTCTACTGTAGATATGGACTGTTTATTTATTACACATTTACCCTTGATTGATGGCATCAAATCAAATGCTCTATATTATAAATGAAATACTCATTAATTTTTATTAAAGTTTTCTTGTAATTATGTTTGTTTTTTGGAAATGATGATCAAATTTTTTAGAATTAATATATTTAGCTAATTTATAAATTATAATTTTATAAAAAAATAATGATGCATTAAAAGTGTAAATACAATGTATATTATACTTAATATGTGGTATATGGTAATTAAATTTATTTTAAAAATTAATGAGAAGTCTGTGCCCCAGCAATAATAGTACCTCGGCTGCTTGCCGTCCCCATTCACAGTTTGTGGCAATGACCATACCCCAGATCATCGCTTGATGTCCCTTCGCACGAAAAATAAACTTTCAACATATGTGACAATGATCATCTTTGACGACGGTATGCTTTTTTTCATGTGACGGGACATCAAAGGATGGTCGAGGATACAATCATCATTGCCACACAATGCTCGGAATATTGTTTGCTAGGGGCATTAGAGAATCCCGTGACAAATGATTCATATAGCAAAGACCTATATTCCAATAGGCGATTCCTCATCCTTCAATCAATATGATTTTTAGAGCACCACGATCACACAGCTTCATTGTATGAAAATGGTGCTACTTCATGCATATCAATGGAAGGTCTCTCCCCCCTCCCTGGCACTGAAGTGCCATTCCTTGTGAATTCTCACATAGGAAGCTTCAAATTCCAGGTGGAATTAAGTGATATTACTGCCTGTCTGGTGGTAAAATTTTAAGCAGACTAGAATGGAGCAAATCACTCAACAGTTGAAGTCTGGATTATTGAAACTTGACGAGGATCAAGGTTCCGAGTCACCCGAGCCTTCAAGTGTTAATTCAGTTACTAATCATGATGACAAGGTATAATTACTATTGTTAACATTATTATCAAATTTTTGATATTTTTCTTTACATAACAAGCACAATTTAATTTTGAGCGTTTGTGTAAAAATATTGCAGTCTCAGAAGGTGGAGCTTCTGGAATTGGAAAGAAGGGTGCTTATTGGTAGGTGCAATAATGATTGCTCAGCCTCCCTCTCCATGCACCTCATTACCCAAGAAATTTTGTTCCCATAATACAACAGCAACAACAACACTCAAGCCTTTATCCCACTATAGTGGGGTTGGCTATGGATCCTTTGTCTCCATTGTGCCCTATCTTTTGTAATAATCTCACTAATGCCTAAGTATATCATGTCTTTCCTTATAGTTTCATTCCAAGTCTTTATTGGTCTACCCCTCCCTCATTTAACATGCCTAAGGACCAGACTCTCACAACACCTAACAGGTGCCTCTAATGGTCTCCTTTGTATGTGTCCAAACCATCTTAGTCGAGCTTCTCGCATCTTCTCTGCAATTGATGCTACTCCTGTCTTATCCCTGATACATTCATTCCTAATTTTATCCAGTCTCATGTGTACACACATTCACCTAAGGCATTCTCATCTCCGCAACTCCCATTTTTGCTTGTAATTTTGTTTCCAGAATAATTATACATAAATTATTTGATTATAATTACTTTTTTTATTCTTTCAGGTGAAATATTACGTTTAAATCCCAGTTACAAAGCTCCACCTGATTACAAGCCACTATTGAAGGAGTCCAAGGTTCCTATTCCTGTAAGTATACTGTTGTACATGTAATCATTTATTTCTAAGCATGATCTTCTTGACTTAATCTTTTTTCAACAATTTGGTGCTTTTGACTTTGGATTATAGGCTGTGCTTGTCCCGTATTCGTTATGACGGTGCTACTTGTTCCAAAATTACATAAATACACTCATTAAATTGAACTTGACTACAAGAATTTAGGTGGCCCAGGAAAAGCCCATTTCATTCTTTTGTTTTTAAAGTGGAATTTTGAAGGCTGTGTTTAGTTACATAGGCACTTCTTAGGAGAGTTGTTGCGGGTGACAAATAGTAGCGAGAAATTGTACCAGAAAATGGATTGTTGAGAAACAGGTGATAGAGCGGTGGCTGTTTTGTTGAATTGCGGCGTGGTGACTCATTAAAATAGCCAAATCAACCCTACGCAGTAGAAGGTAAACTAATAGTTATAGCACTAGAAAAATTTGGAATATTGTCAATACTATTCAAGAGTAAATTCATTTCTTCATTTTTATTTCAAATACTTATATATTTGTGAATCATAGTACATATTTATATATCAAGGACAAAGAAATAAAATGAAAATATAAATTTGGAAGATGAGAAGGAAAAAAGTCTTTTAACTTTCCTTCAAGATCCAATACCAATAGGATTATATCAAATAGTGTTGTTGATATCGGCCAACATGTCGACGGACATAAAAGTCTCATGGACAAAATGACATGTTTCTGATATTTTTTGCAAAATATTCTTGTGGAGTATATCAGCTGTCAACTAATATGTTGACTGGCATATAGGCCAAAATATCCCGGTGGTATATCAATTGACTTTTTTTTTACTTTATTTTATTTTATTGTCTGTGTTGTTTTGTGTCATAGCTCTCGACTCTCATCCCTCTTCATTTGCCTTTCTTCCATGCCCTCATAGATCTTCGTTGTTGATTTTGACTGCCCTTTAGATTTTGGATTGATGGTTCCTCATCTTCCATTGTCTTCGATGACTTTCTGGCTTGTTGGTTCCTCTGGCTTTCTTCCCCACATTATACCGTTATTACTTGGGCACCATAAAATATTTATACTAATTTTACAGATTTAGAAGTTCAATAAATGTTAAATTATTAATATATCATTATATATAAAAATGAGTATGTTTGTATACAATAATCCATATAAATAATTAAATATTGAAATTCAATATATGAAATATCTCTGATATATCCCCGGATATATTAAAACGAAACCCAAACCGACATTCCCTTGACATACCCCCGACATCCGTCATCTGCAAACTTTGTATCAAAGGCAATAAGCACAAATAGAGGTTACATTGATCTTCATTTTGAATAGTAAAAAAATCTAGTGAGATATTTGTTGTTTTCATTATTGACACCACATTCTCATCTCCTCGACCCCGCTCTTCCACTGCGTGCGGCCTGGGAGACGTGCTGAACAGGCGGAGAGATTGTAGGATCTACTTCAAAACTGCGTGGGCGGTGCCATGGCAGACGGTGATGTAAGTGCGGTCGCAGGTTCCAGGGCGGAAAAACAATGTTTTGACGTTTCTTCGACGTTATTGGGTCAGGCGGTTTCTTTTGCAGATGTCAGCGCAGATGTTGTTGTCGACGAAAGCAAGAAGGAGGGTGGCGAAGTCGCCGGTATTACTGGCGTCGTCGATTGGTGCCGACTATGAGGATGGTTGGAGCTGTTGTTGCTGTGGAGGATCGTCGCTCTGATTGACGATCGTTGGAAGGGAAAAGATCATGTGACTGTGAGGCGTCAAATGCGTGTGGCGCCGAGAAGTGGCGGACTGGAATGAGCGGGTTGTTGTGAACCACATCAAGAAGAGGAGAATCAGTGTCTCTGATACCAAGATGTTATGTGCCTACTCGGAGGAGTGGTCGGAGGATGACTGGAGATGAGGATGACGATGGCGAGAGATACAATGAAACCGGAACTACGTCTGCCTAAGTGGTGCGTGCTTGAGAGATGAGAGAGTTTCCAAAATCTCACTTTAAAGATAAGGAAATAGATTTCTTTCTTGCATAGCATTACATGACTCCAAGGGTCCCTTAAATAAAACATACAATGGGTATTTGTGTAAATCCTCGACTCAACCTGATAATTCGTAATACAACCTAAAGACCAGACTCCGATATAATCAATACAACAAAACATAATAAAACGGCGCATCATAGTTATTGTGCCCGAAGCTCATAACACTTTCTATTTTGTTGCATATGAAGCCTCTCGTGCTCCAATAAATTGCCTGGATCCATCTTATGCCTCCATCTCCTGCATTGACGTGCACAGTGATGAGCAAATCCAATTTTTTATCCTCAATGCGATGAAATCATGGGCTAATCTACCAACTTGTGGATGCCGCACAATCGAAGGAGATGAGAAGTGAAGAGCTTAGAGGCGGAGAGATCAGTTAACAAATTTAAGAGGGGAGTCCTTGTAAATGGCTGAGAGAGAAAGAGAGAAGAGAGGGAGAGGGAGAGGGAGAGGGAGAGGGAGGGAGTGCGAGCGAGCAACAAGAGCAAGGAGCGAGCGAGAGACGCGCACACGCGCACACTCTACAAATGTGTGGTGTGCATTTTCTCATGTCTACGTCATCATCCAAGGGATTTACAACCGCACACTGAAGTACTTTCCTATCTGTAAAAGAAATAGTTGGTGCAATATATTCTTCCTCAAATGGCTAAAATAGGAACTACAACATGACACCCAACACCGAAGGCGGTGTGGGACTAAACTCACTAATATTAAAATATTGATATATTAACTCTAACACTCCCCTCAAGCTGAAGGGGGACCCTACAGCTTGAACACAACATAAAACGAAAGGTACAAGAAGGTGACAACTGTGACAAAACAACAGCCACCAAGGCCCAACCGCGTGTCACCGGGGATACTTCAACCGCGCAAGAGACACACGACGTTGGTCCACAAAACCGACCATGGGATACACTCGGAACGGAAACTGAACAAAGGCAGAAAGACCAAACCAACCCTACCAAATCCAGAGAAAACAACGAGGAGACACAAACAACATCAGATCATGGGGGCCATGTGTGAT
The DNA here is from genome assembly GCA_039583875.1 of Platanthera guangdongensis. Lineage (NCBI taxonomy): Eukaryota > Viridiplantae > Streptophyta > Magnoliopsida > Asparagales > Orchidaceae > Platanthera > Platanthera guangdongensis. The sequence continues at coordinate 2,158,585 of CM077156.1, forward strand.
TGAGGCAGGAGTCGGGAAAGAGGCATCCGAGTCGCCGTTAACAAACACTTCCCCCTCACGTGGAATACGTGCATGAAGGCAAAGTTCCTATGCCTGAAGGCCGTGACGTACACTCCCCCTCACGGTAGATCACGTGCACGTGGGGGACCCTCGTCGGGTACTGAACCCAGATCACGCGAAAGAAGGGGCCGAAATCGCATGCGAAGCAAACAAACACATAATTAAAAATAACACTAAACAAAAATATTAAAGTTAAGCAGGGCCGGAGAAGATGAGCACCGGTAGGCAGGGCAGCAGCGGTCAAGGCCAGCCGTGCCGGAGAAGAAGAGAGCGTGCGACAGGGGCATCCATGCCATAGAAGAAGAGAGCAACAGATAAGGGGCTGCTAGGGCCGGGAAGCAGCAGCGGCAAAAGGCGCAGCCGACAAGAAGAAGGCTGGGCCAGAGACGGGGCAGTTCCGGAGAAGAAGTAGCCGAAGAGAGAAGTAGCCGCCGGTGAAGGAGAGCAGCAACAGAGCCAGAGGAGAAGCAGAGGCTGACGGGCCGTCGATGTCGCAAAAGAAGCAGAGAGCCGATGGGAAAAGTATCCAGGCCGGAGAAGAAATAGTTGAGAAGAAGACGAAGCCGTCGGAGCCATCGATGTCGCAGAGGAAGCAGAGAGCCGACAAATCGTCGATGTCGCAGAAGAATCCGTCGGGAGAAGCTGTACAGGGAGAATTCCCGCTCCCGTCTCCGAATCAAGGGCCGATCCCGTAGACGGGAGCAGGGGTGAGAAGTGCCCGAGCCCTCAGGCGAGCAAAAGCGGAAGCACGGGTCGGGGGGGAGGGGGGAGAAAAATGTGGAAGCGGGGAAAATTTTTAGGTTTCATCTTTGGCTCTGATACCATGTAGAAAGAAATAGTTGGTGCTAATTCTTCCTCAAAGGGGCTAAAAGTACAACATGACACCCAACACCGTGGAGGTGTGAGACAAACTCACTAATATTAAAATATTGCATTATTAACTCTAACACTATCAATACCCGGCTAAACCTCAACAAACAAAAGATGTTTGCAGTTATAACAACGAGTCATCACTTGGAGGGGATTTGAACAAAGGCAGTACGACATACATCTCAGGAAACCACAAAGTTCCTCGTTGGTTTTACTCTTACTAAAAAAACATGATGAGCTATCAAAGACGAGGAAGATGATGGGCTATTTCATTTTAAGATAACCTGTTTCCTTTAAATAATATTAGACTTTCATTATGTTAATGAGTTCTAAATAAAAGTTGGTAGCTGTGGGATAGTTATAGCATTTTTTTATTTAACTCATGAAGCATCTTTATACCTGAGAGCCTGTGTACAATTTATCCAGTTCTTCAACTAACAATCAAATGGCTTTGATTGAATGATTCCTTATTTAGTTGTTATAATTTTTTTATTACAGTAAATATGTTGAGTATGGTATTTTTATGTTTTTAAAAGTGATGCCATTTGGTTCAATGATTATAGCTTTATTTGTATATTTGCAGATTAAATCATATTCTGGGTATAACTTTATTGGTTTGTTAATTGGGCCTGAAAGCAACACGCAAAAAAGACTCGAAGAGGTAAATCTGCCCCACATTTTCTAGCTTTTTCGAACACCATTGTTATTATTTTCCTTATAATGTATGCTTAGGAAGCTCATTTAGTTTTTCTCAATTTCATTCTTGTTTATAATTCTTTATTAGTGGCTAACAATGTTCCTCACTAGCTAGAAAAATTAGATAATTCTTTTTTGTCAACAAGATCATTAACGCTCCCCCTTGTAGGTTTATGCAAATATCTCTCTTTATATATATATATATATATATATATATATATATGTATATATATATATATATGTAAATGTATATGTATGTATAAGAAGGAAGCCCATGCAAGACTATCAAATGAATCAGTGTCATCCAATAAACTTTTTACACTAAAAGAAAACTCATGCAACACTCATGTGAATTAGGGTCATATAATAAACTTGTTTTTAAGTACATAAAAATCACACTTGTAAGTTTGAGATTAATAAATAAATTAAACTAGAAAATATAAGATGAGAAAATTGAAGTAAAGTAATATAAAATAAAAGAAAGTAAAATAAATTAGAAAAACATAAAAGGGCAGAGAAATATGAAGTATCGCACTTGATACAACTTATTTTTCATTGTAGGTCTCGATTGCTCTCTTTGTTACCTTATCATTATTATATAAATTGTAGAGAAAGCTTCAAACCTTGTATATACTTCTTGAATTGTAAAGTTACAAGTATGAATACATTTATATAGGAAAAAAGGTAGGAGAGAAATCTCACTCCAAGATGTGGGACTAATACAGAGAGAGAGAAAAAAAGAGAAAAATGGGCCCCTAGATGGGCCCTTAATTAGGGTTTTCTAACACTCCCCCGCAAGCTGGAGCGTACAAGTCGTAGGCACCAAGCTTGGATAAAAACTGATAGTATAGCGGCCGGGAGAGAGCTTTAGTCAGGATGTCAACAACTTGGTTTGTAGCAGGAACATGCTCCTAATCTATCTTCTTTGACTGTACCTTTTCCCGAATAAAGTGACAGTCAACTTCAATAGGCTTTGTGCGTTCGTGAAAGACCGGATTCTTGGCAATGTGTATTGCTACTTGACTGTCACAAAATAGGGTCGTCGGTGATGAGAGACGAACACCCAAGTCTCCCAGAAGGCTCTCAAGCCAGGTTAATTCGGAAACAACAACAGCCATAGCCCGGTACTCGGCTTCAGCAGAAGAGCGAGCAATCACAGTCTATTTCTTGCTACGCCAGGTTATGAGATGTCCACCGAAGTAGGCACAAAAAATTAGTTGTGTAACGCCTATCATCAATGGATCCTGCATAGTCAGCGTCAGAGTACGCGACAAGAGATAGAGATGTGGATGGCTTGTACACAAGCCCTTGTCCTGGAGCGATCTTGAGATATCGAAGAATGTGCTCGACAGCTGGAAGATGAGATGTTCGAGGAGCATGCATAAAACGACTCACGACTCCACGACAAAAGAGATGTCTGGTCTAGTAACCGTAAGATAGATCAGCTTCCCAACCAAGCGTCTATAGTATTCCGGATTTGTAAGCAACTTGTCGGAGTCAGAGCTGTGGGCCAAGAGCTTGTGATTGGCGTCCATAGGAGTATCCGCAGGTTTACATCCAGAATAGCCGACATCATGAAGGAGGTTCATATAATACTTCCTTTGGGATAACACAAGACCATCAGGGCGTCGTGCAATTTCAAGCCCAAGAAAATACCGAAGGTTGCCTAGATATTTGGCCTGTAAAGCGGAGTTTAACTGTTGCTTGATATGTTGTATCACTGTAGTATCGTTGCCAGTAATGAGGATATCGTCAACATAGACAAGTAGGATCACAGTTCCGGTTGACCGGTGTCGGGTGAAGATAGAAAAGTCAGTCGAGCTCCGAATGAAGCCAATATCACAGATAACCTTGTTGAATTTTTCAAACCAAGCGCGCGGGGACTGTGAGACCATAAATAGATTTCCGAAAATGACAGACCCGAGACTCCCCCGCGGTCTCAAACCCGGGAGTTTGGTGCATATAAACAGTCTTCTGCAGATCACCGTTGAGGAAGACGTTCTTAATATCCAGCTGATAAAGAGGCCAATGACAATGAACAACTAAGTAGAGAAGAATGCCGACCGTGTTTAATTTGGCCACCAGAGAGAAGGTTTCCTCATAATCATGGCCATGTTGCTGAGTAAATCCCCGGGCCACGAGGCGGGCCTTTATACGCTCAACAGTGCCATCTGCCACATGTTTAATAACAAAGACCCACTTGCAGCTAACACATGGTTGGCCTGCAGGAAGAGGAACCAGATCCCAAGTTCGGTTAGCCCAGAGAGCCCGCATTTCATTGTCCATGGCCGCCCGCCACCCCGGGTGTTGAAGAGCCTCCTGTACAGAATTAGGGGGTGGAGATAGATGATAAAGAGAGCACTCTGTCGGAGTCCCGGAGAGAGGCGGTGAAAAAAGACATAGTTGGCCAGCGGGTGGGCAGTGGAAGCAGTTGTCGGATCCGCAGACTGCAAAACATCATTAGAACAGGGCAGATCCCGTAGGATAGTAGACAAGGAAGGACGTCGAGTGTACACACGAATGATAGGTGGTGTATGTGGTTTAGGTGGGATGGGTGTGGGAAGGAGAGGTGGAAGGTTTGAATTAACAAGGATAACAAGCCGCGGGAGAGGTTGCAGAAGAGGAGAATCAACAGGTTGAGAGTAATATGACTGATCTTCGAGGAAGGTGACATCAGCAGAAGTAACCACCTTGCGATCCATGGTAGAAAAACAAACGTACTCCTTCTGAGTCCGAGAAAAACATATATTTAGTGGCACGAGGAGCAAGTTTGTCAGTGGACGGGCCAAGATGATGAACAAAGCACACGCAACCAGACACACAAGGGGTGATGGAGAAAGGAGGTTTGGAGGGAAAAAAAAGATTGAAGAGAACCACAAAATTGAGAATAGAGGAAGACATGCGGTTAATAAGAGTGCAGGCGGTAGAGACTGCAAAATTTCAATACCGTCTGGGAACATCATCTGAATCATAAGGGAGCGGGTGACCTCAAGCAGGTGTCGATTCTTGCGTTCAGCAACGCCATTTTGTTGGGGGGGTATAGACACATGAGGTTTGATGGATGATCCCAAACTCCGCACAGAGGTGAGCAAAAACATGACTCGTGTATTCACGGGCATTGTCGGTGCAGAGGATTTTAATGGTAGTGGAAAACTGGTTGCGAATTTCAATGAAAAGGGTACGGAATACACCGAGCAATTCAGAGCGGTCACGAAGGAGATACAACCAGGTCACCCGAGAGTAGTCATCGACAAAGGTGACAAAGTAATGATATCCAAAAACACTCGCAATTTTGTAAGGTCCCCAAATATCGAAGTGAACAAGATCAAAGGGAGCAGGACTCCGAGTAGGATGTGGTGAGAACGTAGAGCGATGATGTTTCCCATAGATACAGGACTCACATGAACTCTTGGAAGGACACGTCTGGGAGGGATTTTCTGAGTATATTTAGAGGAGCGTGACCCAGACGTCGATGTCAATCAACTGAGCTAATATAAGACAGCACCGTTGGGGGAGAGGGGTGAAGAATATAGAGACCATTCGATAGATGTCCTTTTCCAATGATGGCTTGCGTCTTGCGATCCTGCACAACACACAAGTTAGAAGAAAAAATAACATCACAATCGAGGTCAGTAGTGAGTCGACCAACAGAGAGAAGATTGAAAGGAGAGTCCGGAACATGAAGGGCAGAGCGAAGAGTAATGGAGGGAGTGAGGTGAATATCTGCCGCGCCAGAAACTGAAATTGTGTCCTCACTAGCAATAGTAATGAACTTGGGATGCACGAAATTCAAATATTGTGGTGGTTTCCGTGAGGTAATGTGGTGAGAGGCCCCAAAATCCAAAATACAGGATGAGCTATGAGCAAGGCAGGAGGTACCACCATCGGAAACAGACACCACAGAGCCCGGAGGACAGCTGATCATCTTGCAAGGAATAGCCCGTATCGGTCACGGTGACAACGCACCAGCGACAAGAAATGACCATGACCAGCGCGGTAAGAAAAGAGCCCGCAACGGCTAGAAACACGCCGCTGCGGTTAGAAAGACCAAGCAGGCAGCGCGGTTAGGAGAAGACCGCAACAAGAGCAAAAAGCTGGCGAACAGGAACTAGACCGGGCGGATAGAAGTAGACCGCACCAAGGTCAAACACAGAAGGCCGCAGCGGGAAGACAGAAGGCCGCAGCGGGAAGAGTCCATCCGCAAGAAGAGTTTAGCCGCAACGGGAAGACAGAAGGCCGCAGCGGGAAGAGAAGAGAGGCCACCTGGAGAGAGAAAGAAAAGAGAAGCCGCACGGTCACGGTGATATCACCAGCGGCAAGGAGAATGCCACGACCAGTATGCGGAGTCCGCAACGAGGGGGGAGAAACTGTTAGCGACAAGACAGGTCGCAGCGGCTAGACAGGAATTCGCACGGTTAAGGTGAGTACACCAGCGGCAAGGAAAGATGCCACGACCTAGATGCGGAGCTTGCCGAGAAGAGGAGAAACCGCTAGCGACAAGACAGGTCACAGCGACTAGGCAGGCAAAGCCGCTAGCGACAAGGCAGAGCAATGAGCAAGAGAGAAGGCGAGTAGAAGAGGGGCTGCGAGAAGAAGCAGCTGCTGCGGGTAGAGAAATCCACGACGAGAAGAGAAGGCCGCCTCGGGTAAAGGTAGACGTCGCGGGAAAAGGGGTAGCGGACAGGGCGGTTTAGAAATAGACCTCACCCAAGCGGAGGCCGAGCGGTTAGGAGCAGACCGCAGCGGTAAGGAGCAGAGAGAGACCGAGAAGACAACCCGAGACAGTTAGAAGAGGGGCTGCGAGAAGAAGCAGCTGCTGCGGGTAGAGAAATCCGCAACGAGAAGAGAAGGCCGCCTCGGGTAAGAGAGAAGGCGAGCAAGAGAGAAGGCGAGTAGAAGAGGGGCTGCAAGAAGAAGCAGCTGCTGCGGGTAGAGAAATTCGCGACGAGAAGAGAAGGCCGCCTCGGGTAAAGGCAGACGTCGCGGGAAAAGGGGTAGCGGACAGGGCGGTTTAGAAATAGACCTCACCCAAGCGGAGGCCGAGCGGTTAGGAGCAGACCGCAGCGGTAAGGAGCAGAGAGAGACCGAGAAGACAACCCGAGACGATTAGACCGACCAGCAGACCAGAAGAGCAAACCGCGCGGTTACAATAAGGGAAAGCAGTAGCAGACCGTGCGGGTTAGAAATAGACCGCACCCAAGCGGTTAGGAGCTGACCGCAACGGTAAGGTGAAGTAGAAGAAGGGAGAGAGCGCAGCGGATAAAAAAGCTAACCGAATGAGGTGGGGTCCACGAGCCAGAGAGAGGAAGGCTATATAAAAGGGGAAAGAGAGGTGGCTCCACGAGAGATGAGTGGGAGGCGGGTAGTGGGAGAGAGGCCGCAACCAACAAGCGGTAAGAAGGATGATCAAGCCGCCGCAGTCAAAAAGGGAAACCGGGCGGACAGAGAAGCTGAGCGGTCAGAGACAGGCCGGACCAGGTTCCCTCTGATATCATGAAGAGAAAGCTCCAAACCTTGTATATACTTCTTGAATTGTAATGTTAAAAGTATGAATACATTTATATAGGAAAAAAGGAAGGAGAGAAATCCCACTTTAAGATGTGTGACTAATACAAAGAGAGAGAAAAGAGAGAAAAATGGGCCCCTAGATGGCCCTTAACTAGGCTTTTCTAACATAAATAAAAGTAATGTTCTCTCTTATTATAAAGTAAAAGAGGTAGAAACATCAATATTTTTCGAGGCCTCGAGTAAAACTCATATCTCGCTTCTCTGTTTTAAGGTGAGTTTAAAGAACAAAAACTTTTAATTTCTTGCTTCAACCAACAAAATCTATTTAACTATTTCTGAAACTGAGATCTAATTAGGCCCTGATAAGCCACATAAACTGCAAAAAGGCTGCAGTGTGCTAGTATTTTTTTTTCAAATGGAATAATCTTATATTTCTATATTCATGCACCAGGAAACTGGAGCTAAAGTTCGAGTTTATGGAATTAAATCAGGCTTAGCTGAGAAGGTAAGTTCCTTACACATCTTTCCCTTGAGCAACTGTTTACACTCCTAGAACAATACATTGATATAATTGATTAGGTTGGTGTGGGATGCACGGGTTCTCCGTATGCATAATTTGCGATGACATTAGTACCCGACCGTCTATCCAGTGAAGGCCGAGTATTGTTGTAGTCACACGCTACGCACGGAACCATGCGCGCAACCGCTACTATTTATAAACAACATTTTTTTACAGTAGCCATATGTATTAGCCGACCCCACTCTATAGTGGCATGAAGGTTTGAGTGTTGTTCTTGTATGGTAGCCATATGTATTAAAAAAAAATCACATACTCCGTTAGATCAGGGAGATAAAAAAGGGGCAGCCCGGTGCACAAAGCATCCCCGCGCAACGAGGGTTCAGGGAAGGATCCCACCACATGGGTGAAATGTAAACAAACCTTACCCCACATTTTGCAAGAGGCCACTTCCAGGACTCAAATCCGTGACCTCAAGGTCACATGACAACACGGCAAGACACCCCTAAAGATCAGGGAGATTGAAAGGCTCATATTCATTTGATTGTCCTATTTTAGGACCATAACCATCTCTTTTTTTTGTTTAATGTATAGATTATCATTCGGTGTGTCTGCAGGAGGGCGATGTGAAAGTAAGTGGTGTTACTTGGTTGCCCCAATGACAAGGCGTATGACAGGAAATCCAGAAGATCCGGGGAAGGCTGGGGAATCTGCCCTTTCTCGTTATTAACATACTAGTATCAGCCCTTTATTTAGGGTTTGTATAGTTCTACCATTGTAGCATCCAGACAGTGGATTTCATAATGAATGCTGTAATTGACAGAGAAGGGATCCAAACATGTTCATGAATCATGACTGATCATTGAATCTCCGATTTTCTACTTCTCTCACCAAAAATTCTCATATTCTCATATGAGTGACAGGCATGGGGCTCCGCCCCTACGGCCTACCGCGACAGTACCTCAACTGCGATAGTGCACAGGGTGCCGTGCCCCACGTGACATTATCTCGGTCACGACATTGTCCCGGCACAACGGCGCTCCCGTCGCTCGCAAATCCCTGAGTGTTATACTTCGTTCGTCGCTCATTTTTGCGGCGTGCACGGGGGGTTGCGAGTGGCGGGGAGAATACATTGTTTATTTTAGGTAGAGGACTTTGTCTATATGTGAATACATTTTTTAAAAAAATGAAAAAAACACATTTTTTTTTAAAAAGTGGTATAGTTGGAAAGTGAATGTTTAACCAAAGGGTGTTTTTCTCTTTTAATATAGTATAGATGTTGCCGTACACATTTCTATTTTTCTTACTTTTCTGATCATTGAGTAATTTCTTAGCTTCCATCATACTTGAAATAGTTCTTAACCTATGCAGGTAGTTGTAGTTTTTCAAGCATTTCTTGTCGATTTATATTTTTCACCATGAAATAATGATTTTTCTAGCAATGCTTGAAGCCTTTTTTTTTTAATTTCCAGAGAGAAATAACCAAGTCAGACATCAGTGAAGCACAAGATGTGTACGAAGATTTGTATGTCCATGTTTCAGCAGATACATATGAGAAGGTTGATACTGCAGTGGCACTGATTGAACTTCTGCTCACTCCAGTTTCTGTAAGTTTCGACTGTTTAACATCCAACATTAAACACTTCAGTTTTCTCTTTGAGTTACTGAGAAGTTTCCAGTCATTTTTAAAAAAAAATGATTACGAAAAACTAACATGCGAACATTGCGTAATTACTTGGACCTTTCCTTTACTTTTTTGTACACTTGTAGGGGGAAGGTTTTGATAGTTTAAAAAAATCGATGAAGGTCCCTGTAATTATGCGAAGTTGGAGGGAAGGTCACGATAAATGACCCTTTTTTATCCAAATTTTGAACAGGGAATTGCCGGAGCCGCTCCAGTAGTCTCGAGTTCACCGGCTGCCAATAATGCGGATCTTCAAACAGCGAATCAGGACTCTGGTTTCTCTCCGGCGCCCGTGACTGTGCCTCGACCTTCATCACTACCCATTCGCCCTGGACAACCACCCTTTCTGCTATATCCTTCCCCATGGTTCCCGACGAATGTTCCACCCCATACATCCTCTGCTTTTATGCCGTCCTTCAATCCTACACAATTTCCAAATTTACGGGTCCCTCCTGGCGCGCCTCAGTATTTCCCTCGCCCTCATATTTCCTCGGTTCCGAGAACATCATCGCCATCTGTAATGAGACCTCCGTTGCTCGTTCAACTTGCTCCTAGACAATCTTCTCCGGTCCCCATTCCACAGTCAGTGGCAACTTTAAGGTCTCCTGGACCAGTGAATCCACAGATTGGACCACCAGTTAGACCTTTCGTGCCGGCACCTGCAAATTTTTCCAGCTGGGGGCCGACTCCTACTGCACCCAGCAGGCCAATGGCCCCCCCTTCTTCATACCCATCCATGAGACCTCCTGCAGTTACTTCAGCTCTCCCCACCTCCGGTCCTCAATTCAATGTTCCCGATAGCATTTCGAGGCCTCATACGAATTTCGCTCCACATCCAACTCCCATCTTTTCCAATCAACCATCTACGATTTCGCCTATCTTTTCGCCCGCGCCTTCCCATCTTGGGCTTGTTCCAACTTCGGGAACGGTCTCGTCATCGTTGGGATCATCGATGCCTCCTCCATCACCCACACCCCCAACTTCTATGGCGCAGATACCTCCCTCTGCTCCTGCCGCTCCTGCCGCTCCAGCTCCAGCTTCGTTCCATCCTTCGATTCTCGTGCCAGCACCACCTCGCATACAAGCTCCTATACCTCTGCGGCCACCTCAGTCACTACCAGCAACACCCACTTCCAATTCATCAGCCATTTTGTCAATAGTCTCTTCTCCCGTCGCTGCACCCAAACCACTCCGCCCCATATCCGGCGACTTCACCTTTCAGCCTCTCAGAACTCAGCCGCCGCCAGCTTCTCCGGTATCTCACAGTTCTGGACTCCCTTTTACCGCACCAAAAGCACCATCCTTCCGACCGGCTTTGCAGAATGCCATGCCTGGAGCCACTGTTGCTCCCGCTCCATCTTTCACTGCCGGTGCAACCAACATCAGGCTGCCGCCCCCCATGCTTCAAGGATACCCACGCTTAACCCCTGCACTGGCGGTGGCTCCGGCGATCCCGGTTAGCCCGCCAAGCTTTTCCCGGCCACCACCCCAAGCTCCAAATCCATTACGCCCCCCGCCTGCTTATCCTGCAAACTTTCAACCAGCGCATCAGAATCAGATGATTCATCATCTTACCAGGCCTGGAGGAAGTTTCACGGTTCCGATCCAGCCGATGCTGGGAAATGCGCACACAAGTATCGGGGGCAATCAAATATACGATCCCTTTTCGCCGACAGCATCATCAGCAGCTCCGCATCAGGGAGCTATTTCTGCCGAAGTTAAAAAACCAGAGACGGATTCCGAGTATGAAGACCTGATGGCCTCTGTAGGTGTGAAGTGATAATGAGAAGCTGCTGTGTCTTCTTTTTATTTATCATTGCTGAAGCCCATTCAGTAAGAAGCTGCTATAATATTTGAGAGGCTTTATTTTAAGAGAATTTTTGGTAAGCAGGGCGTATTTGGTACATGCGAGATTTCGTAAATGTTTTGGGAAAAATGATTCTATTAGCTGTATTGTTTATTTTCTAAAGAAATATACGGTTTTTAAAGTACTCATGTGTATATATTTTAGGATAAAAGTCGCAAATTACAGTCGTAATGTAGTTGTGTATTCTTTAGCTATTTTACGATTGTATATTTGCGACAAAAATAGGTCTAAATATGACTCTAGTTACGTTACTGTCATAATTTGGTAAAAAAATAGTCCCACAGGCATTACGCGAGCCCGAGCCTAAAATTTATACTAAGGTTCCGTCTGGGGGGACTTATTTTCACTTTTGGTGCGTGCATGTATCTATAAACTAGCAGTCTTGTATGGTGATCTGCACGCGCGTGAGCGGGCTCTCGCCGTGTTTTTTTTAATAAATGCATAAATTATAAGGGCAAATTTAATGAAAGTAGCACCAAAGGCAGTTTATAAAACTCAATGAATGTTACACCAAAGTCATCTCTCCCCTCATATAGGAGTTTGCATAATTACAGTTTACCCCTCTTTATCTTTCAAATTATATTTACCTCCCCCTTAAGTTTACAAAAATTGTTTTTCATAAAAATGATAAAATTATTGAATTTTACATTCTAAGGAAGAAATGCAGATCAAAAGTGATCAAATACGTCAAATTATATTATAATATTACAATTTTACCCTCTAATAAACTCTACACTGAAAATGTTGCAACATATTTTACCATTTATAATAAATATGAATTATTATAGAGGAATAAAATTGAAATATAATAACATTATTTCACAAATTACAATATGAAATATAGTATTAATACAGTTAATACATGAAATCACCACAAATAAATTGACTGCTACTCATGGAGATCCTCAAGAGTCCCAATCCATTGGAAGATAATAATTACGATGTCGCCACAACCATACATTTATAGATTTAACACAAGGCTTCAGAACCTATTCACCACCTGAGTTATAAAACGCTCTTTCCTCGAGCAATTTCTGCTGTGTTTGGCACGACTTTTCACAGCTTATTTGCTCCGATGAGATGGACAAAAAGGTCATTGTCATAAAATGACATCTGATATGACAACGATATTTTTGTCCAATCTCACCGGAGCAAATAAGCCGCACCAAACACAACCTTCAAAGATCACCCAATCTTATCCTGGATTCCTCGAATATGGCGCTTCCTCATGGGGCGAAAGCCTCGACACGGTAGAATTTACACGAGAAAAGCCGGCAAAATTCACAAGCGATGTGTGAGAGTTTAACCATAAATACGATAGATTTCTGTCAACGATTGTTCAGGAGCGATGCTAGCGGCTGCACGCCATCATCCGCGTGAGAATTCGCTAGTTTTTGAAGAGATCGGTATTGAAGGCGAACGCTCTCTCCACTGTCCAAAAGCTTGAGGAGATACCTGGGATGGATGAATTCTAATAATATATGAGGGAGAAAGGGAGAAGAAGAAAGAAGAGGGCAAGCAAACAAGAGCTTACCACCCATTTAAGCAGAGGGATGTGATCACTGCTTTTCTTCCAACAAATCTTTCAGGAGTTCTCCTGTTGCCCTGCATGCACAATCAATTCCTTGATGTTAAGTTTAGTTCATATGATAAAACTAAGAAGAACCAATCCCTTATATTAGAGGTGCAGATGAACGGCTAAACTGGCGCGTGAAAATTGTTATGAAGCGTATATTCAACGCCTGTAACGACACCCAATGGGGGACAAACAGTTGGGCTAAGACTACTAATGACGCAGTTGGTGGATATTTAGTCCCACATTGGGAAGTTCATGTTGTTTTGTGTGTTTTATATGTTCTTCAGCCTCTCCACCTAAAACCAATTGATTGTAGGGTGGACACATGATGTTTTCTATATGCAGGCCGAGTACTAATTTATTTGAAAAAAACTTAATCTAACTTTGCTAAATTACTGACAGCACATCTCTTATTTTCGAAATTACAAAAACTTCCCCTAAAGTTTTCATTTCATTACAAAAACCTCCCCTGAAGTTTTAATTTCATAACATCCATGCACAAAAACACCCCCCTCGGTGAACAGTGTCCAGGGGGTATTGTTCTTCATGAATGCAATGAAATGAAAAGACCAGGGGAGATTTTGGTAATGAAATGAAAACTTAAGGAGAGTTTTTTGTAATTTCGAAAATAAGAGGGATGCTCTCACTAATTACGCTAGTTTACAGGAGAGGTTTTGGGTAATTATTTCTATTTTTTAATGAATTTTCTTGTGAATGTCTCTGCTATGCTGTCATGAAGAATTGAACACAAAACCTTATAAACCAAAACCTACTTCATTGAAAATTTTATTAATAGATATAATATATATAAGGCTGAAAAATATTTTAATTTAATTCCTATTAGTATTTTTTTATATAATTCAGTTCAAGTGTGGGTCTGCCTGTTCCCATCCCTCATCCACGAAATTTCATGTGTTTGGTTACATGAAAGGGACACCTCGTTCATGTGTTCCTACAAGAAAGGGTGCGTGTTGAATATTTAGACTCGTTAAGGGCAGTTGCGGTGCGAAAATTGAAAAACCGACAAACTGCGGCACATTATGCACTGCACTGGTTGAGTTAGGTGCGGTGCGAATTGGGTAATGTGAAAACTGATAACTGTGCGGTTTTATGAGTTTCAAACCCGATCACAACGCACCACACTGCATCTAATTTAGTGACAACATATTTAAGGCATGCTTTTTCTGATCTAATCCTTCAAAGCTGATTCTTCAGTTTATCCAACAGAAGCATATATGTTTTAGGTTGGATGAATAATTTATATACATTATTTATTAGAATTATTCTTAAAGAATACACTTGCAAGCAGAAGTTAATAATACTATTATTATTATTATTATTTATCCATAAGAATAAAATATATATAGTAACAGTTTTAGGGTTTATGGGTGTATTCTATAAGGAAGGGAGACTTTTTTATTGTATAGAACCTCAAATTTATATTATTATATACCAATTAATTGATTGTCAAGACTAGCCGCAAAAAAGCAACCCTAAAGAAACTCAAATTATGCTGATTACCTTAAAACCCTGTAAAAAACCGAAACCACGCTGCAAAAAACAACCCTAAACTATAGTGATTTCAAATCGCACCACACAGTTTCAGTGCAGCGCGTTGCGGTTTTGTTTGGCACAAAACTAAACCCCATTGTGCACTAGCGTTTTGGGCCAACACCACGCCGCTTGCAGGCCTAGCTGTGGTGTTCGAGCTGTGGGGGAGTGAATTTGTGACAGTAAACACGGGCGGCGATTTACATATGTTTGGAACTTTCCTAAAAGCTTTTTTTTTGCTCAAATTCAACTTCCTAGGATCTGGGTGTTTGCAGCCGCTAATGTTTGACCATTCCTAAATGATTGTGATGGTGCTTTGGTATAAACATCATTTTGAGAATATAGCTTTTGTGTTTGCACCTACACAAATGATACGATACGAAGCGGATACGGAAACGTGATTTTTTAAAAATTAGGATAGGGAGAAGAAGACGAAGAAGAAGAAGAAGAAGAAGAAGAAGAAGCGGGAGGAGTACCTGCGGGATCGGCGGAATCGGGAGCGGAACGCCGGCGGGATCGGGAGCGGAACAGGAAAACCTAATGCGTAAAATGAAATACGCGAGCTCTATATCTCACGGAATCACGTATCCCCTTGCGGGATACGCGATTCCGAAAATAAAATGTATTTTTTTTAAAAAAAAATGCGTTTCCTGGAGTTTCGGAAACGCGTTTCCGCGCGTTTCCCGTATCCGGTGCGCGTTCGAGTCGATACGTAAACCATTTTTAAGTATCCGTGCTTTGTAGGTTACCTCATCGCTCCACAAAACAAAAGCCCCATAAGGATTTGTTTGGCACTAGGATAGCTGTCGTGAACACAATGGTCAAGGATTTGTTCAAAATTAAGTTTTTCTGCAGCAGTGGTGCGACTGTTGCCGCGCCAAATTGATGTTTTATGGTGGTAGCGTTTTTTGCCCAAATGCAGTGCAGAAAAAAAAACCCGAGCCAAATGGGACTACTCTCGCAATGGCTTTCATGTGTACTTTATATGTTCTTGTACCTCTCTACAAAGAACCAATTACTTATTGCTGGATGTTTGGGTTATATAATAGATGATATCAGAAACGCCAAAAACATAAGCTTGTAATAAGTTTTTCTTTTGCTTACCTTAATCAAAACTTTCTCATTCACGGCGAATGGAAACTGAACGCCTTTCGTATGCCTGGAGAATTGACCATCAACACTCATTTCACCATTTTCCTGATTATTGCAGATCAAATTAATGAAAACTGTTAGCGAACTCATCGAGAATTACAATAAGCTGATGGGTTAAGCTGCACAGACCTTTCCAGGTTTCTTTAATAAATCCATCTGCTCATTCCCTTCTCTTTGCGTTTTCTTAGGCTAGTATTATGAAAGAGTCTTCTCTCATCTTCACCTCTCACAGCCACTGCCGCAGCTCTAAGAGCTGCCAAGAGTATGTCAATACTATATACAAACTTTAAAAAAGATTAAAAAAAAACTTAGCAAGAAAATAAGAAAATACCAAGATTAGGGATCAAGGATCCAGGGTCGATTTCTACATTACAGAGCATACATCTCGCCTGAATATGATAAAAGATGCAGAAATGTAAGTCAATCTGTCTCCATGCAGAAGCATTGAAATAGTTTTAAGGATAAGGGCTCCGTTTGGGGCAGCGGTGGCGGTCATGAACACGGCGGTTATGAACAGTCATTCGTGAACGACCAACCTCACCTAAGGCCATTCAGCCACTTTTCTATTCAAAATTAGTTTGTTTTTCTTGGTGGCAGTCATAACTGTTGTCATGTCGAATATATATCTTATGATAGTAGGGTTTTGTCCAAGCCCGTTATGTCAAGCGAAGCCAAGGTGTAAATGTTGGTAAGTGCAAATCATTTTGAACAACTTTTATCCATGTTATCTTAAATTTATCTTTTTCCTTCCCGATCCTCAATCATAATTATATCTACTAATCTACTTAGTGCATTCGTTATCATTTGTTGTGCACGATTCAAATTGCCTAAGTTTGTTTTCAATTAATTTAATTTTGATATATTTCATTCACTCTATATAATCACTCCTTAGACAACTTTCTTATTTCGATCATGCACAACTAAGGCTCCATTTAGCACGGCGGTATGGGTCGCGGTGGTTATGAACCGTCCGTCCGTGAACGCCCGACCTTACCTAAGCGACCTTACCTAAGGAACTTCATCCATTTTTATGTTAAAAATTAGTTTTTTTTTCTTGGTGACGGTCATAACCGTTGTAATGTGAAACACATATTTCATTACGGTGACGATTTGTCCAAACTCAGCAGAGCAAAAACGGCGCGCCAGTGCCAATTGGATGACGGTTCGTGACCCCCGCGTTCAAGACAGCCACCACCATGCCATACAGACCCTAAATATAATACTTTTTTATTGCCAACAATCAGATCCATACTATATCCTCCCGGCTTATTTGAGGCTTAATAAAATTTACTTTTAACAATTTAGCCTTAAATATAAAATTTGTATCCTAAATCTTTTGTATGCAAGATCCATGATACTTAAAATAATCCTGAGAATCACTATACCTATTATAAAAATTGTTGATAATTGTTAATATCACACTCACTAAAGTTGTATATCAAATACTAGATCTTTGTTCCAAAAAACTCTTAAGAATTCTATCGACTAAATTTTTTTTTTCATTTGTCCTATTTTTTTACTAAAAAGGGGCAACTCGGTGCACAAAGCATCCCCACGCAGCCGAGGATCCGGGAAAAGGTCCCACCACAAGGGTGAAATGTAGGCAAACCATACCCTGCATTTTTACAAGTGGTTGCTTCCAGGACTCTCATTACAAACCTAAATGAACTCTCATTTCATGCACTTGCAATGCCTTCCAAAAATTTCACTTATAAATGTGAGCATATTCAAAAGAAAATAGTGGAAATATCAAACTTTGTCAAATAATACCACTTATAGTAATAACTTTAAAGCATTAAGAGGCAAAGTAGGTCATGTGACTTGAGTGTGCCAATGCTAATGTAATCCCAAGTGATTGTGATGAAAGATGGACTCAAATAAATGCAACCTACTAAATGAAATGCAAACGGATTTTAAAACTTTTAATCCGGAAGTAAAATTTTGCCATGGTGATTTTATAGGCGGAGCAAATCAACACAAGATGAATAATAACTTTCGAGCGTACAAGCAAACTGATGGGGAGCACGCTAACTCGCCGCAAGGCGGGGCCCACATTCTCGCGCAGGAAGACACATCGCCGAACTCCGCGATGCTCCGGGACATTCACAACAATTTCCACGATTAGGTTGATGGGGATGCTTTATGTTTTCTTATAAATAGAAGGGGCTGACAGGGGATTGCAGAATTTGGAAGGTCTAATTCCAGCGAACGCCGTGGAAGTACGACTCCTAGGCTTCCCCCAATATCCCCTTCCCCCACCTTCATTTTTCCAACCCTCGAGTCTTGTTCCAGCCTCCGGAAATACCCAAGGACTTTATGTTCCGCCTCTGCTATGAAATGTTTTCCCAATTGTCCGCCGATTCAATCCCAATCCGAATGAAGCAAATCCTAAATCACAATACGATCTCCACTCCTGATACTCACAAACAACAATCTCGCCGTTTCCGGCCCGCAATCTGGGCAGCCACCGTGGCGACGCCTGTTTTGCAGCCCCTCAAATTCTCCACCATCTCGTCGCCCACTTGAATTCATGGTATTGTGTTTGTATTTGACTTGGCAGTTGTTTATCTATATTTGTGGATCATAGTTTGGTAGTTGTTGTCAGATAGTTGTGGAAATAGTCGCCGCCGCTTGCTTAGGGCGCGGAGGAAGCCGTTTCAAATTGGCATGGGGAAATGCTCTGTAGAAAGGGAAACAGTAATGGGTGTTGAATCTGAAAGGGGAAAAGGCAATTGGTGGCTGGATAGGAAGTGGAAATGACGGCTAGTAGATGGTGACTGGAATGAGATGAGTTGCCAATCTGCTTTGCTAAGGATGGAATCATGAGGGATAGAAGAATCGGTAATACCTGGGGCAATGGTCATGCATGGGTAGTAGTGGCCGGTGGTGGCCTCCTAAATATGGACCTGTCTGACCAGGTAGAAATCTGAAGGGTACCAGTGAGACGCAGGTACTACTCATATTTTCGATGGACATCTGAAAAACTTGTCTACCGTCTCCAACCGGTGGGCAATAGGCTCCCTACGTATCTCTGATCTCAATCCAGTATGGAACCAGGAAGCAGTGACACTAGTCTCCTCTCATAGATCGCTCCTCACAGCTAGATCATCAAATCGAGACATGTACTCCGCTACGAATTGTGTGCCCTGGCGGCACGCAAAAAACTAATCTAGCAACTGATCCCGATAAAAGGCGGGAAGGCATTTTTCCTTCAATCAGTGTTTCATGTCTTCCGGACAAAAATAGGACAATATCCATCTCGTTGCAGAGACATCTATAAGCCGATCCATAAAATATTGGTTGGATCGACCAATTTCAGTTTTTGCAAATCTAACGCACGCTCGTCACTTATATCAAACCACTTGAAGTAGTGGCCATCTCCTGAAACCGATCACTAAAAGTGTTGAGGTCAAGTTGACCATCGAAGGTGGGGGCATTAATACGCATGCGACGGGTAATATCGTCCACAGCGCATGGTGCTCGACGTGGCTCAATATATTCGTCGAAGTAATCATTTGGCCCGTAGTCAAAACAGTTCTGAGCTCTATCACGAGAAGCTGGGTGCCGTGGTGGAGCAGGTGCAGGATGACGGTTTTGAACGTGATCGGTGGTCTCCTCTGGTGTGGAGCAAGCTCTCGAAGTGGAGCAGCCTCTCGTGGTAGATGATTCAAAAAACACACACCTTGTGGAAGAGAGGGCAAACCGTTCTTCCTCAAAGGGAACATTTGGTGGAGTGGGTGACTTATCATTGTTTTGGGAAGTGGAATGCTCTTGTTGATCTTCAATGGAGCGGATGTGGGTGCGAAGATCACCATATAGTGTAGTAAATTAATCAAATCGATCTATCATCAATCGTTGGAATTCTGCTTATGTCATTTCAAAATTGGAGATGGTGGCTCTCTCGACGGTAAAGTTCGGGTCAGAAATGGATTGACGGTAAGACCTACTACTACGTGATGTAGGGTAGGCTACGGGGTGCACAAAACCTAGGGCGCTAGGTGGAAATACAAATGTGACACACTAACACGACTCTAAATGCAATGTGGTCTTCAGTGACGACGACAAATAATTATGAGCAATGATATTTTATATGTACACACCACACAAATATTTAGAATTGAAACCAACTAATTAATTTGGCAATTTGATAACGGCTTTCCTCCGCTCGGAGGGCCAAAGCAAAGCGCACGACGAATAACTCCACCTGCAAATTATTAGCGTGAAAATGTCAAATCAAATAAACCAATACCACAAGAAAACTCGCGAAGTAGCGGGCTGAACTGAGACACTGAAGAACTTGGGTCCGGATGTGTAGATCAGCGATCGAAGGTGGAACCGGAAGCGTGAAAATGAATGCGGTGGCTGTCCTGGCGGTAAATGATGAGATCGGGTGAGAAAAGGGTAGATCCGGCCACGTACGAGTAGATCCGGGATGGAGAGGGGTGGATCCGCTATTTAGGGTTGGATCTAGAGAATTAGGACGATTCGGAGGTGGTTCCACGAAGAGGAGGGGATTAGGTGGCCGACCAATGGTAGGGAGAGGGCTGCCGACTGTGGAGGGGGCGTGGGATGGAGGCGGCGGTTGAGGGTGGGTCGCCGGTTTGGGGGAGGAGGCTGGGTGGTCGGTGAGGAGGAGGGGGTAGCAAGGGTGGCAGCCGGTTTGGCCGGCGGCTGCAGGAAAACCTGCACAGCAGGCCGCCGGGTATGAGGAGGGAATAAGGGGGCTGCAATGGGTGGAAGAGGCATTTGAGGGATGGAAAATGAGGGCATGGGTAGGGGGTATCTTGGGAGGAAGAACGAGCATCTAGGAATCGTCACCTAGGGTTCCACAACGTCGGCACCGGGAAGGGATCACTGGAATCCGGGAATGAAGTTCTCCAAATTATGCAATGATCTCAATTCAGCCCCTACAACATTTATTTATAAGAAGAGAACAACCTAGGGCTTCCCCATCAACGACTATGATTGGCCGGTGGGGTCGGCCACTAAATACATGAAAATAAACTAATATATGTTTTTGATTCGCGACGACGTGTCAGACGCAACCGCGGAGTCCGGTCGTCGATCCGGGCACGCCATATATGGTAAGTCGCCAAATCAGCCCCGAACGGGCCCAAAGCTCATGCTCATCTCTGCTCCGCATCAATCTCCCCGGCTTGAAAGAATTCATCTCTCGATGAATTGAGATCAGAATACCCTCGATGAATGTCAGGTACAACTCGAAGAGGTCCACCAGAAGTCGTCAAAGCGTCGTCGGCGGAAGAGTGTCCTCGCCAATCAACTCCCCCTGACTGAAAAACTGTCGTCTCCGGTGAATGGAGACGGACATGCTGAGGTCGAAGTCCAGGGGTGAATCGATCAAGCTCTGCTGCAAGTATCAAACGTCAACTACATCGGAGCGGCCCCGCCAATGTACCAAGTAGCAACAACGCGACCCGTCTGAAGTAGGAACACGCTGGTGGAATTTGAACTCTGTGATGCTCTAATCGCTCATCTCTCGAGTGGTGGATCCCGGTGTGACCGACAGTGCCGTCGATGAAACCAGAGAAGACGAATCCCCAGGTGGGTGGGTATCAACAGTGGGTGGGCTGTAGTGGCTATCAGACGTAGGTGAAGTATGAGAGTGGTAGGGCAACGTAAGTGGGGGTGGGGGTGGCTGGGCATCTCCACTGTTCGGGTCCACATACTTTTGAGGCTCGTAGTACGGCGTCAGATCCTTAATATTAAACACTGAATGAATTCCCATACTTGCTGGGATATTAAGCCGGTAGGCATTTGTCCCAATACGACTAATAATTGAGTAAGTACCCATTCGACTGGCGCTTAGCTTTTTGGCAGGCCCCGAGGGGAGTCTCTCAGGGCGGACTCGCGTCATTACTTTCTCGCCTTCATTAAACACTTGTTCTCGCCTTCGCTTATCCGCATGGATTTTATAGTTTTCATTGCTCGTTATTATTCGTCGGCGAACCGACTCATGTAATGCATGCAAATGATGAACAAGTGAACCAACTGACTCATGCAAATGAAGTAAATGAAGCAAATGAAACACAACATACTCGACACACTTTCTAAGGGAAGACCTGACAATGACTTGGATATTACTAACATAAGGTGGCCTATCAGGCGGCTTACCGGGTGGTCGATAAAAAAATATGGGGTGACCGACGTCATCGCCCGTGGGGACAACATAGATGGTGACAAAATAGTGTGAAGCTCTGGTGTTAGGGGTGCAAGCGGTTCGGTTTGGGTCGGTTTGGACCAAAACCCTTACCAAATGAAAAATGGTCGGTTATTTTTTTCTCCAAACCGAACCAAACCTAAACCGATCGGTTCGGTTCACTAATCAGTGCGGTTTGGGGCGGTTTTCAGGGGCGGTTTTCGGTTTTATTATAATAATTTATAGGACAAGCTGATATCATTATTTATGTATTATAGTTATTTTAATAACATTTTTCTTTAATTATATAATGTATGATAAAGTAGTGAAAATAATAAAATAATAATAACAAAATGTGTAAACAACATTTATATTGTTAGACACAAATGATTTTCATCATACTTAAATCAATTTACAGATCATATGATGTGCGTCCTGTGTCTCTATACTATATTAAAATGAAAAACATTAAGTATATGTCATGGTTATCAATTAGGACCATTAAATAAATCAGAATCATCTAATCACTTTATACTATCATCTAAACTTTGATCCATCCAGCAGCCAAGATACTCCCACCGCTCGCAACAAAATAGTTACTTTAAACAACATTGATTTTAAATAGTGAAAACAAAATGCAAAAATATATAATAACGACATTGCTCCCAATCCACCAAGCGGCAAGTACCTATATGATTATAAAACATATACATTAAATCTTTTTAAACTTTATAGTAGACCCGATCAAGCTTTGAAAAAAATAAGTAATTGATACTTAACTATTCGACAAAATTTACTTCATCCTTCATTCGCAATAATCTTTGTATTGATTACGTTATTTGTTCCTAAATAGATCGATTCCTATTTAGGAAATATGAGAGCACACGGATCAGTGACATGTCATATCGTTGTATTTGTATAAATACCCCCATGTGGATGAATAAACTCAATTAACTTTTCTCCTCTAACATGGTATCAGAGCCTTGGGGCTAAAATACCTCTCCCGTACGTTTTTCTTCTTTCTCCCGCACGAACAACCCGCCGACCTCCGCCCGCAACTCCGCCGACCTCCGCGAGCAACTCCCGACCCGCTGGCTCCGGCGGCCCTAGCCCCACCTAGCCACGACCGATCCCCCTCCCGCTCCTCCGCCGCACCCCGCAACCGCCTCCAGACGTTGTACGCACGCCGTGCCTCCCGCGCCAGCGCCTGTCGGGCTTCGGCCCTCTTTCAGCGGCCCCTCGGCCATCGCCAGCACCTCCGGCCCCTGTCCTGCGTCGTCTCCTTGATACCGCACATGCGGTGCTCCTCCTAATGTCGTTTCCGGTGCCTACACCATTTTTTTGGTTCCTTCCTCTTTCTATGAGGCCGACCTAGTTTCTATCTAGGCTGCTCTTTTCTCTCCCGGGGGATCTTGCTTTGTATGCTTGCTCACCATGGCCGGGACCAATGGCTCCCCTACCGCATCTTCCACCACCAGTACACCCCCAACTACCGTGACGTCCAGCGGCTTCCCTCGCCCGGGACATGACCACAATACGCCTCAAATCACGACGATTCGTCTGGATGGTACCAACTATCTCCCGTGGTCTCGGGCTATTACTCTTGCTTTGAAGAGCAGGAGGTTGTTTGGATATGTCATGTGCACTACACCCAGACCTCGTTCAGATTCCCCAGATTGGGTGCAATGGGAATCAGAGAACTCCCTCGTCATGTCCTGGCTGACTAACTCCATGGTCGAATCCATCGCTCGCAACTATCTCTTTCTGGATACGTTGCGGACATTTGGCGAAGGGCAGAAACTACCTACTCCTGTCGCGGCAACGCGGCCCAGATCTTTCAGCTACGACGCAAGATCTTCCTTCTTCGCCAAGGAGATCGCCCTCTGTCTGCCTACTACCTCGAGTTCACCCAGCTATATCAAGAGTACGATCACTTTGACTCCATTACTTTGGCATCGCCTGAGGATGAGCTCCTTGTTCGCGCACGGGAACATCGCAACCGAGTTTTCGAGTTCCTTCATGGGCTACATAGGGACTTTGACCAAATCAGTGTGCAGATACTTGACCGCTCACCCTTACCCTCTCTTCCAGAGGTTTTCAGTCTCGTTCAGCAGGAATTTGATCGGAGGCAAACTTGGACTCCTGAGCCTCCTCCAGATGGTTCGGCCTTGACGGCCCGGTTGGGCTACGAGCGGCTCGTGATTCTCAGCCGAAGTCAACTGACAAGGATCACCTCCTCTGTGACTATTGCGGAAGAACCGTCATACACGGGAGACTTGCTTTCGGCTTCATGGGTTCCCTACACCCCGTGGTGGATCTTCCTCTCGTGGCGGTCGCGGTCCTGGTCGCCCTTCGGGTCGCTCTACCCAGCCTCGCTCTGCGCACCTGTCTGATGTTTTCGACGAGCCACAGCTTCCGACAACTCCCACATTGACTCTGACGCCTGATGAGGTCCTTGCTTTCCGACGCCTGATGCAGGGCCCATCACCAGAGCCACATGCCTCTTCGTCCTCATATGCCCATCAGGGGCCTTCCGGTGCTCATGCTGCCTCCACCCGTCCCTCTACTCACTGGATCATTGATTCTGGAGCAACAGACCATATGACCGGCTCCTCCTCAGGTTTTGTGTCCTATCTTCCGTTGTCTGGTCGGGACAAAGTGAGCATCGCAGATGGTTCCCTCTTTCCCATTGCCGAAAAAGGCTCCATCCCGTGCTCCTCCCTAACTCTTTCCTCTGTTCTTCATGTTCCGAACTTTACCCGCAATCTCCTTTCTATTAGTCATATAACCAATTCTATGCACTGCTCAGTAACTTTCTTTCCTTCTTCTTACATTTTTCAGGACCTGAAGACGGGAACGGTGATTGGAACTGGTAGTCTGGTGGACGAGCTATATGTGTTCGATTCTTCCACCCCGGCCTCTCCTCCCCGAGCTCTCCATGCGGATCGGACAACTACTTTGGAGTCCTGACACTGTCGGCTGGGACATCCGTCTATCCATTCTATGAAACGTTTATTTCCTAATTTCCCGTCCGAGTTAGTTGATAAATTTCGTTGTGATGCATGTGATCGTGGTAAAAATCATCGTACCTCTTTTAATCATATTTCTTCTCCAAGTCCTGCTCATTTCCATTTGATACATAGTGATGTTTGGGGTCCTTGCCGGGTTGCATTTATTTCGGGTTGTTTTTGGTTTGTAACTTTTATCGACTGTTTTTCACGTACCACCTGGGTTTACCTCATGAAAGCCAAAAATGAGGTCTTCCCTTGTTCCAGCGATTCTACAACATGATCTCTACACAGTTTTCGACCCCCATCAAGATTCTCCGCACTGATAATGGTCGTGAATTCATTGATTCCACTTTCGAGCAGTTCCTCGCCAATCGGGGGATTATCCATCAGACATCCTGCGCCTACTCCCCGACTCAAAATGGGGTGGCTGAGCGTAAGAACCGCCACCTATTGGAAGTTGCTCGGTGTCTCCTCCTCCACATGCAACTCCCTAAATACTACTGGGGGATGTTGTACTCACCGCAGCGTACCTTATAAACCGTATGCCATCCCGTGTTCTCGGTTTCAAAACTCCCTCACTACACTTGGGGTTCCACCTACCACTCTCCCACCACGTGTTTTTGGGTGTGTTTGTTTCGTCCATATCCACCACCGCCCGAAACTTGATGCTCGTGCGCACAAGTGCGTATTCATTGGCTACTCCCCTACTCAGAAGGGATATAAATGTTTTGACTCAGTCAACAAGAAGGTTTACGTTACCATGGACGTTACCTTCCGGAATCTGAAAGCTACTATGGGTCCTCACTTCAGGGGGGGTCTCTTCCCACAACGGAAGTGCGTACCTTACCTTACTTTGACACCCCTCTACCTATTCCTCCGGTATATCATCCCTCTTAGTCTACACCTCCTACTCCTTGCGCCCCTCCTGTCAAGGTCCCTGTTACTAAACCTCCGCAGGTGTACTCTCGTCGACCCAAGGGATCGAACACGCGGCCCAACATCTGGATATCAGACCACCCACCTGACCCGTCGTCGGGATCCATCATCCCAACGGAAGGTACCTCCACTCAACATCCATTATCTCAGTTGTTTCTTACTCATCCCTAACAGCTTCCCATGGAGCATTTGTTTCCTCTTTGTCCTCTGTCTCCATCCCCACTTCATGGCAGGATGCCCTTTCCGACGACAGGTGGAAGTTAGCAATGCTCGAAGAAATGAGTGCCCTGGAAAAAAACGGCACATGGGACCTGGTACAACTGCCACCAGGAAAAAAGGCTGTTGGATGCAAATGGGTATTCACCGTCAAACAGAACCCCTCGGGCATTGTAGAAAGATACAAGGCACGACTCGTGGCAAGAGGCTATACTCAGACAGAGGGCATAGACTACCAGGAGACCTTTGCTCATGTTGCAAAATGAATTCGATCAGAATCCTCATATCTTGTGCTGCCTGCAAGGATTGACAACTCTGCCAATTGGATGTGAAGAATGCTTATCTTTATGGCGACCTGGAAGAAGAGATCTACATGGCTCTCCCTTCGGGACTCCGCCCTAGCGGATCAAAAGGGAAAGTGTGCAGATTACGGAGGCCACTCTATGGCCTGAAACAATCAGCCAGGGCCTGGTTTGGAAGATTCCACAAAGCCATGAACAGTTTTGGATACCGTCAGAGCAATGCCGACCACACCCTCTTTATCAGAATCAACAAGGGGAAGTTAACCGTCCTGATTGTCTACGTGGATGATATCATAATCACTGGGGATGACAAGGAGGAGATTCAAGCACTGAAGGAGAAATTGGCAAAAGAATTTGAAGTGAAAGATTTGGGAAATCTCAAATACTTTCTCGGCATTGAAGTTGCAAGATCAAAGCATGACAGTTTCCTATCACAAAGGAAGTATGTGTTTGACCTTCTTGAAGCCACTGGGATGAGCGGGACGACACCCCAATCGAAGCCAATCACAAGCTAGGCAGAGAAGATGGCGATGTGATCGATGACATTCCCAGTTACCAGAGGCTGGTAGGGAAATTAATCTACTTATCTCACACTCGACCAGATATCTCTTATGCTGTGGGAGTTCTCAGCCAGTTTATGCACTCTCCAAAGGCCCGTCATATTGATGTCGCGCATCGTGTCCTCCGATACCTCAAGTCCTCACCAGGGAGGGCATCCTGCTCTCACCAAATAAGGAGTTGATTATTGAAGTTTACACTGACGCGTACTGGGCTGGATCGCCCACCGATAGGCGCTCCACAACCGGATATTGTTCCATGATTGGTGGGAATTTGGTCAGCTGGAGAAGCAAGAAGCAACATGTTGTTGCTAGGTCCAGTGCTGAGGCCGAGTTTAGAGCAATCGCACATGACATTTGTGAAGGATTATGGGTCTCCACTATCCTGAAGGAACTTGAGCTTAAAGGAAGTGAGCCCATCAGATTGTATTGTGACAACAAAGCTGCAATCTCCATTGCCCACAATCCGGTACAACATGATCGTACGAAACACATTGAGATTGACAGACATTTCATCAAGGAAAATATCGATCGAGGAACAGTTGTTATCCCATTCATACCATCTGACCAACAGTTGGCCGATGTTCTGACAAAGGGTCTAAGTTCCAGTATGTTCGCAGATCTTATTGGCAAGTTCGGCATGACTGACATCACACGCCCAACTTGAGGGAGGGTGTTGGATATTGCATATAATCTTTGTATTGATTACGTTATTTGTTTCCTAAATAGATCGATTCCTATTTAGCAAATATGAGAGCACACAGATCAGTGACGTGTCATATCGTTGTATTTGTATAAATACCCTCATGTGGATGAATAAACTCAATTAACTTTTCTCCTCCAACAGATACTTAACTATTCGACAAAATTTACTTCATCTTCATCCGCAATAGTTAGAAAATATTCATTGCATCTTCATCCACATATGATACTTCCAACTCTAAAGAATTAAGATTGTAATTTATAAACAAACGTCATTTTGTTTAGCTTAGACAATCTTATACATTCTATATTTTAAACTTAAATAATAATTACCTTTGTCAAGCTCTTCGTATTTTCAACATCAATAAGCATCTCTTCCAAATCTATAAGGGTTGTCTTGCAACGAAGCCAATCACGTCATCACTCAATCAGATCATTAATCAATACTTAATAGTCAATATTCAATACTTCACTGAATTATGTGATGGGCCTAATTTTGATTGTTTC
The DNA here is from genome assembly GCA_039583875.1 of Platanthera guangdongensis. Taxonomy (NCBI): domain Eukaryota; kingdom Viridiplantae; phylum Streptophyta; class Magnoliopsida; order Asparagales; family Orchidaceae; genus Platanthera; species Platanthera guangdongensis. Next base: position 2,186,454 of record CM077156.1, read on the forward strand.
TAATCGAATAGTAATAATGTGACTTTTCGATTTGGTTCGGTTTTTTCGGTTTACCGAAATTGAAAACCGCACCAAACCGAAAAGGGGGCGGTTATCCAAAATGAAAAACCACCCCAACACCGAACCGAGCGGTTCAGTTCGAATTTCGGTTCGGTTTTGGCGGTTCGGGCGGTTTTCGGTTTTTCATGCACACCCCTATCTGGTGTAATGGGTACCTCTCAAATGATATAGCCCATCAGGGTGGCACACCAGAGGATGTATACCAAAAGTCATCACGTGTGAGATGATGTTAAGCCTCCCGACGAGGCTAGGCTATTCGGGCAACATTACCAGCGGCGGCAACGGCGCGTGCAAGGCAACAACGGGGCTGAACCAATGGGTTCAGCCCCCTCTTCTTAAAAATCGGCTCAGGAGGGCTGAACCACATTTGGTTCAGCCCCATGGGGGCCGGCCGGCCCCCTTGGTTGGCCGGCCTTGGGTCCGGGGTTATATATACCGGACCCCTCTCTTTTGGAGGCATGCAAGAATTAACTAAGGTATTTCTCTCCTTCCCTCTCATTTCTACCCAAGCATTTCTCTTCTTCCCCTAGATCTTCTTCTTCCTAGTTCGCTCATAACATTTGGTATCAGAGGATTCCTTCCTCCGTCATGGTGAATACACGCTCGCAAGAGGAGAATAGCCGCTTGGAAACCCTAGAGGAAAACTTGATGGGGCTTACCGATTCGGTGGCCGCCATCGAAGAAAATGTCAAAACGTCCACTCAAAGGTTGGAGGAGCGGATCGACGACCGCTTGAACGATATCATGACGCTATTAGCGCAAAATTTGAAGGGCAAGGCGGTGGCAGAGGAGGAACCGGGCGGATCTACCGGGAATAGGCCGGAAATGCTTGGACTTGGCGGATCCGGTGCGGGGGAGTGCGGGATCGGGAGCGGCTGGCGTCGGAATCGCTGCTGCGAGCCAGACGGGGGTCGGATCGGGTGCGGCGTACCACGGAGGGGCCGGATCGGCCTGGGGCGGCGTCGGGTTGCCGGATCGGCTTCAGCGCACGCGCAGGGGCCCGGATCGGCGGGTGTTGCCGGTGGCTGGACTGGATCGGGCGTGGCGAGCATGCGGGGGTCGGGTTTGCCCCGGCGGGTTACGGTGGAGCCGGGAATGTAGCAGGAGGCTCCGGAGGGGTCGGATGGGCATCGGCGGGCCCTGTGGGGCTCGGATCGGGGCTGGCGAGTCATCAGGGCGCCGGATTTGGGCCGGGTGGCTTCAGCATGGCTAAAGGGGGCTTCGGAGTGGCTGGACCCCCCGCGGCAAGCACGGGAAGGGCCGGATTTGGGCCGGCAGGCCTGGACATGGCCGCCAGGGGTGGCGGCTACGCAACTGGTGCTGATGGGAGGGCCGAGACTTTTACCGAGCACACTCCGTGGAGGCAGGTCGGGATGGGTTGTTACCCCCACCGGCAGGGAGAGGGCAACCACCAGGCTTTGGAAGAGGGCTGCAGTGGGGAGAAGGGGGGCCCTTCCGTCATGGGGCCCCAGTGGCGGGGGAACGTGGCCAAAGGCCGTACATGGCTCCCAAGTTGACTCGGATGAATTTCCCTCGGTACAGTGGGGGCGACGCGTTGGAGTGGGTACAGAAAGCTGAGCTATTTTTCAACTATCAGGAGTGCCAGAGGCTCAGTGGGTGCAGTTAGCGTCCTTTCATCTGGAGGATGACGCGTTCCAGTGGACACAGTGGTTTTTGCGGGGACGGGAGTATGTTCCGTGGGAGGAATTTGTGGAAGGCTTCACGGCTCGATTTGGGCCTTTGGAGTTTGAAGACTTTGAGACGCTCTTACAGAAGCTCCGGCAAAAGGGTACTGTGATGGAGTACATGACGGAGTTTGAGAAGTTGGCCAACAGGGTTCAGTGGGAAGAAAAGACACTCCTCAGCTGTTTTGTATCGGGACTGAAGGATCACTTACGCGATGAGGTTCATGCCTACATGCCCCGTAGTCTGAACCACGCGATCAGCTTGGCGCGCATCCAAGAGGAAAAGTTGAATAGGCAGCGAGCTCGCAGTCTGGCAAGGCACACTACTACACCGGCCGCGGTCAGGAGGGAGACTCCAGTGACCGGCCGACCCACGGTGACACGGCTGTCTTGGAACGAGTTACAGGCACGGAAGGAGAAGGGCCTTTGCTTTAACTGCGATGAGAAATTTACGCCAGGACACAAGTGTCAGAAGGTCCAAGTCTTTATGTTACATCAGGAGGAACAGCTTGAGGGGGACGAGTTTCCGGAGGAGGATTTGGAGCCTGGGGGGACTTCAATTTGACGGAGTTGGGTGTGTCCTTCATGCCATGGAAGGGTGCAATCCACCTCCGCTTACTATGCGGCTGGCGGGGAGGATTCGGCAGGAGAGGGTGACCATCCTGGTGGACAGTGAGAGTACTCATAATTTTATTCATCCCGATGTGGCGCAAAGGGTGGGGCACGAGATTGACACCGGGGCGGCGTTCCAGGTTATGGTTGCAGACGGTAGCAAACTACAGTGCCAAGGGGTGTTGAAGGCGATGGAGCTTCAGATGCAGGGTTATGTGGGGTGCACGGATGTCTATCTCTTACCGATCCGGGGTTCAGATATGGTGCTTGGAGTGCAGTGGCTACAGCAGTTGAGGAGGGTGACTTTTGATTGGGACCAGATGACGATGGAGTTCTCGCAAGGGGGGCGCCAGTTCTGTTTGAAGGGGCTCCGATCTTCTCCGGTCAAGGAGATCTCCATTCGCAGCTTACAGCAGCTTCAGGAGTCCGCTAGTCTGATGACGGTCCTGTTGGGGGTGAGGTCGGGCGAGGATAGACCGACGGAGGTTCCTGACCAGATGCGAGCGTTAGTGGAGGAGTATGATGACATTTTTCAGGAGCCGGGGACGCTTCCACCGTCACGGTTCCGTGATCACCAGATTGTGCTACAGACGGGGGCGGAGCCGCCCAACACTCGTCCTTACAGGTACCCCCACATGCAGAAGGCAGAGATCGAGCGTAGTGTGAAGGAAATGCTTGAGGCCGGCATTATACGACCTAGTACTAGCTCCTTCTCAGCACCGATTATTCTGGTTAAAAAGAAGGACGGGTCGTGGCGTTTCTGCGTAGATTACCGCGCCTTAAACAGTGTCACCGTGAAGGATAGGTTTCCGATTCCCGTGATTGAGGAGCTACTGGATGAGTTGAGTGGGGCGACTACATTCACGAAGCTGGATTTGCGATCCGGCTATTATCAGATTCTTATGAAGGAGGAGGACGTGCATAAAACGGCGTTCAGGACTCATGACGGCCACTACGAGTTCTTAGTGATGGCGAATGGCTTGACGGGGGGGGCCATCTACCTTTCAGGCCAATATGAATGAGATTTTTCGTCCATTCCTGCGACACTTCGTCTTGATCTTCTTTGATGACATTCTGATCTACAGCGCTACTTGGGAGGATCATTTACGTCATGTGGCTCAGGTCTTTTCTACTCTTCGGCAACATAAACTCTATGCTAAGAAGTACAAGTGTTCTTTTGGACAACAGGAGGTGGAGTACTTGGGGCATCTTGTTTCCGCAGAAGGGGTGAAAGCCGACCCACGGAAGATCGAGAGTATGCTTTCGTGGCCCCGACCTCTGACCATCCGGGCGCTGCGGGGGTTCTTGGGCCTCTCTGGGTACTACCGGCGTTTCGTTCGGGATTATGGGAAGATTGCACGGCCACTTACGCAACTGCTACAGAAGGATGCTTTCTCGTGGCAGGATGAGGCCGAGACCGCCTTTCAGGCGTTGAAGCGGGCGATGACGACGACTCCAGTGCTGGCACTCCCTGATTTTACTAAGGAGTTTGTGGTCGAAACGGATGCTTCCGGCGTGGGAATGGGAGCAGTCTTGATGCAGGAGGGGCGACCGATTGCTTTCTACAGTAAGGCCTTGGCTCCACGGACACTGGGCCTCTCGGTGTATGAAAAGGAGATGCTCGCGGTTATTCATGCGGTGGCCTTATGGCGACCATACCTACTGGGACATCATTTAAAATACGGACAGATCATCAGAGCTTGAGACACTTTCTCGACCAGCGGATTTCCTCCCCTCTTCAACAGAAGTGGGTCACCAAGTTGTTGGGATATGATTATGAGATCGAGTATCGGCCGGGGAAGGACAATCGGGTGGCGGACGCCCTCTCACGGTTACCAGAGGGGGCCTTGGCACACATTTCGATGCCACAGTTGGAGTCGCTGGATGAGATTCAGGAGGAGGTGCAGCGTGATCCCGAGTTACGGGTTATTGTGGAGAACCTGCGGCAAGCTCGTGAGGTAACCCCAGGTTATCACTTACAAAATGACCGGCTCTATTATCAGGGCCGGGTGGTCATCCCTTGGCAGTCAGCTTGGAGGACGGTGATGATGCATGAGTTCCATTCGTCGCCGACGGGCGGTCACGCGGGTATTTCTCGCACTCTCCAGCGGGCCCGGGCCAATGTCTTTTGGAAGGGGATGCATCGTGACATTCAGGAGTTTGTTCAGAAATGTGATATCTGCCAACGGCAGAAGTATGAGACTACTTCTCCAGCCGGGCTACTCACCCCCTTGGAGATTCCGCATCAAATCTGGGACACAGTTTCTATGGACTTCATCGATGGGCTGCCCAAGTCGCAGGGTAAAACAGTTATCTTAGTGGTGGTGGACAAGTTGTCTAAGTATGGGCACTTCCTTGCTCTGAGCCACCCTTACACAGGGAGTCTGTGGCGGCTTTATTTGTTCGGGAGATTGTTCGTTTGCATGGGATCCCTCGGGCGATTATCTCTGATCGGGACACTACTTTCGTTGGCCGATTTGGACGGAACTCTTCCGCTTGCAGGGGACTTCCTTGCGTTTCAGCACGGCTCACCATCCCCAGACCGATGGACAGACGGAGGTCTTGAATCGGGGCGTGGAAACTTACCTTCGTTGCTTTGTCATGGATGAGCCGAGGACATGGGCCAATTGGTTACATTGGGCGGAGTACTGCTTCAACACGTCGTATCACTCCGCTAGCAAGCTCACCCCCTTTGAGGTCGTCTATGGACGACCACCTCCCTCCTTCAGCAGTTATGAGTCAGGCAGTACCGCGGTGGCAGCAGTCGATCGCGCCCTCCGTGATCGTGATCGGACCCTCGCCACCCTGCGCGATAATCTTCGGGCGGCGCAGGATCGTATGAAGGCACAGGCAGATCGACATCGGACGGAACAGGAGTTCCAGGTGGGGGACGAGGTTTTCCTCAAACTTCGCCCTTACCGACAGTTGTCTGTGGCGCAGAGGACGAATCAGAAGCTGGCACCCCGTTACTATGGTCCATTTCGGATCACGCGCCGGGTCGGGCCCGTTGCGTATACCTTGGCATTGCCCGAAGGCTCACGGATTCATCCTACCTTTCATGTCTCCTTGTTGAAGCGTAAGCTGGGCGAGGCGGTTCCGGTCTTTCCCGTCCTGCCCGAGGCTACTTCCGGAGGCGAGCTTCGCCCCCTACCGGCGGAGGTACTATTGGTCAAGTGGCGACGTCGGGGCACAGTGCACTGTCCGGAGCTGTTAATTCGCTGGAAGGATCTCTCCGCGGAGCACAATACGTGGGTGGACTTGCTGGAGTTCCGGGAGCTTTACCCCGATTACCCACTTGAGGACAAGCTGGCTTTTGATGGGGAAGGGAATGTTAAGCCTCCCGACGAGGCTAGGCTATTCGGGCAACATTACCAGCGGCGGCAACGACGCGTGCAAGGCAACAACGGGGCTGAACCAATGGGTTCAGCCCCCTCTTCTTAAAAATCGGCTAAGGAGGGCTGAACCACATTTGGTTCAGCCCCATGGGGGCCGGCCGGCCCCCTTGGTTGGCCGGCCTTGGGTCCGGGGTTATATATACCCGGACCCCTCTCTTTTGGAGGCATGCAAGAATTAACTAAGGTATTTCTCTCCTTTCCCTCTCATTTCTACCCTAGCATTTCTCTTCTTCCCCTAGATCTTCTTCTTCCTAGTTCGCTCATAACAGATGATCACTAGTGCGGATACACAATTCATCACTAAAGTGTAGGAGGGAAGGCTTGTCAAATGAGTCTTCGGGGACTTGATCTCGAAGAGGTCGATAATGATAGGATAGTCCACCACGAGGACACCAATAATAGTAGTGTCTGTGGGAGCAAGTAGGACACCCACAACAAAGTCAACGCTAGCCTCATGAACCTCCCAAGGGAGTAGTGGCTCATCAGGAGACTTATCTGGAGGTTCAACAATGAGGTCATTAATAAAGAGAAGATCCCTCAGATGAGTATCGTTGATAGAAGTAGTGTCCTCGTAAGTGGGTGAGATAGTCATTATGAAGTCAACACTATACTCTCGACTCTCAGTAGTGAAGTGAATCGAGATAGTCCTAAGGGAAGAGCAGGGGGTGACCAGACTCAAGTGTGGGTCAATCAATATAGCGTTGTGAACTGTGTCTCTATTCAAAGGGGACATTAGGTCTAGATGTAGGTCTAGCTGAGGTGAAAAGGATGGGTATACCATCACAGCGTCACTAGGTCGCTCGTCCTCACCCACGTAATCATGCTCACTAGTCATGCTAGTATCACTCTCCACCTGTATTAAAGTTCATGATCAGATTCAACCTCAAGATCACATGAGCACTGAACCTCATCAAACCGAGAAGGATCAAAACCAAGTGTCGGGTCTCTTATCTCGATGGGAGCACTACTCGCCGTATCGGTGGCTTGACCCAAATCCCTAGGCTGTCTTGGTAATTTAGATCTTAGGTGATCAAATTGAGCTTCTAAGAGATCAAAACGGTCAAAAACTAATCGCAGAAATTCAGCCTCAGGTAACTCTATTGGTGGAACACTAGGAGGGACTTGAAGTGTATTGTGATCCTGCCGATGCTGACCTCTATAGGGTTCCCGAGGGTCGTTTATACGGTAGTTCCTAACATAATCAGATTGTGCTCGTGGGTGCGTATGGACCTTGTGAACGTGTAGTGGAGGCCGCCCATATCCAAACCCAGGTTCCTCTCCTAGAGGAGATGTGTAGCGGCGATGACCTGAACGATATTGAATTATATCATTGTGAAGTCGCAGAGAGGTGTAATGATGAAGACATGAGGACCACTCGTCGTGGTGATCACCTCTAGCATAATGGAAATGTGTCGATGGGTCAACACGATCTTTAGGAGTGGTGTACGGAAACGATGATAATCATAATGATAGATAATTATTATTGGTATCCCATAAATGGATATTTGTAACTCATTGATATTTGTACTCAAAATGGATATTTGTACCCATACATAATAATATTAAGAAAAACGACGAGGTCTCCTGAGAGGCGTTAGCCGCGTCCGCACACCAGGCATGAGGTACAAATATCCGAACCTTCCCCGACGTAACCAAAATCGTCGTCGCCACAAACCGCCTTCGCCGCCGCCGCGCCAACATCCATCATCACCGCCGCCACGCCAACCGTCGTTGCCGTCCCCGCAAACCGTCATAGCCATCGCAAACCGCCATCGCCGACGGTGCACCGAAACCGCCGCCGCCGCAAACAACCATCGCCGGCGCCGCAAACCGCCATCGCCGTCGCCGCAAACCGCCATCGTCGTCGCCGCAAACCGCCATCGCCACCTCTGCACTGACCGCCGCCGTCGCAAACCTCCATCACCGCAAACCGTCATCATTGTCGCCGCAAACCGCCAACGCCGATGCTGCACCGCCATCGTCGTCGCCGCAAAACGCCGTCGTCGTCGCCGCAAACCGCCAATGCCGACGCTGCACCGAAACCGCCGCCGCCGCAAACCACCATCGCAGACGTTGCACTGAAACCGCCGCCGCTACAAACCGCCATCGCCGACGCTGCACCGAAACCGCTGCCGCCGCAAACCCTCCGACGCTGCACCGAAACCGCCGCCGCCGCAAACCGCCATCGCCGACGCCGCACCGAAACAGCCGCCGCCGCAAACCGCCATCGCCGTCGCCGTCGCCGCAAACCGTCATCGCCGACGCCGCACCGAAATCGTCATCGCCATCGCCGCCGCCGCGTCAACCTCCATCGTCGTCGTTGCGCCAACCGGTATCATGTGTCTTCGGCTTCTAACTCGTGGACTTGTGAGTGAGTTATTATTGGACTTACCCTACTCTGTTGTTATGCTAGAACATACACATACGGCCTAAAACGAACTATTTATAGGTTAACCGACGGCGAGGAGATGGGCGGAAGGCACGACGGAATAGAGGGCGCCACAGGCGGCGAGATATTATCGGACCGCCAGCGAGAGACTGCGAGCGGAGAGGTGAAGGTTCGGCCGCGAGAGTTTAAGGCTCGAGAGAAACAGAAATGAAGTTTGTGTTGGGTACAAATATCTGATAAGTTTAGGGGAAAAATATGGTAAAATTTGTATTATTCTGGGTATGAATATCCAATTGTGGGGTGTGAATAACAATTCCTAATGATAACATGAAGGCTTCTCTAAAGGGGCTCTATGAGATCGGATATAGGTAGACTCAGGATACCCAGATAGAGGAGAAGAACGACAACGATAACTAGATATAAATGAACCCAAAATTATTTAAAATCTATCACTACGAAACATGCAAATGGCCTAACTTGCATCTGATATCAAAATGATGTAGGGTAGGCTACGTGGTGCACAAAACCTAGGGCCCTAGGTGGAAATACAAATGCGACACACTAACACGACTCTAAATGCAATGCGGTCGTTAGTGACGACAACAAATATTTATGAGCAATAATATTTTATATGTAACACCACACAAATATTTAGAATTGAAAACAACTAATTAATTTGACAATTTGATAACGACTTTCCTCCGCTCAAAGGGCCAAAACAAAGCGCGCGGCGAATAACTCCACCTGCAAATTATTAGCGTACCGAAATAATTTCTACTATCAAGAATCACAGCACATACATTTATTTACCAATGAAAATATCAAATCAAATAAACCAATACCACAAGAACACTCACGAAGTAGCGGGCTGAACCGAGACACTGAAGAACTTGGGTTCAGATGTGTACATCGGCGATCAGAGGTGGAACCGACGACGTGAAAATGAAGGAGGTGGCTGCCCTCGGTGATAAATGATGAAATCGGGTGAGAAAAGGGTAGATCTGGCCACGTACGAGCAAATCCGGGTCAGGGAGGGGTGGATCCGCTATTTAGGGTTGGATCCAGGCAAAAATGGAAAGTACGAGTGGTGGAAATAACGGATCGGGGGCTGAAATTCTCAGATCTGAATGGATCTAGAGAATTAGGGCGATTTGGAGGTGGTTCCACGAAGAAGAGGGGATTAGGTGGCCAGCCGGTGGTATGGAGGGGGTTGCCGACTGTGGAGGGGGCATGGGAGGGAGGCGGCGGCTGAGGGTGGGTCGCCGGGTCGGGGGAGGAGGCTGGGTGGTCGGTGAGGAGGAGGGGGCAGCAAGGGCGGCAGACGGTTTGGCCGGCGGCTGCAGGAAAACCTACACAGCAGGCCGCCGGGTATGGGGAGGGAATAAGGGGGACTGCAGCGGGTGGAAGAGGCATTTAAGGGATGGAAAATGAAGGCAAGGGTAGGGGGTACCTTGGGAGGAAGAACGAGCACCTAGGAATCATCACCTAGGGTTCCACGGCGTCGGCACCGAAGAGGGATCGCTGGAATCCGGGAATGAAGTTCTCCAAATTCTGCAATAATCTCAATTCAACCCCTACAACATCTATTTATAAGAAGAGAACAACCTAGGGCTTCCCCATCAACGACTATGATTGGCCGGTGGGGTCGACCACTAAATACATGAACATAAACTAAAAAAAATAAACTAATATAAGTATTTGATTCGCGACGACGTGCCGGACGCAACTGAGGAGTCCGATCGTCGATCCGGGCACGCCATATATGGTAAGTCGCCAAATCAGCATCGAATGGGCCCAAAGCTCGTGCTCGTCTCTACTCCGCATCACTACGTAACATGCATATGACCCTATCTTGGGTTCTGATACCAAACTGACGCAGGGTTGGCTGTGTGACTTGGGTGTGCCAATGCTAATGTAACCCTAAGAGATTGTGATGCAAGATGAACTCAAATAAATGCAACCTAAATGAGATGCAAATGGATTTTTAAATTTTTAATCAAGATTAAAATTTTATCAAATTATAAGGAAAGACACGATGTACTTAGGCATTAGTGAGATTGTGACACAAGATAGGGCACAATGGCGACAATGGTGACAATGCCAACCCCACTATAGTGGGATAAAGGCTTGAGTGTTGTTATTGTTCTTGTAAGATTAAAATTTTGTCATGATGATTTTATAGGCAAAGCAAATCAACACAAGATGAGTAATAATTTTCCGGTGCACAAGCAAACCACGCTAACATTCGCACAATGCTTTTACGACAATTTCCACGATTAGGCTTTATAGAAACAAAGAAAATAAGAAACAAGTACACCAATGAATCAAAATACCCAAGCATGTATCAAATTTTTCCCAATATTCAATAATGAAATAAATAAATCACAAAATGATGATACACACTTACAAACAACGAAATCCGGCAGCGGCGACGCTGAATTGCTTAGATGTGGAAACAAATAGCCATTGCAAGCTTTGGCCTGAGGAAATGCTGCTGCTGAAAGGGAAACAGTAATGGGTGTTGAAACGGAAAGGTGAAAAGACAACTGGTGGCTGGATAGGAAGTGGAAATGGCAGCTAGTTGCTAGGTTGGAGAGGAAACAAATGGTGGATGGTGACTGGAATGAGATGAGTTGCCAATCTGCTTTGCTAAGGACGGAAGCATGAGGGATGGAAGAATTGGTAATACCTAGAGCAGTGGTCACGGGGTGAGGAGAGGATGAAGAATAACAACTTTGGGAAGGGGTATTTGGCAGATTGGTGGTCTGGAGTTGGTATTGACTGCATGCAATGGGAGCGAGGGAGGAGGGCTCGAGTGGTGGAGGATCGCAACCAGAGGAGGGAATTTGCGACTGGAAGCTTCGATCTCTCCGGCGAGGAAGGAGGAGAGCAAGGGAAGTTATCAGTGAAGGGAGGAAAATGAACGACGGGATGGCGATGATTTGGGGAGGATTAGACGGTTCGAGCAGTTCAATGGTTCAACGACAGAGGAAGTAGAGAAATCGTGTGAAAAACAGGGACAAGTTGAAAACAGGGAACTAAAGAAATTTAACTAAAATTAACCGGGACGTCGAATCCCGGGTCTCGCGGCGTTGCACCACGGATAATTATCGGATCTGGATTTGCTCACAAATTCAACAATGATAATAAATGAAGCATCCTCCTCTATTTATAACAGGAGGGCGGTTGGGCACCTGACGTGAATGGATATGATTGTCTGTTATGCTCGATCTCCTAAAACACTAAATACACATCCAATAAAATAAAATAAAATAAAATATACATGCATAATAAAACGACGATCCGGACGCGCTCGTTGTCTCAGATTGCAGATCCAATCAGCGCCTCCTGCGCAAATATACAAATGTGGGCCCTGTCGACTAGTGACCCGTAGTCCAGTGTCGATCTCCATCACATTATAAACAAAACAACATATATGCTAGAAAATAGTTAAAAGTGAAAAAGGATAGCAAGTACCGCTTCTAGAACTTTCTTAAGCATATGGCTGCCAAATGAATGTCCGCATGAAACGACGATGGCATCTTCAAGAAATGACCCGCTGCAAGAACGACATGACATAAAATTGATCGGCGGGTGAAATAAGTACTAGAATATATAGCCGCAAAATGTCTAATGCAAGATGACTTGCACAAATTTTGTAATTAGGAGCATGTAAGAAACAAGGGAAAATCAAATTTGAGGAAATGTGCAGGCAATTGTCATGATAGTATGATATGTGGTGCAAAGAGAATATCAAATCAACATGGGAATCTACATGATGTGAGTTTTAGAGACTAACGAAAATACAAAATAAGTATGCACAAGTGAATAGCTTATCGGACCAGCTACTTAGTAGTGTTACCGGGCACAATTAAAGCTCCTTTTATGTATCATGTTACTCAAGATAATTTCTCACATTATATCCACCAAGAGCTTATCAGGTCAGTTACTTGGTAACCTTACTGGGAACAAAGCTCTGCCTCTGTGGGCCTACTAGTAGCAACGACACAACCATGACCAAAGCTTTTTATGAGTAGCAAGGAGACAACCTTGCTTGATGTGTCATGCTTTATCAATCTGCTAAGAAGATGTGGAATCTGATGGAGAAGAATTATTCCAAAAACAGGGATATAGCAAAAAAAATATCAACTTAATATGAAATTGGCCTCCATGAAAATGTTACGGAACCATTAGCAGCCAGCAGGAGACGCGGAATCAGATCTGCATTGGGGGCGCACCAACCGTTGACGCAACACCAGCACAAGGACGAATGCATGATCGCTAATTTCATCGTACTTTTATTTCATTATTTTTTCCGCGTATTTTGATCCCACACGTTTAAGTACAATTAGGGGGCACACAACTCTTTATTTTTAATTCTTATATATGGACCATGAGAGGGACGGTGGACATTAGCTTTTGAAGAAATCAACTTGCTTTTCTCATCTCTCTCTCTTCATCCCGATTTCCCGCTACCCCTTACCCTAATTTCCCGAACCCCCCTTCCGCCGCCGGTCGCAAGGTGCGACTCCGCTCTTCCTCACGTCACCGAACCATACCCAAACTGGAATATCTCCATCCTCGCCGGCACACTCGTTCCCAATCCGCGGCAAGTAACATATTGGTATCTGATGAGTCCGATATTTATAGGGTTTTTCGGACTCATCTGGGCTTATTATCTTGCATGTGCACTACTTTTTCAATTGATAAAGTTATATTTTTGTTTAGATATTCACTTGACCATTTTGTGCACTGTTTTGGCCCAAGGGTGTGCATTTGCGCATTCTGTTGTTGGGGGTAAGCACATGGTGCTCCCCATGGCTCTTTCCTGCTGTTATCTTTGTTGTATTTTTGTTGTTGGGAGCTTGTGCTCCAGTTTTGGTTTTGTTGTGCAGGTGGTGTGTTTTCCAAAAGGCAGGAATTCTGTTTTGAGGAAAACGCACGGTCGTGCATTTTATTCGCGCACGGTTTGAGCACAATCGTGCGTTTTGTTCAGCTGGAAGAACGTCGATTTGAGCTCGACGAATTTCGTCGAGCTGAGTTCGACGATCCTCACGCACGGTTGACGCACGGTTTCATCGTAACCGTGCGCGAAGGAAACACACGGTTTTCCTGTAGCTTTCTAGTTTGTTCCATTTTGTAGTTAATCGTGCGATTTGTTTTTGCACGGGCGGAAGGGCTCGTGCGCGAGTAAAACACACGGTTCTCCTGTTTGCCCATGCATTCCAGTTTTTTTGTCGCTACCCGTGCGATTTACTTCACGCACGGGCGGAATCGTCCGTGCGCGAAGGAAACGCATGGGTCAACGCCTCTCCTTACGCAAGCTTGCTGTGAAAGTTAATGACACACGGTTAGCGCACGGTCGTGCGCCAAACCGTGCGTGCCTATTTTTCTAACCTGCTTCTATTTAAAGTGCAAATTTCTTCTTCCAGAGGAGGACTTTCGGCCTGCTATTCCCCCCGCCGTTTTTGGGCAAAGTTCCGCCGTTTTCCACCTTGGAGAGGCCTCTGGACAAGCTTTCAACGCCATATTCAAGTCTGAGCTTCCTCTCGGCCTCCTCCTTCATCCTTGAGCTTCAAGAAAAGTCAGATCTAGCTTTCTCCATCAAGCTAGGGGAAGTTTGTGTCATCCTCCACCGGCTCGTGACACGAAGAAGACGGGTCCATTGGGAGTGAGTGACAGCCTCCTCTACCCCGAACGCAGTTGAGGACCGAGCTAGGACGCGGATTGACAACCCAGCGATTCCTTCCGTGAATCCTCCGCAAGACTTCGGATCCGGTCGATTTCGCACACTTTTCTCCTCTTGTTGTTGATAATGTAGCTTAATCTCTTTGTATATGATGAAGTATGCTTATTTTGTAAAACGTTTGTATACAATCATGTCTATGTGATTTTATATTTTTGTTATTTGCTTGAGGTGCGCCTTTATTTTCCATCCGCCACCACATCCAGTTTTGCCGCACTAGCAACGACGCCAAAAACATGATGCGTTGGACGACAAGTGTACCGGTCGAACAAGTAATATAAAATGAGTGAATTTCCCCAAGTATCAATCTTTTCAAGGAACACAGTAAGGTGGAGTTAATTTCGAGAATCACTTGAGATTGAAGTCTTTAAGTCGGATTAACTAAGAGGGGTTTTGATAGTTGCAAAAAAGAAAGTAAAACACTAATAAACTACTGCTATGCAACGCCGCTATGCGATGCTTTGCCAGGCGGGATGGAAGACTACACTGGCCGCTATGCACCGAATCGCTGGGCGGATGGACGAGTAGGCTTGTGGATGAGGTGGTGAGAACGACGGAATGAGGGTCGAGAGCACCTTTTAGCTACGCACGCCACTAACAATTGTTAGTGCGACAAAACTGGATGTGGTGGCGGACGAAAAATAAAACCACACCTCAAGCAAATAACGAAAATATAAAATCACATAGACATGATTGTATACAAACGTTTTACAAAATAAGCATACTTCATCATATACAAAGAGTAAGCTACACTATCAACAACAAGAGGAAAAAAGTGTGCGAAATCGATCGGATCTGAAGTCTTGCGGAGGATTCATGGAAGGAATCGTTGGGTTGTCAATCCGCGTCCTAGCTCGGTCCTCAACTGCGTCCGGGGTAGAGGAGGCTGTCATTCACTCCCAATGGACCGTCTTCTTCGTGTCACGAGCCGGTGGAGGATGGCACAAACTTCCCCTAGCTTGATGGAGAAAGCTAGATCTGACTCTTCTTGAAGCTCAAGGATGAAGGAGGAGGCCGAGAGGAAGCTCAGATTTGAATATGTCGTTGAAAGCTTGCCCGGAGCACCTCCCTAAGGTGGAATATGAAGGGAAATGGCGGAACCCTTCCTCGGCGGCGGAAAACGGCAGGGGAAAAATCCTTTTTTTAATGGAACGATAATCTGCGCTTTAAATAGAAGCAGGTCAGAAAAATAGACACGCACGGTTTGGCGCATGACCGTGCGCTAACCGCGCGTTATTAACTTACAGGTCAAGCTTGCGGATGAAGAAGCGTTGACCCGTGCGTTTTACTCGCGCACGGGCGCTTCCGCCTATGCGTGAAGGAAATCGCACGGGTAAACACAGAGCGCAGGAATGCAGGAGAAAACAGAGGAACCGTGCGTTTTAATCGCGCACGAGCGCTTCCGCCCGTGCGTGAACAAATCGCACGACTAACCACAGAATGGAGCCAGAACGAAAGCTACAGGAAAACCGTGTGTTTCCTTAGCGCACGGTTCCGATGAAGCCGTGCGTTAACCGTGCGTGAAGATATTTCGTCGAGCTCAGCTCGACGTTTCTCCAGCTCATCAAAACGCACGATCAGGCAGAATCATGTGCTAAGACAACGCACGACCATGTGTTTTCCTCAAACCTGCATTCCAGCCTTGGGGAAAACGCACCACCTACATACAAACAAATAAAAGCAAAGATAGCCCTCCAGCAATGCAGAAACGTCGAGCTGAGCGAAATCACACTCCCTACTTGGACTCCTCGAGAGATCGATATCCGGGGATTCAACTTCTCCCCCTTCCAATCTTATTTAATTCTTTCCAGGGTGGTGGTGCATTCTGATCATGCGGCTATTCGTTTTCTCATGCACAAGAAATATGTTAAGCCGCAGCTCATGCGTTGGATTCTATTGCTGCAAGGATATGATATTGGACGGCAAAAACTTGATGAGACTTCAAAAAGTTGATGCGTTGGACGACAAGTGTACCGGTCGCACAAGTAATATAAAATGAGTGAATTTCCCCAAGTATCGATCTCTTCAAGTAACACAGTAAGGTGGAGTTAATTTCGAGGAGGACTTGAGATTGAAGTTCTTAAGTCGGAGTTAACTAAGAGGGGTTTTGATAGTTGCAGAAAAAGAAAGTAAAACACTAATAAACTACTCCTATGCAACGCCTCTATGCGATGCTTCGCCAGGCGGGATGGAAGACTACACGGGCCGCTATGCACCGAATCGTTGGGCGGATGGACGAGTACGCTTGCGGATGAGGTGGTGAGAACGGCAGAATGAGCGTCAAGAGTGTCTCTTCACTACGCACGCCACTAGCAATTGCTAGTGCGACAAAACTGGATGTGGTGGCGGACGGAAAATAAAGGCGCAGCTCAAGCAAATAACGAAAATATAAAATCACATAAACATGATTGTATACAAACGTTTTACAAAATAAGTATACTTTATCATATACAAAGAGATTAAGCTACACTATCAACAACAAGAAAAAAAAAGTGTGCGAAATCGACATGATCCGAATTCTTGCGGAGGATTCACGGAAGGAATCGCTGGGTTGTCAATCTGCGTCCTAGCTCGATTCTCAACTACGTCCTGGGTAAAGGAGACTGTCACTCACTCCCAATGGACCTGTCTTATTCGTGTCACGAGCCGGTGGAGAATGACACAAACTTCCCCTAGCTTGATGGAGAAAGCTAGATCTGACTCTTCTTGAAGCTCAAGGATGAGGGAGGAGGCCGAGAGGAAGCTCGGACTTGAATATGGCGTTGAAAGCTTGCCTGGAGCACCTCCCTAAGGGGGAAGATGAAGGGAAATGACGGAACCCTTCCTCGGAGACGGAAAACGGTAGGGGAAAAATCTTTTTTTTAACGGAGGATAATCTGCGCTTTAAAAAGAAGCAGGTCAGAAAAATAGGCACGCACGGTTTGACGCACGACCGTGCGCTAACCGTGTGTTATTAACTTGCAGGCCAAGTTTGCGGATGAAGAAGCGTTGACCCGTACGTTTTACTTGCGCACGGGCGCTTCCGCCCGTGCGTGAAGGAAATCGCACGGGTAAACACAGAGCGCAGGGAAACAAGATACTACAGGAGAACCGTGCGTTTTACTCGCGCACGGGCGCTGCCGCCCGTGCGTGAACAAATCGCATGATTAACCACAAATGCTACAAATAAGAAAGCTACAGGGAAACCATGTGTTTCCTTAGCGCACGGTTCCGATGAAACCGTGTGTTAACCGTGCGTGAAGATATTTCATCGAGCTCAACTCGACGTTTCTCCAGCTCATCAAAACGCACGATCAGGCAGAATCGTGTGCTAAGACAACGCACGACCGTGCGTTTTCCTCAAACCTGCATTCCAGCCTTGGGGAAAATGCACCACCTGCATACAAACAAATAAAAGCAAACAGGACCCTCCAGCAAAGCAGAAATGCAACAAAAACAACTGAAAAGAGCCCCTGGGGAGCACCATTTGCTTACCCACAACAACAGAATGTGCAATTAACACCCTTGGGCCAGAAAAGTGCACTTAGCGTGAAAAACTGTATAATTGAAATATCAACGATAACATATTAAAAGTGAAGTGCAAGTGCGTGAAAACTAGCTCAGATGAGTCCGAAAAACCCTATAAATATCGGACTCATCACACCACCAGACTTAAACATTTGCTCGTCCCGAGCAAATCATCTCTCTGTGGACTCGAAAACAGCTAGCTGGCTTAGAAATTTCAAAATAAAGTAAAACGATAAATCAAATACTCATGGGTGCAAAAAATATAATAGATAAACTTTTTAATTATGCTACGAAGTTTATAAATTTCGACAAGTGTAAATAAGTATTGTAACTACTCAAATATAGAATTCTGGAGAATCGTTCGGTCATGCGTATGAAGAAAGTAGACAGACCACTAAGTCGAGCATTGCCAAAGACCGGGACTCGGAATCACCTCCAAAGAAATCCATCAATGTTGGAGACCATACGCTTGCCCGTTCACACTCTCTCCACAGTATTAGTTCAACTGAAGCGTGAATCTGTAGGACTTTAGGTGAAGCGATGGGGCTTGGGTTACGGTGAGGTAAACAAAGATAAAATAAGGAGGCTACACACCTAACCCAAATGAGTTATCATAAAAAGAACCCTTCTGCTAAGCAAGATACACGCGGGTACACCACCCCAGAGTTAATTTTTCAAATATGGGTGTGTGCACCGTGTACTCCAAATACAATCTCCGCTCAACTAGAATTTTCAATTGTACTTTTTCTTTTTTTACTTTTCATTTTCACATATATTTTTTTAATCATTTTCTTTTCTTTAAATAGTTTCAGCAAATAGAAGATTTGGAGCACATCCAAATAATCACATGTAATATCATCACATAAACACCCCAACATGAAAAATGTAAAACACTAAAGCTCGACTTGGGTGTGCGACTAGGATTGGCTATGAGGCTTTGGTGAAATAATTGTGGAGCTGAATCAAAAGAAGGGTAGACACAACGAGTCTTAGCGAGGATAAGACGTTAGGAACGGTACAAAGCTCAACCGGGCCAAAATGATGGCCTACATCACGCTCACGCTCGACTAACCATGCACCAATGCTTCGAGAGTAGCTTGGGGCAAGTTCTTAGTCTCCGAGAAAGATAATCCTAACTCCCGACTCGAGCAATACGAGGCTAATGACGGCTACACACATTCCTACAGTACCGTTCGATTACTCCAGATTCAGCAATTTTGAGTAGTACAAACAATATTTACAAATGCAGAAAAGGTATAAATCTACGAGCATAAAGAAAAATTAAATCTATACTATTTCTATCCACCATGAGTACTCGATTAGGAGCACTACACGAGTTTCACACTACTCTATCCTAAAATCCTAAGTCAGCTCCACTATTTTAAAGTTAACATAAAAGAAATACATTTGACTTGAGCCGAGCGCGTGTTTAAGATCGCGCTCATGTGGGTGTAGGTGCACAACGCGGACATGATGATATAAAACAGAAAATGAAAATATACTTTTGGTATACAAGTGATAATAGTGCATGTGCACAGGTAACACATAACTCTTTCTCACCAGACTTAAACTAAACAACATATCACAAGATTTATAATAATAGCAATGAAGTAAAAGTCGGGGAAGAGGGTACCCCATGCTCAGCAAATGAACATACCAAAAGATCGGCGTTAAAGCATGAAGCCAAACCTACAAAAATATTTAGCTCACTCTGTCGTGCCAAAAAAGGCCACCTACAAAATAGCTTAAACAACAAAAAAAGTATACCAAGCCATAACAAATATAAGCTCAGTACTCGCGAGTTAGTACTAAACACAAATCACATCACATATATCAAATGAAACTAAACACAATAGCACAAGAAAGACAGACAATGCAAACAAAATAACTAATAACCACCCTAGGGGACGATGCCCCAGCTGAATAGAGTAATGTATACAATAAGTCAAAATAACCAATAAACAAATATGAAGCAAAAACTACAAATAATCCCAACCGAGAAGAACAGCAGCAATCACTCAGTCCGATCAGAAAAAGGCGGAGGCGGAGGTGGAGTACAAGCACGAGAAGTAGAAGCTCGAGCAGGGGCAGCAGGGGGCACCTGAAGAAAGTCAAAAATGCGCGACGTCATGTCGTGCTGCTCTCGCAACAGCTCCATCTGCATATGTCGCGCGTAGAAGTCGGGATAATCCTCCGCGAAACTCCTACGATGCGAGGCATGGGCAAAAGAGGGCGCTGGGCCCAAGGGCACGGTATGGATCGGCGCGGCATCGTCGGGCCGGCGGGACTCCGAAGAGGATCCCGCATCTGCAGAAGAAGCCTAGCTGGCTGCTCACGCTCCACAGTACGAATAACGTAACGCCACGTACCGCCAGAAGAAACACGACGCACCAACCTGAAGGCGGTCATCATGGTCGCAGAAATGAAATCGCCGCGGGAAATGGGAGTCATGGCGGGCAAAGTGTCAAAGACTCCTAATCCCTTGGTGATTCGCGTAATAAAATGCGAACCACCGATGGCCTTCAGGGGCACATACGTGGCCTGGTGAAGGAAGTAATCAGCAAGAACGCGGCCTAGGTGGAGAGGGACGCCATGATGCATGATGTAAAGGTAGAGCAGATCCGTGCTATTTTTATTCTAGCTGTGTAACACTTTTTCGGCAATTATTTTTGTTCGCGATGTATTCTGTAGCTGAGTGCCGTCTACTTGACACTTTGCGTCGATACATCGACGTCATGGCTGTTATGAATGTCGAGCATTGTATTCGATGTTTGTTATGTCAAGGTGTAGGCCACATGGTGAAGGATTGCCCTCGCTTGTGCGAGCTTTCCCCCTCTGAGGGCGTGTGCGCAGCAGCCTCCCGTTCGCGGAAGACTGTTGTGGACAGGCCTACCAGGGTGTTGCCTGGCCCATACACTGACATAGCGCACCTTGCTCGTTCTTTACCCGTTGAGATTACCGAAGACTCTCTCGCTGCATACAGATCCTTCATGGGTCCCTCGCTCCCTTTTTACGAGCTTCCCTTGAGTGATGACGATCACTCTTGTGGTAGCCAGCAAAAAGAGGATCAGGAATCCATGGGCGCTCCTGTATGGGACGCAGAGATTGTTCCGGTCGACGGGGTGGTGTCAGCGAATGATTTTGCGATGGGGCCTGCTCATTCAATGCTTGATTTTGAGAGCAGCTTCGCCCCTCCGCAATTTTTGCCTGATGGTGCTACGCCATTTTTGTGTGAGTCGGCTGATGATGCCGTATTCATGGGTGATTCGGTGCCCGAGGTTGCGCCGAAGTGGGATGAGGATTCTTCTATCTCCGACGGAGAATGTGGATCTTCGGAACACTTTTACGTGCCCCGGTGGGATGAGGAATATCCTCTTTCCGATGCGGAGGTTTGCACTTACTTATTGGATGAGGTCGTTCCCCTTACCACCGTGGACCTCGAGTTCTCGGATTCTCCACGATACGACTCGTATGATACCGACGATGATCTATGCTTGGATCTCGCTGGGAGTGAGACCGGGACCACTCCCCCTATTTCTGATTATTTTATTTCTTCTTCTCTTTTGTTACTTGATCCCCCTTCTCTATCTGAGCCTGTGCAGGTTGAGTCTCCACGGGTACGTTGGGATAACGATGAGCCTGGTGCCCATGCTGTTGCCATTGCTTCCTACAAACCCATGGTTGACGATGCCTTGCTAGGCAAGGATTCATTTTGTGGTGAGATGAGCGAGGACCAGTGCTCCTCCTCTTCTTATTTCCTATTTCCTCTGTCTGCGAGGAGCAGGTATGATTATTTAGGCAGAGGGGTAACTGCTCTATCGCCGTATCGGTACCCGTTATCGCAACGGATAATGAAACAGTTGTCTGTGCACTTTTCTTTTCATAGGCCTATTAGCTAGTACTTTTCGTTTTTCGAATAAGTCGTGTTGGGATGACAATAACCTCAATACTTATCTAGGAGTAGGATTAGTTAGTTAGTTTTTACTGTTTTAAAAATAGCTTTGCTTGTCGTTTTATTTGTTTTTGCTTTAGTGTACCGATCGTAGTCAGGTAATAATGTGAGGAGTTGAATTCCCGGATATCGATCTCTCGATGAGTGCAAGTAGGGAGTGTGATTTCGCTATATGAAAGAGGAATTGCAAGCGGGAAAGTAACCAAAGGGGGTTTTTTATTTGTATTCCTAAGTTAACAACAATAAAAAAACTATTGTGGGTCGCCGTCACCGCGTCTCTTTGGCAGATTACTCAAGAGAGCAATAGAGAAGATGGATAAGCTAATGAGGGTCGCAATCACCTCTTCGCAACACACGCTTCTAGCAATCGCTAGAACGACACAATCACAACTTGAACAAGAGAAAATCTGAAGTTCAACAACAATATCATGAACTAAAATATATCAACACTTAAACATGCTGAAATATTCAAACTATCAATATTCTTACACATCAATCCAACACCCAAATATGCAGAAAAAGAAATACTACAAGTAATGGGGAAGAGAAACAACCAAACGCACGAAGTCTCTCCGAGATTCACGGCCGGATTCAAGGGTTGTCGGGCCTTGTCCGAACTCGGTCTACGGTTGACGTCCGGGAACCAAAAAGGGTTGTCACTTCCTTCGGATATCCCGTCTTCTTCGTGAATAATCGCTGGCTGGTTCTAACCGGAGAACTTCATGGATACAACAACCTTTGAGCTTGACATGGAGCTTGGAGATGGCAGTGGTGGTCGAAGATGAAGAAGTTGCTAGCTTTTGGAGTAGAAATGGTGGCCGGATCAACTCTCCAAGGAGGAGAGAGAAAATAACGGCTAGGAGAAAGTTTACCCACTCATAAGAGCAAAAAATGGCGGCTGGGTTAGACTGGAATGGAATCCCCCCTGGAGAAGAAGAAATCTGCGCTTTAAATAGAAGCAGGTCAGAAAAATAGGCACGCACGGTTTGGCGCCCGACCGTGCGATATTAACTTTCACAGCAAGCCTGCGGAAGGAGAGGCGTTGACCCATGCGTTTCCTTTGCGCACAGACGATTCCGCCCGTGCGTGAAGGAAATCGCACGGGTAGCGACAGAAAGCTGGAATGCAGGGACAAACAGGAGAACCGTGCGTTTTACTCGCGCACGAGCGCTTCCGCCCGTGCGAGAACAAATCGCACGATTAACTACAGAATGGAACAAACTAGAAAGCTACAGGAAAACCTTGTGTTTCCTTCGCGCACGGTTACGATGAAACCGTGCGTGAGGATCGTCGAACTCAGCTTGACGAAATTCGTCGAGCACAAATCGACGTTCTTCCAGCTGAACAAAACGCACGATCGGGCTCAAACCGTGCGCGAATAAAACGCACGACCGTGCGTTTTCCTCAAAACAGAATTTCTGCCTTTAGGAAAACGCACCACCTGCACAACAAAACCAAAACTGGAGCACAAGCTTGCAGCAACAAAAATACAGCAAAGATAACAATAAGAAAGAGCCATGGGGAGCACCATGTGCTTACCCCTAACAACAGAATGCGCAAATACACACCCTAGGGCCAAAACAGTGTACAAAATGGTCAAGTGAATATCTAAACAAAAATATAACTTTTCCAGTTGAAAAAGTAGTGCACATGCAAGATAATAAGGCCAGATGAGTCTGAAAAACCCTATAAATATCGGACTCATCACACCACCAGACTTAAACATTTGCTCGTCCCGAGCAAATCATCTCTCCGTGAACTAGAAAACAGCTAGCTGGCTTAGTAATTTCGAAATATAGTAATGCGAGAAATCGAAAACAGCATGAACATAAAAATATAATATATATAATTTTTAATTATGATACGAAGTTTATAAATTTCGACACGCGCAAATAAGTATTGTAACTACTCAAAAATGAAATTCTGGAGATTCGTTCAGTCATGCTTAGGAAGAAAGTAGGCAGACCACTAAGTTGAACATTGCCAAAGACCGGGGCTCGGGATCATCTCCAAAGAAATCCATCAATGTCGGGGATCATACGTTTGCCCATTCGCACTCTCTCCACGGAGCTAGTATGACTCAAGCGCGAATCCGTAGGACTTTAGGGTAGAAGTGGGGCTTGGGTATATACGTAGGTAAGGATATAAAAGGGGTAAGAACCATAGCTACGCACATCCCCAATGAGCTCAAACAAATGCACTCCTCTTGCTTACAAAATATGTTGGTGCACCACACCACCAGACTTGAACCTGACAACACGGGTGTGTGCACCGCCTACCACCACAACAATGCTATAAACAAACCATGCATTTTCACTTTCTTCTTTTATATTGTCAGCACAAATATATATATATATATATATATATATGTACATATATATATATATGTATATATATATATATATATATATATATATATATATATATATAGTACAATATATATATGCATATATATATATATATATATATATATTTTTTTACAATGCATAGTCAGCCCAAATTTTCAAAGTAACTTCACTGCACAACCACATAGAAGCATCACAGCCACAACACCAATGGAAGAAGTATCATACTACTACAACGAAATAGCGATGTGCAACTGGGCAAAGCTTTAAGGCCTTGGTGATCGTGTAGTGGGGCTAAATCAATAGGATGGGTAGGCAGAAAATGAGCTAGCAAGGATTATCGTTAGGATAGGTACAAGGCTCAACCGGGCCAAAAAGATGGCCTACATCACGCTCACGCTAGACTAACCGTGCAACAATGCTTCGAAAGTAGCTTGGGGCAAATTCTTAGCCACCGAGAAAGATGATCTTCCTCCCGACTCGAGCAAAACGAGGCTAGTGGCGGCTACACACATTCCTACACTACCGTTGGATTGCTCCAGCTTCCACAGTTTTGAGTAGTACAGACATTATTTACAAATGCAGAAAAACATAAATCTACGAGCATAAAGAAAAATTAAATCTTATACTATTTCTACACACCATAAGTCCTCGATTAGGAGCACTGCACGAGTTTCACACTACCCTATCCTAAAATCCTAAGCCAGCACCATTATCTTAACGTTAACACAAAAGAAGTAAATTAAACTTGGGTCGAGCGCGTGCTTAAGTGCGCGCTCATGCGGTGTAGGTGCACAATGCTTTCATGATAAAATAAAAACTGAAAATGAAAATTCTCGCGTGGTATGCAAGTGAATGTGCAAAGGTAACTCGCGAAACTTTCCCCCACCAGACTTATACTAAACAATCTAATCATGATTTGCAATAAAAACAGAAAAATAAAAGTTGAGGGAAAAGGTTACCCCATGCCCAACAAATAAGCATACCAGAAAATTAGCGTTAATTTCAGCAGACAGTCCACGGCCCAAACGAACTTCACCCGCATAAGAGAATATCTTCAACCACGCATACTCAAAACATATATTCACAGTAGCATATTTGAATAAACTAAATGCGGCAAAATTGGGTTGTCTCCCATAAGCCTTTTTTTATCGTCCTTAAGGTGGACCAAATACCTGTATTAGCAGTTATATAAATATTGTTCAGGGAATAAGTTCAAAACATAATGATAAAGCTCTACAAATACACACAGCAGTAAGCAGTAAATGAAACTAGAAAAAGCAGCAAAGGAAAACCCCGGAGATCCTTCACTCCTCAGCCGAACGCTGATTTGTGATAGATCCCCCCAGCCACGTGAGATGAGGGCGAGGCGATGGCTTTAGGACCCAGGGAAGACGAGTCTCCCCTGCCCCTAACCTCATCCTTCTCACGCCGGCAGGCAAAATTCTGCGCCTTGCGCAGGAGCAGCTCCTTTCGTTTCAGATCCACAGAAGGGGATCGCCATGGTGGTATGATCGCACCCACCAATTCAGCAGCAAGTTTATCTTTCGCATCTGGGGCATCCTTTCCTCACCCGCAGCGGGTGAAAGATCAGCCCAAATTACCTGTTTAATAGTTTTACAAACTTTGTTCAAACAAATAGAAGTTTTTAATTCAGTTTTTTGCATGCTATCAACGGGCGTGCTTAGCTCATGTTTCTTCTCAACGGAATCTTGTTTCATGTCAAGTGACTCCGTCTCTATCTCTCCTTCAGCTACAGTCAGCGGTTGGATCACTTTCTTAACCCGCTCGCATTTCTTCAGTGGAAAACCTGTCTTAGCAGCACTAGACACATCGTTAGATAACGAATCATTTAATTGCAAAAATTCTCCATGTTTATTTGAACTAATATGAGGAGGTGAAGATGGTAGAGTCAGATTGACTTTAGGAGCCAAAGTGACACCACTCACATTGAGTTGCAAGGTAGCTTCACTGGCTTTCAGGAATGGGAATCCTAAGATGGGTTTTGACGTGTTACCCATAAGTCCTAAAACTTGAAAGTCAGACTGATCCATCCGCTAGCACTAGAGATTTCTGGACATCAGATTCGATACTTAAATTTAATTTTTCCACATCTTGAAAAGCAAGAATGTTGCAGGATGATCCAGAATCGCATAGAGCTATTGTCTCTACCGCATTGATCTCACATTTGACGGCCAATTCATTATTATCGCACTCCTCCGCATCCCCAGCACTCTTCCCTTGCTCACGGGGATTTTTCTCTGTGTCACTAGGGAGGGTGCCGCGAGTACGCTCGGAGAACGCAAAGGCCAGTTGACCCAGCTGTGTCTCCAAGCTCCTCATAGATGCGGTTTGAGTGGCCAAATTTGATTGGGCCATCTCCACAAACTTCTCTATCATCTCTTCCACAGCACTTTTACGAGTTCCTGTCGACGGGGTGGTGTCAGCGAATGATTTTGCGATGGGTCGAGAGCACCTCTTCGCGTTGTCAAGAAAATAACGGCTAGGAGAAAGTTTCCCCACTCAAAAGAGCAAAAAATGGCGGCTGGGTCGGACTGGAACGGAATCCCCCCTGGAGAAGAAGAAATCTCTAGTGCTAGCGGATGAATCGGTAGTTAAGACCGATGGTGAGATCAAAGATGTGGAAGTAATTATGAATGGGGCTGCTGTGGTCACTGACTTTCAAGTTTTAGGACCTATGGGTAACACGTCAAAACCCATCTTAGGACTCCCATTCCTGAAAGCCAGTGAAGCTACCTTGCAATTCAATGTGAGTGGTCTCACTTTGGTTCCTAAAGTCAATCTGACTCTACCATCTTCACCTCCTCATATTAGTTCAAATGAACATGGAGAATTTTTGCAATTAAATGATTCGTTATCTAACGATGTGTCTAGTGCTGCTAAGACAAGTTTTCCACTGAAGAAATGCGAGCGGGTTAAGAAAGTGATCGAACCGCTGACGGTAGCTGAAGGAGAGATGGTGACGGAGTCACTTGACGTGAAACAAGATTCCGTTGAGAAGAAACATGAGCTAAGCACGCCCGTTGATAGCGTGCAGAAAACTGAATTAAAAACTTCTATTTGTTTGAACAAAGTTTGTAAAACTATTAAACAGGTAACTTGGGCTAATCTTTCACCCACTGCGGGTGAGGAAAGGATGCCCCCAGATGCGAAAGATAAACTTGTTGCTGAATTGGTGGGTGCGATCATACCACCCTGGCGATCCCCTTCTGTGGATCTGAAACGAAAGGAGCTGCTCCTGCGCAAGGCGCATAATTTTGCCCGCCGTCGTGAGAAGGACGAGGTTAGGGGCAGGGGAGACTCGTCTTTCCTGGGCCCCTAAAGCCTTCGCCTCGCCCTCATCTCACGTGGCTGGGGGGATCTATCACAAATCAGCGTTCGGCTGAGGAGTGAAGGATCTCTGGGGTTTTCCTTTGCTGCTTTTTCTAGTTTCATTTACTGCTTACTGCTGTGTGTATTTGTAGACCTTTATCATTATGTTTTGAACTTATTCCCTGAACAATATTTATATACCTGCTAATACAGGTATTTGGTCCACCTTAAGGACGGTAAAGAAAAGGGTTTATGGGAGACAACCCAATTTTGCCGCATTTAGTTTATTCAAATATGTTACTGTGAATATATGTTTTGAGTATGCGTGGTTAAAGATATTCTCTTATGCAGGTGGAGTTCGTTTGGGCCGTGCACTGTCAGCTGAAATTAACGTCAATCTTCTGGTATGTTCATTTGCTAGGCATGGGGTAACCTTTTCCCTCAACTTTTATTTTTCTGTTTTTATTGCAAATCATGGTTAGATTATTTAGTATAAGTCTGGTGGGGGAAAGTTTCGCGAGTTACCTTTGCACATGCACTTGCATACCACGAGAGAATTTTCATTTTCAGTTTTTATTTTATCATGACAGCATTGTGCACCTACACCGCATGAGCGCGCACTTAAGCACGCGCTCGGCCCAAGTTTAATTTATTTCTTTTGTGTTAACTTTAAGATAATGGTGCTGGCTTAGGATTTTAGGATCGGGTAGTGTGAAACTCGTGCAATGCTCCTAATCGAGGACTCATGGTGTGTAGAAATAGTATAGATTTAATTTTTCTTTATGCTCGTAGATTTATGCTCTTCTGCATTTGTAAATAATGTTTGTACTACTCAAAACTGTGGAAGCTGGAGCAATCGAACGGTAGTGTAGGAATGTGTGTAGCCGCCACTAGCCTCGTTTTGCTCGAGTCGGGAGGAAGGATCATCTTTCTCGGTGGCTAAGAACTTGCCCCAAGCTACTCTCGAAGCATTTGTGCACGGTTAGTCTAGCGTGAGCGTGATGTAGGACATCTTTTTGGCCCGGTTGAGCCTTGTACCTATCCTAACGATAATCCTTGCTAGCTCATTTTGTGCACACCCCTATTTGCTTGTGGTGCGCATTTATTTTCCATCCGCCACCACATCCAATTTTGTCGCACTAACAATTGCTAGTTGCGTGCGTAGCGAAGAGGTGCTCTCGACCCTCATTCCGCCGTTCTCACCACCTCATCCGCAAGCCTACTCGTCCATCCGCCCAGCGATTCGGTGCATAGCGGCCCGTGTAGTCTTCCATCCCGCCTGGCGAAGCATCGCATAGCGGCGTTGCATAGGAGTAGTTTATTAGTGTTTTACTTTCTTTTTCTGCAACTATCAAAACCCCTCTTAGTTAACTCCGACTTAAGGACTTCAATCTCAAGTCCTCCTCGAAATTAACTCCACATTACTGTGTTCCTTGAATAGATCGATACTTGGGGAAATTCACCCATTTTATATTACTTGTGCGACCGGTACACTTGTCGTCCAACGCATCAGTATCAGAGGGACCTTCGACCGCAAACCCTAACCCCAGCACTACCGCTCTGTCCGCCTCCACGGACCGCCCCGCAGCGCCGTTTTCCTCCTCCACGCCCCGCCTCGCAGTGCTGGGCAGCACCCACCTTCTTCCGCTACCGTCGACACCTCTGCATCCTCAGATGGCTGATCGGGACGTGTTTCAGTAAATATTGGACCGCCTCGACCGCATGGACTTCCACCTCGGGGAGGTCGACACCCGCACAACGCATCTCACTACGGGTATGCCCCCCTTGACCGTCCGCCAAGCCAACACTCCGTGCAAGAACAATCATTCCACGACGGCCTCTCCGGCCACCATCATGAGGGCGACACTTTTCCCCGGTACGTCAACTTGGATTTTCCGGTCTTCGATGGCCACGAGGACCCCCTCTCATGTCTTACGCACAATCGGAGAGAATTGACTGAGCCTCACCTCCTTCCACCTTAACGGGGCCGCCCAACTGTGGTTCTCTCAACTACAGCGTGAACGCTTGTACCTCCAGTAGGATGAGTTCAAGGCCGCGTGCATGCAGCGCTTTGGGCCATCATTACAGAGCAACCCCCTCGGGGACCTTATCGGCCTCCGCCAAACGGGCGCCTTAGAGGACAATCCTAATCACTTCCAGTTATTGCTCGCTCGTGAGCCCACGGTACGGCTCGATCAACAAGTCCCCATATTTACGGCCGACCTGCATGAGCGTCTCCGCCTCGACATCGAGTTCCAAGATCCTCCCGACCCCAATACGACAATGAACATCGCCCGAACTTGCGAACGACGCATCCTCTTGGGCCGCCAATACATACCCCGCCGGGACCATGGGCAGCCCTACCGGGGGACTCTCCACTCATCACCAGTGGCCCAACCCGCCA
This sequence comes from Platanthera guangdongensis, assembly GCA_039583875.1. Lineage (NCBI taxonomy): Eukaryota > Viridiplantae > Streptophyta > Magnoliopsida > Asparagales > Orchidaceae > Platanthera > Platanthera guangdongensis. The sequence goes on from CM077156.1 coordinate 2,215,882, forward strand.
AGCCAACCGAATCACCCAAACCACCATTTTGACGACGTCTATCCAACGCGGAAATGGCCGACCGTCGCGCCAAGGGGCTTTGCTTCAACTGCGACGAACTATTTGGGCCTAGTCACCGTTGCAAGCACATTTTTTGGATTGAGGTGGACGACCCCTTCGATGACGACGGGGAGGAACCAGATTCCGAGACACTAGAGATCTCCGTCCACAGTATTGCTGGCCCACCGAAGGGCCATATGCTGCAGCTTCCCATCCATTTGGCGGACACTACTATCGTCGCTCTGTTGGACTCGGGCAGTACACACAATTTCATTTGCCGCACGACCGTGACAACTCTTCAACTACCAATCATTTCCCGTCGCCAGCTCCAAGTTTCAGTGGCCAATGGCCACAACATGGCATGCCCCGACATTTGCCGTCGCGTGCCTCTGACGATCCACAACTGGCCCTTGGAGATAGACATCTTGGTTGTCGACCTCGACGGCTTTGACATTGTTTTGGGCGTGCGTTGGCTATGCACATTAGGGTCCATTACCTGGACTTCAACAATCTCACAATGCAATGGTACCACAACTCCAAGCGAGTGGAATGGCAATGTCTCGCCCCCACCTTACAACTCCGGGCCTTCCTCATGCAAGGCCCAGACGTTCTAACCGGCCCCGACTCCCAAGACCTCCATCGACTCTTGTAGGAATTCGGGAACACCTTCACCATACCCGCGACACTGTCGTCGCACCGGCCACAGGACCACCGTATTTGCTTACTTCCGGGAGTTGCGCCAGTGGTTGTGCACCCTTATCGCTACCCGTTTCTCCAAAAGGACGAAATAGAGCGTCAATGCTCTGCTATGCTACAACAAGGGCTCATCTGACGGAGTGTCTCCCCATTTTCATAGCCGACTCTTCTGGTCCACAAGAAGGATAATACATGGCGCTTCTACGTCTATTACTGCAAACTCAACACCAAAACTATCAAAGATAAATTTCCCAATCCCATGGTCGAGGACCTCCTTGACGATCTGCATGGCGCACGTTTCTTCTCGAAGCTTGACTTATATTCCGGGTACCACCAAGTTCGCATGGCGGCCACAGACGTGGAAAAGACCGCTTTCCGGACGCACCACGGGCATTTTGAATTTCTCGTCATGCCTTTTGGCTTGACCAATGCGTCATCTACTTTCCAATCACTCATGAACGAGGTATTCCACTCCGGCCTCCCCAAATTTGTACTTATGTTTTTTGACAATATTTTGATCTATAGCAAGTCTTGGCCCGAGCATCTCCATCATGTCCGTGAAGTGCTCGAATTACTCCGCCATCACCACCTAGCTCTCAAGGAGTCCAAGTGTTCATTCGGGCAGATTAGCGTCACCTACCTCGGGCACGTGGTACATGCGCATGGGGTGTCGGCCGACCTAGAGAAACTTCAACGCATTGCATCATGGCCGGTTCCCCAGTCACAACGCGACCTTCGGGCCTTTTTGGGGCTCATCGGTTACTACCGATGGTTCATCCACGGCTATAGCTCAATAGTCAAACCCCTCCCGGCTCTCCTGCGACGCAAGTCTTTTGTGTGGGAGGAAGCCGCGCAGAGGGCTTTTGACGCCCTCCAAGCAGCCCTTGTCTCTGCTCTGGTCTTATAGCTACCCGACTTCCGTGAGCCCTTCTATATTGAATGTGACGCCTCAGCACTGGGATGCGGCGCAGTTCTCCAACAACGTGGCCACCCGCTTGCGTATTTCAGTCGGCGCACTGCGCTCCACCACCGAAAATTGTCGGCCTATGAGTTGGAACTAATCGGCTTAGCCAAAGTCATCCAATATTGGCGGCCGTATTTGTTTGGCCGCTCATATGTCGTCCGCACAGATCACTATAGTTTGACATACCTTCTGGAACAACGCTTGACGACCGTGCCGCAACAACAATGGGTGAGCAAATTACTGGGATTTGACTTCACTGTGGAATACAAAGTCGGCGCCCTCAATAAGGCCGCAGATGCCTTTTCCCGCCGGCACCCGGACGACACTGCCTTCATCTGCACCATCTCCAGGCCGACCGCCTCTCTCATGGATGTCATTCGGGGAGACATCGGTCAATCGCCTTCCCTCACCGAGTTGCTCAAACGGGCACAGGACAGCCCCTTGCCACCAAGGTGGACGGCTCATTACGGCCTCATTCTCTATCAGGGTCGGGTCTATTTGCCGCCAACTTCACCTCACATTGCCTCCATCTTGGCGGATACTCACAACCGCGTTCATGAAAGAGTCCACAAGACCCTCCACCGCATCCGCGCAAAATTTTATTGGAAGGGCCTACACCGTCATGTCCAAGATTACATTGCCTAATGCACTATATGTCAACAGCAGAAATCAGCCAACCTGCTACCCGTCGGGCTCCTACAACCGTTACCGGCGCCCACTCAAATTTGTGCTGACATTTTTATGGACTTCGTGGAGGGACTCCCACGAAGTAAGGGCAAATCCGTGTTGATGGTGGTGGTGGACAGATTTTCCAAGGGAGCGCATTTTATTTCCCCATCCTGCCCCCTCATCGCGGAACGTGTGGCCCAAATTTTCATCTCCGACGTCTTCCGCTTGCATGGTCTCCCGAAAAGCATTGTGTCCGATCGCGACAAGGTCTTCACCGGCCGTTTCTGGAAGGAGCTTTTCACTTTGAGCGGGACAAAATTGACATTTTTGTCCGCATATCACCCCCAATCGAACGGCCAAACGGAGGTCATAAACCGCACCGTGGAGATGTATCTTCGTTGTCTAACGGGAGAGCACCCCAAGGATTGGGTGAAGTGGCTTCCATGGATTGAATACTGCTATAACACCTCCTATCATTCGGCTCTTCAAACAACAACTTTTTGGCTGATTTATGGTTGTGACCCGCCCAAGCTGCTCACATATGGGCACGATCTCGCCACGCTAGCCTCGGTGGACCAGGAGCTTCTTGATCGAGACCGGCTACTCGCCACCGCCCGCGACCATTTCGTCAGAGCCCAACACCGCATGGAGACCGCATACAACTGTGGCCATCAAGATGTCTCCTTTGCAGTTGGGGAATGGGTGTGGCTCAAGCGTCGCCTCTACCGCCAGGCGACACTGCGTCCTATAACTTCCTCCACCAAGTTGGGGCCACGATTCTATGGGTCTTTCCAGGTCGTCCGACGCATTGGCGAGGTCGCCTACCAGCTCCACCTGCCACCGGAGGCAAGCATTCATGACGTGTTCCACATCTCCCAAATCAAGAGATACTACGACGAGCCACCCGCTACACCGATCATGGCTATCCCCTCTCAGCTTGAGGACAAGTTGTCCTCCGACGAGGAAGGAGATGTTACAGAACCATTAGCAGGAGACGCAGAATCGGATCCGCATTGAGGGCGCACCTACCGTCGACGCAACAATGACACAAGGACGAGTGAATGATCGCTAATTTTGTCGTACTTTTATTTCGTTATTTTTTCAGCGTATTTTGATCCCACGTATTTAAGCCCAATTGAGGAGCACGGAACTCTTTATTTTTAATTCTTATATATGTACCCGTGAGGGGGACGGTGGACATTAGCTTTTGAAGAAATCAACTTGTTTTTCTCATCTCTCTCTCTCTCTCATCCCGATTTCCCGCTACCCCCCTTACCCTAATTTCCCGAACCCCCCTTCCGTCGACGGTCACAGGGTGCGACTCCGCCCTTCCTCCCGTCGTCGAACCACGCCCAAACTGGAGGATCTCCCTCCTTGCCGGCAAACCCGTTCCCAATCCGCGGCATGCAACAAAAAAGTGGTACTATTTTTTACGATTATATGGGAAATTAACCCGAAAAAGGGAAGAGATTGATCAACATTCTGATTAGAAGGCTTGTTGAACTTGAATGGATGTGAAAAAAGTCAAAAGGAACTCAAGTAAAAGAGGGTCTTAGAGCTTCCTGTGGACTTTCTCCTGAGCTTGATTCACAAAGGGTTCAAACCTTGAGTAAAGACAGTACCCCTGATATTGATACTGTTTCTAGGTACTTAAATGGAAAATCTCATGGAATTCAAATGGGTAGACCTAGTGGAGCTGAAAGTCAAAAGAGATCGGCAATGATCATTGACACTGCTAGAAGAAAATGGAATGTTAACTCAAATAGTGGTAACAATAATAATCGTCCAAGGATGGTTGACACTGAGAAGACTAAATGGCTACGTTCTCATTGCAATGCCAGAAACCACGTGTAAAGAAATCGTTCGGAGTTGTATCATTATCATCATGATGTCAAGCTAGTAAGCTACACCGGAAACTTTGCAAAAATTATGAAGTCTTGGGCAACAAATGTGATAGGCACTGCTATCGCTCGTGCCGCGCGGGCTACGGTAAGTGAGGGACGTTGGGTCATCCGCTCCTATCTCTTTCACTCCAAATGAAGATTAATCCAAAGATCTTACAAGCTTAGGTCACCTGCTTTATACTAGGATGGCCACGTAACAGTCTACAATGACACATAACAAAAAATAAAAATAGCCATAAAGTGCGACAAAGTAATTAAGACATAACAACGTCATCGTTCATGCACCATACCGAGGGCACATGGACGGCGTGATTAAACCCGTACGTATCGGCGTATCGCTGTCCGGGGGTGGAATTTCCTGTGGGCGTACAAACACCCCGGGGCTCCACAATGACTTGTCCTCAAAGCCGAAGCATGGGAACTGTGCCTTGATCTCATTCGTCAGGATCTAAGTGGCTTCCTGGGTATATCCCTCCACTAGATGAGAAGTTGTTGAACTGGCTGATCCTAAATGTCCTTCATACGGGAGTCCAACACTACAACAGGGTCATAATGTGATAGGACTCGACCATCAGCCTCTCCGGTAGGGTGGCCAAACCCCTCATGAGCTAAGAGATATGAAAAGTTGGGTGTATGTTGAACCTTTATTTTGAAAGTAATGAAATTACAAATTTCCCTGATGATGATGATATTCAAATGAAATTCAGTGTCGTGAATGTTTGATCGCTCATTTTTGCGTATTTGATTTCAATGATTATTTTAGCGATGAATTATTTGCCAATGTTTATTTACGTTCGACACAATATTTTTGAGGCTTTCATATATTTGGTGTTCGAGTATAGAAGGTTGTGGTCGGCTGCCTGTAATTGGATTAATATGGATTTTACCGCATTTGTGTTGATTTCTTTAAGCTCCTATCCAAATCCACACAATTTTCTCCTTCTCCTAACCCCACATTTTTTGTTACTAGAGAAAAACCTGATTTGCACGTCGTAGAAATCTTCTCTTGGCTGCTGCTCCAACCCTACAGGCTACATATAGCCAGGTAAAAGCTAAATTCTTCTTAATTTTTTGTTCAGACAAATTTCCACCATGAATATTTATGTTATTTATTGCAAGTAACATGATTTAATTTGTATTAACTCAATTTAGTGTTCATATTAATCAAATAAGATATTTCATATCATATGGGTGATTCTTAACATGCTTGGACATTATGCACAACTTCGTATTTATTGAGCTTAAAGGCAAGTCACATTAGAGCTTATACTCTGAAATTGAGTTTATCACCAATAGAAACGGTGGACCAAGTGCGCCATGGACGTGTCGTGTGATCAAAGCTTGTCATATGTGAATTACCTTATCGAATTAGACAAATATGCAAGAGCAAACAGGATGATAGGCAAATCTACACCGCAATTGCGCATCGAAAAATACCACGGGCAAGTGAAGCATGTTGCTCCCATTTTCGGTGCGCATGGGAGAGAGCACGAACAGAAGAAACTCGTTTGCAATCCACTGACAGGTGGAGCATGTTTGCAACCAATGAAGGGGCAAAGCCTGTTGGCAAGCCCACAAACGCGCGGAGCCCGTTCGCAAACTCACAAACACGCGGAGCCCCTTCGCAACCCACAGACGGGCAAACCCCGTTGGCAAACCCACAAACGCGCGGAGCCCGTTCACAAACTCACGAACACGCGGAGCCCCTTTGCAACCCACAAACGGGTAAAACCCCTTCGCAACCCACAAACGGGTGAAGAACCATCGCAACCAAGAACATTTGAGCCAGTGCACAAAGCCCCTTCACAACCCACAGACAGGTGAAGCACCTTTGCAACCAAGAGCAATCGAGCATGGGCATAGCTCGTACGAAGATTGCTAGTACACACACACATACTGTATAACCCGTAATTCGTTGAGATCAGAGGCGACCGAGGATGACCTAGACGATCTCGCCCACCTAGAACGAGTGTAGAAGGAGTCACTTCCAAAGGCGAGATCCAGGGTCTAGAGACGAGATACAAGGTCAGAGGTGAAATCCAGGGTCCAGAGGGAGATCCAGGGTCCAGAGGCGAGATCCAGGGTCCAGAGGCGAGATCCAGGGTCCAGAGGCGAGATCAGGGTTCACAGGCGAGATCCAGGGTCCACAGGTGAGATCCTGGGTCCACAGGTGAGATCCAGGGTCCATAGGGGAGATCCAGGATCCACAGGCGAGATCCAGGGTCCACAGGCGAGATTCAGGGTCTAGAGGCAAGATTCAGGGTCCAGAGGCGAGATCCAGGGTCCAGAGACAAGATCCAGGGTCCAGAGGCGAGGTCTGGTTTCACCGGGCACTCGCCACCCACAGGATATCTCTTTAGGTCTGCTAATAGCCCCTCCAAACAGCGGAGTTTCGCTGTTGGTATACCACTTTGGGCTGCGTATAGTAAAACCAAAAGGCGGGATTCCGCTATTGACAACCAAGACTCAAAAAACTACAAATATACCCTTAAGAGAACCTTTGGAGAGGATCCGTTTCTTTGGCTTCTCCCTTCTCTGGTAGGCTTTTCTTGACTTCATGTGCCTAGCTCAACATGGCTGAGGAGGGAAGCTGATGCGTTTTGGGCTTCAGGGCTGTGATTCAACTTCCATATATGGCGTGCCATCGACGATCGGCTCCGCGATGCGTCCGGAGCGTCGCGCGAGTCAAACGCTATATTACTTTAGAGTTTATTTTGATGTAACCCACCGTCATAGCTTGATGATGCCCTAGATAAATAGGATGCCTCAGAATTTGGAGAATTCATTTTCGGATGCGATCCTTTTGGAGCCCTAGGTGACGACTCCTAGTGATCCCAAGGTAATACCCATCCATAGTCTTCTTCGAAAATCTGCATCCCCTACAAGCCGATTACTGTTCAGAAAGGTACTACCGAAACTGTTCACGTGTTCAAATACTGTTCATACCAATCCCGCAAGATCTAGTGCTACCAAACAAACCTTCCATGCATCCGCTCCTAATATCGGATCCACTCACATCTACATTCGTGTCCGGAACCTTCCGACTTTCCACTGAGGCAGCCACCGTCATCGTCTCGCCACCGGTTCCACCTCCGATCGCCCGTTTTGCATCTGGTCCCTCAAATTCTCAACCTCGGATCCCCACTGCATCGTGAGGTGGTATTGTGTTTTGTATTCAACATTTGCACTTGATTGTTTATCTATATTTGTGCTATGATCATAGTTGGTAGTTGTACTTTTGCGTATGGAATTAATCGCGCTTGCTGCGCGGAGGAAGTCGTTGTCAAATCGCGCTTAGATTAGTGCGCTCAGGTCGTTGCTATCCGATGTGCATGTAGCATTGCAATGTGCACGTTAGCGTCCGAGCACCAGCCTACCCCCTACATAGAAGCTCTCTTAGATCTTCACCTCCTCACTGTAGCTCCGGGTCTGTTCCTTAGTTCTTAGCCACTGTGAGAAAATAGGTAAATAACAGAACTTTATAGCTCCAAAAAGTTATATAATACAAGGGAATGCCCCTATTTATAGAAAAAAGGGGGGAAGAGAGAATAAACAATGCCTGTCACAAGCGACTAGGCGGTTACACAAAAACTTAATCGCTCAGAACATGCGGTTAGAAAAGACTAACTGTACAACTACAAAAACTCGCATGCTAGCTTTGCCGACTGTCAGCCTACAACGTGCAGTTGCCCGCTTCCAGGACTACAGCAGCGGTTAGCACAACCTAACCTCCAGATAAAGCTGTGGTTAGACAAAGTCAAACCGCCAGATCACACAAGAGATGTTGCTTGAGAACGATGACCACCAACTGCGGTCAACCCTTCTGCGGATCAACAAAGAGCACAGCTGAGGGAAGAATATAGAAGCATCTTAGGCAGTTAGGCAGGAGCTAACCGCCTGACCGTCAACTTGATCTGACCTCAACAATCCGCACAGCTACCTTAGAAACATCGGCAGACCGCCAGACCGGTCTGCCTATCCAGACCGCCAATCCTGTTTGCCAGTACTAGCCTCCAGACCGCCTAATAGCACGGGTTCTGACAGACTCTAACATTGTCAAGATGCCAAGGACAGACCGCTGCTACAGACTGTCTGTCCGTCAGTATTGCCCACAAGACCCCCAAGATCTATCTGCCAATGTTGTCCGCCATACCGCCAAGATCTATCCGCCAATGTTGTCCGCCTGACCGCTGTGACTCCTTATGTTTTGACAACCACTAGTCAAGTGTTCTGGCTCAGGAGAAGCAGGTGTGAGCCACACCCCTTGGGTCCGAACACTTCTTGAGACCGAGTTTCGGTTTCAACACATACCAAATGGCATGATTGATATGGTATCGTGCACTTTTACCAACGTAAACATCTTACACGACATGACACCACTATAAAACATTTGTGCTTCGCATATCACTGATGCAAAATATTGACTAACAGGTAGCGTCCTCTTTGCACTAATTAAAAGGGTAATACTCTAAATTAATCTTCATGTACTGTTGTTGCTATTATGGACCGTAAAATATTCTGAATGGCTGGCTATAATATGTGCTATCAAGATCAAATTATTCCACTTTCTAAATCCATATCTATCCAAACACTCCATATTTTGATTATGCACATGAAAAGTTCTACTTCTTCAAAATGTGTCAATGTAGTAGCAAATAAATGTTTACAAATTAGGCCGCATGAGAAAATAACACTTACGAAATGGGGTCAGAAAGGACACTTCTTAATGAAGGTTCACTTCCATGACTGTTTTGAATTTCCTGTAAACAAAAAATTCAGGACAGTAAATGGCAAAAAGGAATCCTTTTAATAATATTCAAAAAAAGCAGAAAAAGCAAAGTGCTATTTGTGCAGAGGAGCTTAAAACAGAAAGAATGCTTATCAAAATGTCAAAAGCAAATAAAAAAAACATGACCATTATACAAATTTGAAAATTGCACGAAATGCATGGCAAAATATTCCTCTAATCAGAATAATATAAGATCATTAAGATACACGGAAAGTACTATCTTGCCATAATGTTTAATAGGCATCCTATTGTAGAAGGTCAAGAGTGGGTAAATGCAGTTGTAAAAGCAACAAAATTGAGAATTTCATTGTCTCCATGAATCTAAAGATGTTTATTTATCTTGAATTAAATTTAAATACGCACCAAATATATGTGAACATTTATCATTATTTGCAAAGAAAATAGTAGTGATGCGGCATAGCTCTAAATCTAGCATCTTGGTGAAGGCATAACTCTAAAGCTAACAATTTGGTGAAGGTCCACAGAATATGAATGCTGCTAAATAGAGCCAGAGAGCCTGTATAAACTTGAGAAAAAACATCTAACAGAAAGGTCAAATATTGTAAATCTACAGTTCAATTGAGTCTCTGCAATTTTGTGTGAAGGAGGCAGAGGCTACCAAAGTTTAGAAGTGAACTAATAGATGCTCAAAGCAATAAAATAAAATCACCCTGATGAGAGCAATGTAACAACAGAATATTTAAAAGTAAAACTAGACTGTAGAACTCATTCTCAGTAGATAGATGCTTTTGATAACCCAAAGTCAACCACAGTTAAGATTTGGCCCAAATGTGGATCAACCGTTTGTGTCAGAATGGGCTTTATCGTCTGTCCACATAGATGACACTTCTAACAGAAGGGGTGTATGTTATGGACCGTTTGTGTGTGAAGTCATCCCCAAGAATGCCGCCCACGTTTTATTAGGGAGGCCTTGGCTCTTTGACCATGATGCCACATGCTTATGTCACTCCAACATGTGTGTATTCTACGATAAGGGTTGTAAGATGACATTGACATCATCCCGACCCAAGGAAAAATCCAAGGGAAAGGCTACACCCTCCACTAGCAGGAGTTCATCCGGGCCGCTTCACATGCTACGTCACAGCAAGTGTAGGCGAGTGTTGACACCATCATATTTGACATAAAGGCCGCCACCATGGCTACTAAGGGCCCTACAGAGATTCTCGAACCTAGCATCATGTATTTAGGGTCGGCCCCTTTTACACCTGAGATTACCCTTGAGATTGAAAACTATATTGTGCTTGTTGCATGTGCAACAAAAATTTTATGCCCATCCTGTTGACTCCCACGTTAAGCCACTTGTTGAGCCATCATTCATATGAGATAGACCTATTATTGGTAGAGCAGTCGAGTTTGACGGTGCACTCGATGACTCGTTCAATTTATGCATTATTATCCGCATTTGTGGAGACACTCAGCGTACTATATTGACATGTCATATTATTGATATCTCTGGTGTTCAGTTGAGTGTTCATTGCACCCATGATGAATTTTTCTATGCCCCGCTTTTCGAGACTCCTGATCATGTACCCACCTTAGGAGTTTCTTATAGTACCCAAAACCTCTGGTTTAACGAGTTGGTTGTGTCGGTTATTCATCTTTTGGTTTGTTGCGTGATTATTTACATTTAGTGCATAACTCATCTGTGTTGCATGATTCACATATGTTATATGTTTTTCATCATTTGCATAAAATGCAAGAATTAATCCGAAAAAAATTACCATCGATATTGAATTATTTAAGTCACAGGCAAATATACAAAGATGTGAACATTATTTTTGGGTGGGCGAGCATGTCATGAACAGAATTTGCATGGAGAGACTACCAAAAGGAGTAACTAAGAAATTACAACTGAAATGAATGGACCCGCATATGATTTACAAAAATTGAAACGAATGCCTACGAGATCGGTCTCCCTATAGATATGGGTATTAACAACACATTTAATACAAATATTTGACATCGTACTTTGAGCCTCTAGAGCACGAGGATTTATACCTTGAGCCACTTCCAACACCCTCCCAGTTGCAGCTTGACCCTTTCCCATGATCACCTTGGACAAGCGCTTGCGGACTTGTTAGCATCCCCCGAGATTCCACCGGTTCTTCTGGATCCACCAGTACGAGAGGTGAAAGCTGAGAGCATTACCAACATTGTGGCGCACGAGTGCACTACCACTCCATATGACCCTTCTTGTCATTACTTGGTGGACGCCCCACCTTTGATGACACTTGGATATCGACGACGAAACTTGATAGACTTGCTCCCGATCTTCGACTTCAATGTGATCATCTTCATTCATTGGGGATGAATTCTTTTCAGTCGGGGGGAGTTGATAGGGATCAGCAGTGGATCTCAGGACACCACGACTCGGCGGGGCCCGCTTTTGCCCACTCACGCAGGAGGCGTTGATCGGACTGACAGTCCGAGACCATGAGCGCGTTTGGAGTGTCATTTTATGTTATTTTTTATGGTAGTAACGAAAAATCATGACCATTCACACCTGATGTCCAACCACCCCCTTTGTTATAAATAGGGGTGGATGTTTTCATTTGAAGTTATTGTTGATTTTGTGAGCGAATCCATAACCAACAATCTTATCGTAGTGCACCTTCACAAGACCCCAGGGTACGGCGTCCCGATTTAAATCCCGTAATTTTCCAAGTCCTTTTTAATTTCATTTTCCTTGCCTGTCGTGAATCCTTTGAAGCCCACGACCTCATCTCCACCACATGATAGTCCCTCCACTCCATGATTCCTCCTTCCAACTTCATCCTAAACCGTTGATCCCAACTTCACCCTCCACAATCTTCATCCAGCACCCGCGCGCAGAACTGCAACCCTCTGTCGATCTCTCCCCTTCCCGTAATCCCTCCAAACATCTCGTAAACTCCTCCATGTCGCATCTCCTCTACTCAACGAAGCTTCCTTGTTGCCGCTCTAAGCCTTCTCCATCCCATTAAATCCTTGTCGGGTCTCCCCTGCCGAACGAAACATACTAATCGCTCGCCCTACTAACTCTCCACTCGACCGAACTCTCTCCAGCAACCCCTTTCCTTCCCTCCAACAAATCCCAGTCCCCCTTCCAGTCCCATCCCTATCGGCATCATTCCACACCAACCCTCCATTCCTTGCCCATTCATGTTCCTTCCATGCACAGCAAGACCTTGCCACACTCCTCCTCTCCCCTACCTTTCGAAAACCCCCTCAACACCTTTGCCGCAAAGTCCCTCTTTCCCTTCCAGTTGAAGTCCCACAACACCTCCTCCTCCTGAGCCCAGAACAGTCGCGGTCTACTTCCAAGGATCTTCACCCACCCCGCAGGTGGATCTACGTTGTGATGTGAGTACTTGTATTGTGTTTATTTTTTATATTAAATATTGGAAAATTATTTCGTACTTGTTTGGGTATTTTAATTTGTTAGTGTAATTTTTTTTCTTTTAACTTATAAAATCTAATCGTGGATATTGTTTTAGAAAGCATTTTGTGTGAAAGTGATATGACACGGGGCCGATTTGGCGTGGTTTATCATCGGAACGTACCAAAGGCCAAGCCGCCAATGAGACTGAACTAACCGGTTCAATCTCTCCTTCCTCCTAAACAACACTGGTTGGGGCCGACCGGTTCAGGCGGCTGGATATATGTGGGTTGCGGCTGCAACCCTAGGGGCATCGAGAATCACATTGAGGTACTCCTCTTAGAACTTAGAACCTTAAAGTAGCAGTAGTTCTATCATTTAGTATTAGAGCAGTCGACTCCCGAATCATGGCCATGCAAGGGATTCAGCTGACGACACTGGAGGAAGAGCAGCAAGGAATGCACGATCGGGTCAAAGAGTTGAAGCAGAAACTGGCACAGAGGATCAACGAAGGGGAAAAGCGCTCACGCATTGAGATCTTGAAAGCGACGAAAGCATTGGGGGAACAGCTGAGTCGCATGGAGAGGGCGACCGATCTCGGCAAGGGGGTGGCAATTGAGGGCTCGTCGATCTCAGTGGCACTGGAGAACCCTTAGCCGAGCGGAGGATCGTGGAGGGAGTATAATCGAATGTGACGGATTGCAAGATCGACGCCTCCAATGGATCAAAAGGTGTTGTCGATCTGAGGCAGCGGCAGCGGAGCAGCTGGGGGAGCCGGCAGATTCACCAGGGATTTGGGAGGCATTCGCCAGCAGCGGCTGCCGCAGGTGGCTTGGCAAGAGGAAAGGAGCCAAAGCCTGGCAGATACTGGAAGGGGCGGTGGTCGGAATCTGCGGCGGCTTCATATAGGTTGGGAAGAAGGAAATAATGGAAATGGCTTGGTAGGGCGTGGGGGCGCACGAGCCCCGCACAGATGGGAAGGAGAGGACTATTGGGGAAGGGGCCCATCATACAAGGCAGAGGGAGGCCAGAAGAGAGTGGGGGAATGTGGAATCAAGGGTGGGGACAGCTTCCAGATTATCCGGAGACACGGGCACCGCATCAACACCGCCCCCCATTGCAACCCCGGCTGACGAGAATGGAATTTCCTAAGTACAAAAACGGAGATCCGTTGGAATGGATCGAGACGGCCGAGATGTTTTTGAATACCAGGAGCTTCTCAAGCACCAGTTGGTACACATCGTTTCATTTCACCTGGAAGGAGATACCTATCAAGGCTAAGTTGGTGGAGGAAGCAACGACCCTACCCCATGTGGGAGGAATTATGCGATTGGCTTCGATATGATGCTAACTAAGCTGAGACAAACAAGGACAGTAAACACGTACAAAAAGGAGTTTGAAAGGTTAGTTAACCAGGTGCAGTGGTCAGAAAAGGCACTTTTGGGGTATTTCATGGTCGGGCTCAAGGTAAGCATCAGTGATGAGGTACAAGCATTCCAGCCTATAAACATAGCCCATGCCATCGAAATGGCACGATTGCAGGAGATAAAACTTGGAATACGCAAGGCGACAGTGGCTTTTCCGTGGGAACAGTAAGGAAGGAGTACAAATGATCAAACAACACAGGTGATGACTAAAAGGGGATACAAATGATCAAACAATACCTGAACTCTGTCTTTCAAACAAAAGATCTGGGGAACCTCTGATACTTCCTCGGCCTTGAGATCACAAGACGCTCAGATGACCTTGTCCTATCCCAACGGAAGTACTGTCTCGACCTCCTTCAGGATGCCGACTACTATGGATGCAAGCCGATCAATACTCCTACGGATGTCAATCATAAGCTTTGTGCAGGAGGCGAATACAGATTTACTTCTTCCAAATCCAGAATACTATCGACGTCTTGTTGGAAAACTGATTTACCTAACGGTTACGAGACTAGACATATCCTTTGTTGTTGGGGTTGTCAGTCGGTTTATGCATTCTCCTCGGATGTCTCATCTGCAAGTCGTCGAACGCATCCTGAGATATCTAAAAAACAGCCTCTAGTCAAGAATTGATTTACAAAATCTCTTCTTCTACTCCAACATTGGTTGCGTATTCAGATGCAGATTATGCTGGTTCGCTGGATGATCGGCGTTCTACCAACGGATTTTGTACATACTTTGGAGGTCACCATGTTACCTGGCGCAGTAAGAAACAAGTTGTGGTTGTTCGATCTTCAGCTGAAGTTGAATACCGTTCGATTGCATTTGTTGTATCCGAGCTTACTTGGGTCGAAAGTCTCCTAGGAGATATGAGAGAAAAACTTTCCTCACCAGTTACCTTACCCTGTGACAGTCAAGCTGTTATACACATAGCTAAGAATCCGGTCTTTCACGAAAGAACAAAACACATTGAAGTTGATTGTCATTTTATTCGGGAAAAAGTTCAAATGAAGAAGCTAGAATTGAGACATGTTCCGGTCACTAACTAAGTTGTTGATTTTCTCACTAAGGCCCCCTTCTTACTAAGGTCCTGCCTAGTGCTCTATTCTATAAGTTCTTGTCCAAGCTGGGTGCCTACGACTTGTACGCTCCAGCTTGTGGGAAGTGTTAGAAAAGACAATGTAAAGGCCCACATAATGGCCAATTTAATTTCTTCTTCTCTTTATGTATTAGTCTCATACCTTGTAAATGGGATTCTTCTCCTTTTCTCTTTCCTCTCTCTCTCTCTCTCTATATATATATATATATCTATATATATTTTTATCTATTATAAAGAAGTATCAGAATCAGATCACGACCGTTGAATATAAACCGAAAAATTGATCGCAATCGTTGATCACAGCAACGAATCAGAACCGTTCATAATTTTTCTTAGGTCTCCTAAACCTATATAGGGCCTCTAAAATCTAGATATTTTGTAGGACACCCTACAACCCATCAGCTCAGTCCAATATATGGGCTACAAAATCAAAACCAACACGGGCCCGCCCGCCAGCCTAACAAACATACCGGCCCGCCAGTTTCGAACCCGCAATCTGTCAGCCTAACAAACAGACCGACCCGCCAGTTTCAAACCCGCAATCAGATCTTCAAAGTCGCAAACCTATATAAACCCAAAAATCCCAGTCCAATCTGGCGGTGTGGGACTAAATCCCGCCTGGGATTTAATCCCAGGCGGGATTAATTTGCCGGGATTAATCCCGCCTAAGCGGGTCCCTTTTTATTATTATATATTTTTTAAATATAATTATTATATAAATATTATTTAAATATTATAAAAGGTTATAAATATTTTTAAAAATATTATATACATATTATTATAAAATATTTAAAAATAAGCAGTTTTTTTAATATTTAAATATAAGCGGCGCCCTCCTCCGCGGGCGCAGCGGCACCCTCCTCCGCAGGCGCAGCCCGCCGGGGGCGGGCGCAGCCGGGGGGCGAGCGCAGCCAGGTGCGGGCGAAGCCCGCCATCACGGGCGTGCGCAGCTAGGTGCGGGCGAAGCCCGCCGTTACGGGCCGTATACTGTGGCGCGTAGTCATAGGGGCGGAGCCCCGTGTCAGGCACTAGTATATATATGTGTGTGTGTGTGTACTCATACATTGTATTTACATACTCAATAAGGATATATATATATGTACTTATACATTGTATTTACATACTCAATAAGGATATACAAGGTTCATGTTTTGTTTCCTCATTAATCTTGTATTTCTCTGCAAATATATATATATGCAGGAGCAAACCAGATGAAAGAGCTGAACCAGATGAATTTCATAATCTAAGACTCCCCCTCAAGCTGGATCACATATGTTAATCATGTCATTGTTACAAATGAACTTTAATCTTTTTCCAGTGATAGATTTTGTAAGTATGCCTGCCAATTGATCACTTGAGCGAATGTATTCGAATTCAATAACCTTCTCGAGATTTGCATTTAAGATAAAATGACAATTCACTTCAATGTGCTTAGTTCTCACATGGAAAACAAGATTATCCTGGATGTGCAGCGCATATTGATTATCACATCACAACTTGGAGGAGTTCTCAGCATGATAATTAATTTCTCTTAAAAATTGATGAAGCCAAATAATTTCAGCAGTAGTCCTTGTCATAGAGCGGTACTCGGCTTTACAACTTGACCTAACCACCACATCTTGTTTCTTACTCATCCAAAAAATTAGATTACCTCCCATAAGTATAGCATAACCAGAAGTAGACCATCTATCAAAAAGAGAACCAGCCCTATCAGTATCACAAAAGGCTTCTACGCGTGAGTTCCCATGACTCTAGTATAAAACTCGCTTTTTTGGATCCTTCTTCAGATATTTAACAATTCTTAGTGTAGCTTCCCAATGAGGGATCCCAGGATCTATCATAAACTGACTAACCACACTAACAGGGAAGACAACATCAGGACGAGTCATGGTTAAGTAATTTAATTTTCCAACAAGTCTTCGATACTTCTCAGGCTCAAAAATAGGAGTACCTTCTTGTGGCATAAACTTCTCACCAGGAAGCATAGGGGATTCACAACTGTTTGCCTTTAACATCCAGTATCCTGCAATAAATTGAGAGTATATTTACTTTGCGACAAAAAATGTCATTCTCGTGCTTAGAAACTTCAATGCCAAGGAAGTACCCCAGTGATCTAAGATCTTTGGTTGAAACTGCTCATAGAGGAACACTTTCAACTTAAAAATGTCAATCGTATTATTACTAGTAATCACAATATCATCAACATAAACAAACATATATATGCAACCATCAGTAGTGGTCTGGTAAAAGACGGAGTTATCCTTGATGACTCTGTTTCAAGCCAAACCCTTGAACCACAGCCACAGCAAGCCTGTCAAACCACGCACGCGGTGATTGTTTAAGACCATATAAAGAGCAACGTAATTTGTAAACCTTATGAGTCTCCCCCTGAGGAATAAACTTTGGTGGTTTCTCCATATAGACTTCCTAATTTAAATGTCCATTTAGAAAAACATTTTTCACATCAAGTTGATGCAACTTCTATTTGTTTGAAGCAGCTGGAGATACAAATAAACGAACGGAAGTCATTTTAGCTACTGGGGAGAACGACTCAAAATAATCAATCTCATATTGTTGGACATATCCCTTAGAGACAATGCGAGCCTTTAAGCGAGTAAGAGACCCATCCGGGTTGATCTTGAGTGTGAATATCCACTTACACCAAATAGTTTGTTTAACTTGGGCAAGGTAACCAGCTCCAAAGTACCATTTTGAACAAGAACTTGCATCTCAATTGTAGCAGCACGCCAACCAGGATGAGCCAAGGCAGCCACGATAGACTTGGGAACTTGCGTGGTATTCAAAGTAGCCATTAAAGGTGTAGGTTGAACAGATAAGCTTTATATGAGTCGATATAAACCGACCTATTACAGCAATTCTGAATAGCTTTCTGAAGGAAAATGGGTTCACCATCAACCAGACAATCAGTATCAGATGATTCCCCAATATCATCCGCATGTGACGAAGAATCCAACGGGGTACCCACTTGAGGATCCAATGAGTCATTGGGAGATGTATTGGTAGAAGGTGATTGAGTGAGAGGAGCCGAATCTTGAGGAGTTACATTAGGGGGATAAGTAGGAGGCCACATTTCGGGAACATGAGTTTCAATCGTATGTTGCAGGGTAACATCATTAAAGACATAAGGTGCCGACTCTTGCAAGGTGACGTCAGCAGACACAACATAACGACTGTGATCAGGAGAGAAACAGCGATACCCTTTCCGATGTCGGGCATAGCCTACAAAGATACACTGAAGAGATCGAGGAACAAGTTTAGACACATTAGGTCGTGTGTCACGAACAAAACAAACGCGCCCAAAATTTTTGGTTATCATGGGGAATAGAGAATGGGTGGGCAACAATTCATGAAAGGATGTTCCTCCATTAAGAATTGTAGATGGTAGACGATTGATAAGATAACAAGCAGTTAAAACTGAATCTGCCCAAAAAAAACTAGGAGCATGATGTCTGTTACAATATCGTATTTATTTGTATGGGTTATTCCTTTGTATTGGTGGGTCCATCCCTATATAAAGAGGGGACAAGCCTCATTGTAATTGTAATTACAAGTTATTCAACATGGTATCAGAGCCTGAAGACGGGGATGGTGATTGACTCTGGTAGTTTGGTCAATGGTCTGTACCTGCTTGACTCCAGCCTAGTGGCGCCTCCTCAGACTTTCCTTTCCAGCACCTCGGATCTTTATTCCTGGCACTGTCGCTTAGGACATCCATCTATCTCTGTTATGAAACTTATGCTGTCTACTTTGTCGGCTACTGTTTTTACTTCATTTGTTTGTGATTTCTGTACTACTAACAAACATTGTCGTACTTCATTTAATCATGTTTCATTACCCAGTTCTACGCCTTTTGCTGTGATTCACTCGGATGTTTGGGGTCCTGGACCCGTACCTTCTATTTCTGGTTGTACTTGGTTTGTCACTTTAATTGACAGTTTTTCACGTACTATTTGGTTATACCTACTGCGAAACAAGAGCGACGTCATTCCCACCTTCAAAAAATTTCATTTCATGATCTTCACCCAGTTTAACGCTAAAATTCAGATACTTCATAGTGATAATGGTCGTGAATATTAGATTCCCGGTTTGGGGCATATCTGGCTGATCATGATATGGAACACCAAACTTCTTGTGCTTATTTGCCTGCTCAAAATGGGGTGGCGGAGTGGAAGAATCGACACCTTCTGGAAGTTGTTTGCTGCCTTCTGTCTACCATGCATCTTCCCAGGTATTACTGGGGGGATGCTGCTCTTACGGTAGCATTCCTTATCAATCGCATGCCAACTCGTGTTCTTGGGAATGACACCCCCCTTGGGGCACTTCGCGTCCCTTCCTCTCTGCTCGCCCCTAAGGTGTTTGGGTGTGTTGTTTTGTCCACATCCATCATCCTCCTCCCACAAAACTTGACCCTCGTGCTCTCCGGTGTGTATTTATCGGTTACTCTCCTACTCAGAAGGTGTACAAATGTTTTCATCCTCCTACAAAGAGGGTGTTTGTCACCATGGATGTCACGTTTCGTGAATTTGAGGCCTATTATCCTGCCTCAGGTACCTCTTCCCCTGTGACCTCTTCCTCTTCGTCCTCCCCGTCTTTACCTCTCCATGTTCCTCCTTTGCATCCCTCACTTCAGGGGGAGCCTCTTCCGTCGGAAGTGAGTGATATCCTCACTACTATTTCTCCTATCTCCACTACTATTTCTCCTATCATTCCCCCTTTGTAGGTGTACACTCGGAGGAGAAAGATGCTCAACGACAACCATGACCTGCTACCAGACCAATCATTGGACCCGGACTCAGGGCCTTCTGAGCTTCCAATTGCTCTCCTCAAAGGTATCCGGTCTTGTACAAAACACCACATTTCTAATTACGTTTTTTATAATTCATTTTCCACATCCCACAAGTCCTTTGTGTTTTCCCTTGCGTCCATTTCTGTTCCGACATCCTGGCAGAGTGCCCTGAAGATTCCTATGTGGCGAGAGGCAATGTTTAAGGAAATGGCTGCTCTTGAGAAGAACAACACATGAGACTTAGTATCTCTCCCTTCTGGGAAGAAACCAGTTGGATGCAAGTGGGTGTTCTCTGTTAAACAAAACCACATGGCATAGTTGAAAGGTGTAAAGCACGGTTGGTGGCACGTGGTTACACTCAAACACTTAGGATCGACTATTGGGAAACGTTTGCACCTGTAGCAAAGATGAACACTGTCAGAGTTCTCTTATCCTGCGTTGCTTGTAAAGGGTGGGATCTTTGGCAACTTGATGTCAAAAATGCCTTTCTCCACGAGAATTTGGAAGAGGAAGTGTATATGTCCCTACCACCAGGCCTTACTCCCAGGAGCTCAGTGGTACTCGTTTGCAAGTTAAAGAAGGCCCTATATGGACTGAAACAGTCTCCACGGGCGTGGTTTGGGAGATTTCATAAAGCCATGTTGTCCTTTGGATATTACCAGGGAAACTCTGATCACACTCTATTTATCAAACGCAGGACCGGTAAACTTACTGCTCTCATTGTATATGTTGACGATATTGTTATCACGGGTGATGATGTTGAAGAAATCACACTTCTAAAGAAAAAATTGGCCACTGAGTTTGAGGTAAAAGACCCGGGTGCTCTCAAATATTTCTTGGGCATTGAAGTGGCAAGGTCCAAGCGAGGGATCTTTATCTCTCAGAGAAAGTACACTCTGGATCTCCTTGAGAAAACTGGGATGAGTGGTTGCAGGCCTACGGACACCCCTATTGAAGCAAATCACTGAATAGGTCGTGACGATGGTGAAGAGGTTGACGATATACCTGAGTTTCAGAGGCTTGTAGAAAGATTTATCTACTTGGCTCATACCCGTCCAGATATAGCTTATGTTGTGAGTGTAATAAGCCAGTTTATGCACGCTCCGAAGACTCGTCATTCTGATGCTGCCAATAGAATTCTCCAGTACCTCAAGTCCTCACCAGGGAGTGGAGTCATGTTTTCCTCCAATTCATGCCTAAACATTGAGGTGTACACTGATCGGATTGGGCCGGGTCTATAAATGATCGGCCCAATCTACCTCGGGGTATTGTTCCCTGGTTGGTGGAAACCTTGTCACATGGCAGAGTAAAAAAACATGTTGTGGCAAGATCTAGTGCTGAAGCAGAATTCCGTGCTATGGCCCATGGCGTGTGTGAAGGCCTCTGGCTGCGATCGGTACTGAATGACCTGGGGCTTCTTGGAGATGAGCCCATTCGGTTGTATTGTGACAACAAGGCTGCTATTAGCATCGCACACAATCCTGTCCAGCATGATCGTACAAAGCATATTGAAGTGGACCGTCATTTCATCAAGGAAAACATTGACAAAGGGCTTGTGTGTACTCCGTTCGTTCCATCAGATAGACAACTTGCTGACATTCTCACGAAAGGTTTAAGTGGAAGTATCTTCGGAAGTATGGTTGTCAAGTTAGGCATGATCAACATCTCACGCCCAACTTGAGGGGGAGTGTTACAATATCGTATTTATTTGTATGAGTTATTCTTTGTATTGGTGGGTCCATCTCTATATAAAGAGGGGACAAGCCTCATTGTAATTGTAATTGCAAATTATTCAACAATGTCAAAATAAAAGAGCACGAGTAACCTCAATAAGATGTCTGTTTTTACGCTCAACCACCCTGTTTTGTTGGGGTGTGTCAGGATATGAGGTCTGATGAACAATTCCTTTGCAGGAAAGGAAATTCCTAAATTCACTAGATAGATATTCACGACCATTATCATTGCATAAGCATTTAATGTTAGAAGAAAATTGATTATGAATTTCAACATAAGATTTACAAAATATTTATAAAAACATTATAGCGATTTTTCATAAGATACACTCATGTCATACGAGAATAGTCATCAACGAACGTAACATAATATTAAAAACCCAGTTTTGATACAATAGAGGAAAGACCCCAAACATCATAATGAACTAACTCAAAAGGAGAAGACATCCGTTTATTGACTCTAGGAGCATAAGACACACGATGGTACTTAGCATACTGACATGACTCACACTCAAAAGAAATGTCTTTAAACTCAGGATATAATTGATGAAGAGTGGTAGATGAGGGATGACCAAGACGGCAGTTAATGTCATGAGGTGATGTGGATGTGGCATAGTAAGCAACAGGAGGAGGTGTGGCTTCAATAGTTCAATCACATAAACTCCTCCTTCAATCTTAGCTTTACCAATAGCCTTCCTCGTCAAAAGATCCTGAAAAATACAACCATCAGGAAAAAATGAGACCGAACATTTTAATTGCTTTATAACTTGACTTACAGATGTCAAATTGAAAGGTGAATCTGAAAATAAAGAACAGATGATAATTTTAAGTCTGTAGAAAGATGGGAGGTCCAACTTCCCTTCACACTTATTGAGGAGCCAACAGCCATAGTGATAGCACTGGTGGGAGATGATGGCGAAAAGGTTTTAAGATTACCTGTTGACCCAGTAATGTGAATCGAAGCCCCAGAATCATTAATCCGTTTACTTTGGGACATAGAGATGCAAGCAATGTGGTTACCTGTCTGAGCATATGTAGTCATAGAGTTCTGACCTTCAACTTGAAATTGAGTAT
Source organism: Platanthera guangdongensis (assembly GCA_039583875.1). Taxonomy (NCBI): domain Eukaryota; kingdom Viridiplantae; phylum Streptophyta; class Magnoliopsida; order Asparagales; family Orchidaceae; genus Platanthera; species Platanthera guangdongensis. The sequence continues at coordinate 2,238,462 of CM077156.1, forward strand.
ATCTCTGAAATTCCACATCACTCATCTCAATCATCCTTTTCTCAAGGGTATGGGAGAGATCTCTATTCTCTGGAGAAGACATATGTGTTAGCCACTTCGTTGCCATTGGGATACCCATGCAGCTTGTAACAATTATGCATTAAATGTCCAATGATCCCACAGTGATGACACACACTGATCTCTATTACCCGAGCACATTTCCCACCACGAGGAGCACGACCACCACAATTACCACGTCCATTATTCCTAGATGAGGAGAACAAAGAAGACTTATCATTAACATCTTGTTGAGTTGTTGAGTGAGATCCAATAGTGACACTGCTCAGACGATTGTACACTTCTAGAATGGATGTAGATTTTTTTCCCAAATAAGATTTGATTCTTGATAGATTTCAGGCTAGGATGAAGGCCAGATAAGAAGCACATAACACCAAGGTGTTCTTTTTGAGCCATCATTTCAAGAGAAGTGGGAATCGACCGCAATACATCAAGTTCATCAAATAAGGATTGGAACTCAGTATAAAATTCCTGGATAAATCGCTCCTCCTGATTTAATCGGAACTTCGTCAACGGGTCGCATATTCGAGAATTGTCATTGGTATTTGAATGCATAAGAGTTAATCGGTCCCACACATCCTTGACTGTAAAGCAATTAGCAATTATTACTTTGACTTTCTAATCCATGGAATTAAGAAGAAGACCAAAGATACGATTCTCTTCAATTTCCTACATGGGTACCCTGAATCACGTGGTTGAGGAGGAAGATTGGTAAGGTGTTTAGATTTTTCCCATGCCTTTCAAGCATACAAGAACAATCTTCTTCCAAATTTGGAAGTTGTGGGGACCTTGTAGTTTCTCATCTATGAGTCTAGTAGGAAAATGTATAGAGCCCTCTATGATCCCTCTAGACCCATCACCAATCGTAGCTTGTTTCAGAGAATCTTCTTCTGACATCATCCATGACAATGATGCACACTCATAAAGATAAACATGCAACGCAAAAATAACAAAAATCGAAGAAGACAGCCGGATCTGGATCCAGAAGAGAAGACATAGCCGAGAGCGACTGGGTAGGACTGGGCTGTTGCAGGATTCACCGGTGAAAGGCGACGCAGGAATCACCGTTGGACGGACACAACGGCAGAAGACCTACGTGGCTCGAGGGAAGACATCACAGATGCACGCGACTGGAGCCTGGCGGAAGATGATGACGAAAGACCTTTATGTCGCAGATGCACGCGACGAAGCCGACTAAGGCAACGACAGAAGATCTCAACCGGCAACCTCTGATACTGTTGAAACCGGAAATCGGTCTCTTATGGAGTTCAACCTTGGGGAAGGGGTGGTCTCGCGCCTACTTTACTCCTGCAAGCAAAACAACAGTGAAAACAAGGAAAAACCGACCCAAAGGCTCGGCGGGGAGGACCCACCACACACCCAGAAGACCTGAGAATACTTCCTCTCCTTAGTCACAGGCCGAGCTAAGGCTACCTCAGAAAGCACTACTAAACCAGGAAGCAAGAGAATATGAGTGCTTGCCTTCTGAGGTGCCCCCTTAGGTTCTATTTATAGAATTATGTAGAGGGCCTGCTAATAGCCGACCTCCGCTGTTTTGAACAGCTATGTGCAGTCCAACTTGGTCTGCCAACAGCATAGCTCCGCTGTTTCAAGAAGCTATTCGCACCCATGGGGAGGGCATCCATGTAATTTCTCCTTGGGGCTTCTACTGGGCCCCACCCATGGATTGGGAGGTCAGCTCGCCACTAATCCCTCTCCGCGAGAGGCGGGTGCGACCTGGCTCTAGCGGCTCGCCTATTCTTCTTGGGCGAGCGCGAGCCGGGCCACCACGACCCGCCAATCCTCTGCCGAGGCGGTCAGGCGGCCAGGTCGCGAATAGGGAACGGGTCGGCGGCCATTGTGACCATTAGAACGGTTCGCAGGTCGCGGGTCGTCGAACCCATCCGTGAATATCGGTTCGACGAATAGCGCCCCCCACTCCGGTCGACGATTCTCTGAGCGAGTGAGAGGGGTGAAGGAGTCGTCTCGCCTGGCTCGCTTGCTTGTACTGAGCGGGAGCGGACCAGCCTCTTGCCGCATGCCCGCTTGTTGCTTGGGTGCGGGCCGTGGAACTTGGTTCGCTCGCCTTTCCTGGCGGGGCCCGCTCGACGAACACGGGGTTGTACACAATCCCCGCTCTTTTTGAGCTTGATCAAGCTCGAAAAGAACCATCCAACCCGCGTGTTCGGCGAGTACTGTGCTGAGCTGGCATGGAATCTTCTGGTGGGGCCTCACTATTCGGCTATAAATATACCACTGAGCCCAGGGGTGTCTCCCTATGCCATCTCATCTTTTCAAGCAGACTGCAGCTTCTTGATGTCGGTCAGCGAAGAGATGCGAGCCCGCCTGGCGGCCGCGGGCCAGAAGACTCGGGAGGAGGCCCTCGAGGCTCCCCCCTGGTTAGCGCGTGGGTCTCCCGACCCTCTCTTTAGACCGGTAAAGGGGAAGATTGTGAGGCGGTCCCCGGCGAATAACTTCCCGGGTTCCAGCTCGGCGGCTGGCATCGAGGTCGCTTCCGAGGTACGCGATCTTCCTTCCTGGCTTGTTGCTACATTTCTGACCCTTTGTCCCGCAGGTACTGCCTCGTGAAGATGAGGGTGACGGGGGGGGGGGGAGGATCGCTCCCCTCCCTTGTCGTCCGAGAGGGTTGCTAGCCCCTCGGGTCGGGGCCGTCCATCCCCGAATACCCCTCGTTCGTCGGTTCCTCCCGGACTAGGGAAATCTCTTGCGGCCTTCGAGGGAGAACCCTTTCAGGGTCGGCCGGGCTCTTCCCGTCCTTCCACCGGTATGGACGGCGTGCCAACCCCTGGTAAGCTCGTACTCGGCGCCTGCTTTGTTCTTGCCCGTCCCCTCTAAATCTCCTTTTTGCAGGCTACAACGCGATTTCCTCTGAAACTGAGATGAGCGAAGGGTACTCACCTCCGCCTGACGTGGAGGGTGTTTCGGATTACCTGGGCGACCCGACTGATGCGGTGGGAATGAAGAGGCAGGTGACACGGCTGTTCCAGAAACATACTCTGCTGCTTCAGGAGCTCGTCAAGAGGGTCGACCGAGACAAGGCCGAGACCGAGGCTCGGCTCGCGGCTTTGGAGGGGGCTCCGCGTGCAGCAGAAGGTGGCGAGGTCACTTCACCCGGCGTGCACATTACGCGGGCCGAGGAGCGTCTAAAGAGTGTCTCGGAGCAAGTTGGCCTGGCCCAGCAGGAGTTGGTGGCGGTGCGCGATTATCATTATCCTCGCGTGCCGCCGCGAACCGGAACGCAACGGCGGGACAGGTGGAAGTGGATACAGTACTGATCCACCCTTTCTTCTCTCCGTTCGCGGACTATCGCCGGGTCGGGCCGTGTCTGCGCTTCGAGTCGACTCGCTTGGGGTGGGGTGGGGGTACCATTATTTCAAAAACTTATTCAGTATCTGTAACTATTTGCGACTCTCCTCGCCCGCCTACGGGTCCGGTTTTTGATTTCTGGTGCATATCGTTCTTATCACGTTGCTGTTTGATTCTCCGCGGGGCGGGCTCGAGTGCACCCGTGCCCTTCGCTCGCCCCCTCCTCGGGCGAGTGCGGGCCATAGGATGGACTCGCTCAACCCGCCATCCTGATTTTAGCGGGAGCGGGCCAAGGAGCTCGTCGGCTGAGAGTCTCCCCGACTCGCTCAGAATCCTGGGCGGGCGCGGGCCGTGACTCGCCCGCTCGTTTCTCGCGCGGATGCGGACGGTTGAGACCCGCTCCTGAATGGTCTTGGCGCGGTTGCGGGTCGGGAAGTCGAACCGTCAGGCCTGATTTTTGCTATACGCACTTTTCCTGTCGGCGGAAAATTTTCTCGCTCTTTCTTTCTTTCTATAAATAGGCGTTGCCGGTTCTTGTCCTTCCACCGCTTCAAAGCACTTTCCCCTCTCCTGCTCTTTGCGAAGCCCGGCTCGCGTTCGCCTTCTGAGGGTTTCTCGCTCGCTCGGCGATCGTTTTGTGGAATGGGTGGCGGCGGCGGCGATGCGGACGGGCGAAGTAAATGCGCCTGGACATTCTCGGAGCATGACTTCCCCCATGCCGTTATCTCAGAGCGCGAGTACTTAGACGCCCTCGGCGATCACGTCCCTCCTGGATTCTCGGCGAGACGGCCCGGGGAAGGGGAGAAGATCAACGATCTGTCCAGGGACGAGCTCGCCATTCCGCTGGCTCACTTTGAGGTGGGTCTTCGGCTTCCTCTGTGGCCGGAGGTGCGTCAAGTGTTGAAGTACTTCGGGGTCGTCATAGGCCAGATGACCCCGAACTCCGTGGCTGTCATGGTAGGGTTCGCCTGCTTTTTGCGGGAGGAGCGGTTCGAGTTCAATCTCGCGGTTTTCCGCAAATTATTCTCCTTCCACGCAAATCGGGACGGGACCGCCTATTTCTCCAGCGCCCACCTCAAGGTGCGGGAGACCGTTAATAAGAGCCACAACTGGCTCAAGAAGTTCTTGTTCGTCAAGGGGGATTTTGGCAACGTCCCTTTCTCGCCGGTGCAGCTCAGCGAGGCGAGTTACCGACCGCCCAGCCTGGGGGGCATGAAGCCAACCTGTGGGGTTTCTTTGCCGGGAAGAACTTCGAGGTCGCGTACTTGCGCCGCAACCTAGATGACCTTGTTGTCGTCCCGCCTGGGGGAGGTTAGCCACTCACCATCGCTCTGTCTCGCTATTTTCTTTTTTTAGTTTCACCCTCTCTCTCCTTGGCAGGCGAGCGAGACATTCCCCTTCACCCCCCCTACGAGAGTGCTAGGGTCGCCTCCGGGGTCCTCGCCCGAGCTCAGGCCGCTGACGCCGCCCAGCGCGACGTCCCATCGGTCCATGCTAAGAAGCGGCCGGGCCGCGACGTCCCATCGGTCCATGCTAAGAAGCGGTCGGGCCGCGAACAGCCTGCTCCCCCGCCCAAGATGGCGAAGACAGCGGGGTAGCAACTCGCCGCAGGACAGAGAAAAGGCAAGACCCCGGCGGATCAATCGGCTGAGGGTCTTCCCCCCTTGGCCGCTTCGACCAGCGACACCCCCGGCGGGGCGGCGGGCACTTCTGGGCCGCCGGACGGGGCGCATGCTGCCGCGAAGCCGGTGCCGAGAGGGCACCGCAATTTCAGCTACGGCGAGAAATACCTGGACGAGCTTGGCGTCCCGCTTCTGTTATGGGACAAAGAGTCAAATCACGCGGTGGTCTCGACTCTGCTGCCGAGTTGGTTGGAGCAGGACACCATCGGCGGGGAGGCCTATAACTTCTCGTTTGGCCTTTACTCGCGAGAGGACGCCGCTATCTACGACAAGGAGGCGACGCGAGTACTGGTGCACGAAAGCGCGCGGGCCCAACTACGCGGCCTGGAGCTGGCCCATATGGTTGGGCGGCACTGCACCCAGCTGGAGCGGAACGCCACTTCTCTCAAGAAGTTGGCGGACGAGAAGGAGGAGGCCCGCAAACTTGCTCAGGAGGACGCAGATCTCTAGAGGAAGCGGGCCGACGCGGCCGAGGAGACCCTCGCGCAGTATTTGGGAGGGGTGGTACGCGCTTACGTCCAATTGTCGTCTCCTTTCGCGAATCCACCTTCCGACCTTTTTTCTTTTCGCAGGATGCGGCGACGGCCAGCCGGATGGGTGTTGAGATCGCCGCCCTCGGCCAGGACAAGTTGGCACTAGAGGCGCGGGTGCGCGAGCTGGAGGCTGCCGCTGCTGCCCCTCCGCCAGCCAATAGCAGCTGCCCGCTTGAACATCACTCTGACTACGAGTTGGAGGTATTGATGCAGAAGAACGCCGCCAGTGCCACGAAGTACACAATGCAGATGTTGCGACGTGCGGACCTCCTCAAGAGCGTGGCCGCGCGACTCTCGGCGGACGAGGTGGTGTCGGCGCTGTTCCTTCCCGTGCCGGACCCCGGGGATTAAGTCCTACCAGCCCATCTAGGACTTCCCGCCCAGGATCTCGCATCGCCCTCGCGCCCTTGCAATTCGCTTGTTATATGTATATCTGTGTATTTTTGGGTTGTTTGAGACGTAGTCGCGAACAGTGTCACGACATTGTGATTTTTGTCTACTCTTGCCCTTACAAATGTTTCTGCAATGGTGTTATATGAATGTTTGTTGTTATTGTGTGATGTGAACCTCCCCTTTCCGCACTCGCAGTCGTTCGCTTCGCGTTACGTCGACGAGGTCATACGCCTATAGATCTGGCTCAGGAGTCATCGGGGACCCGGTCGGTTGCCTCGCTGGCGGCGACCTGTCCCTGCCGTCCGGACTCGCTAAGGTGATTACTTGCTCACCAGGAGAGGCAAGCCGGTTTCGTCGCTCGCCTGAGCCACCGGAATTCTTGCGAGCCGATCCTCTCGCATGCGGCTCGGGTCCTTTTCTTCCCTATTTTGGTTAGCTTCGCGACTCCAACTCCTCGTCCTTTGGACACCCGGTTCCCCGACTTCTGACCTGGCTTTGCACGTCAAGGCCTCCTCGTTACTTGACGAGGAGTCGAGGTCTTTCCCCGACGAGTGACTTCCAGCCCTGCCAGCTAGGTGAGAGCCTGACAGCGGGATCTGCTTGGGGTCCACCATCAATACCATCGAGTGACTTCCAGCCCTGCCAGCTAGATGAGAGTCTGGCAGCGGGATCTGCTCGAGGTCCACTATCAATACCATCGAGTGACTTCCAGCCCTGCCAGCTAGGTGAGAGCCTGACAGCGGGATCTGCTCGAGGCCAAGGATGACACCGAGTGACTTCCAGCTCTGTCAGCTAGGTGAGAGTCTGACAGCGGGATCTGCTCGGGGTCTACTATCAATACCATCGAGTGACTTCCAGCCCTGCCAGCTAGCGAGAGCCTGACAGCGGGATCTGCTCGAGCCCAGGGATGACACCGAGTGACTTCCAACCCTGCCAGATAGGTGAGAGCCTGACAGCGGGATCTGCTCGGGGTCCACTATCAATACCATCGAGTGACTTCCAGCCCTGCCAGCTAGGTGAGAGCGTGGCAGCGGGATCTGCTCGGGGTCCACTATCAATACCATCGATTGACTTCCAGCCCTGCCAGCTAGGTGAGAGCCTGACAGCGGGATCTGCTCGAGGCCAAGGATGGCACCGAGTGACTTCCAGCCCTGCCAGCTAGGTGAGAGCCTGATAGCGAGATCTGCTCGGGGTCCACTATCAATATCATCGAGTGACTTCCAGCCCTGGCAGCTAGATGAGAGCCTGACAGCGGGATCTGCTCGAGGCCAGGGATGACACCGAGTGACTTCCAGCCCTGCCAGCTAGGTGAGAGCCTGACAGCGGGATCTGCTCGGGGGCCACTATCAATACCATCGAGTGACTTCCAGCCCTACCAGCTAGGTGAGAGTCTGGCAGCGGGATCTGCTCGGGGTCCACTATCAATACCATCGAGTGACTTCCAGCCCTGCCAGCTAGGCGAGAGCCTGACAGCGGGATCTGTTCGAGGCCAGGGATGACACCGAGTGACTTCCAGCCATGCCAGCTAGGTGAGAGCCTGACAGCGGGATCTGCTCGGGGTCCACTATCAATACCATCGAGTGACTTCCAGCCCTGCCAGCTAGGTGAGAGCCTGACAGCGGGATCTGCTCGAGGCCCACTATCAATACCATCGAGTGACTTCCACCCCTGCCAGCTAGGTGAGAGCCTGACAACGGGATCTGCTCGAGGCCAAGGATGACACCGAGTGACTTTCAGCCCTGCCAGCTAGGTGAGAGCCTGACAGCGGGATCTGCTCGGGGTCCAAATTCATCTCATTCCTCCATGTGGACTCACAGCGACAATGTTGTCATATTAAAGAGTTTTTATTGAAAATCAAGTCACAACTTACAAGCTTCAAGGAAAAAAGCGTTTTAAGTCGTCACCACTCCAGATGAGACTTAGGGTCTCGCCCTGCACATTCTGGAGTCGATAACCTCCCGACTTCAAAGCCTCCTTTACAATAAAAGGTCCTTCCCAGCTGGGGTTGAGCTTCCCCACGGACGCCGACCTCCCTGCTGCATCCACCTTCTTTAACACCAAGTCCCCTTCCACAAACTGTTTGACTCTGACATGCTTGTCAAAGTACTTGGCCATTCTCCTTTTCACCTCTTCCTGTCGGATGGCGGAAAGGTCGCTCAGCTCTTCCACCATGTCAAGGGAGAGCCTCAGCTGTTCCTCGTTCTCGGCCTGTCATTCTTCCCTACCTTCCTTGGCCGCAACAACTCGAGGTGTTCAGACTTCAAACTCCACGGGGAGCACTGCCTCGCACCCATGAGAGAGCTTGAAGGGGGTCTCTCGAGTAGCTGTGTTAGGGGTGGTCCTCAAGGCCCAGAGGACCGCGGGAAGCTGCTCCACCAGCTTCCCTTCAAATTCTCCACTTTCTTCTTGAGGAGGTTGACGATGATTTTGTTCGCGGCCTCCACCTGCACGTTGCTCCTGGGATGATGGACCGAGGCGAACCTGAGGTCGATCCCGAGCTGTCCGCAGAAACTGGTAAACTCTGCACTGGCGAACTGAGACCCATTGTCCGTGACGATGGACTGGGGCAGCTCGTGGCGGCAGATGATCTCCCCACAGACAAAGTTCCTGATAACCTGGGAGGTCACCTTGGCCAGCTTCTTCACTTCCAACCACTTGGAGAAGTAATCAATCATGACTGGGAGGAACCTCCTCTGCCCACTGGCCTGGGGGAATGGCCCAACCAAATCCATTCCCCAAATGGCGAAGGGTCAGGGGGTCGTGATACTTTTGAGTCGCTGGGCCGGCTGTAGCTGGAGGGGGCAAACAGCTGGCATTTATGACACCTTCTTGCGAACTCCGTTGCATCCTGGCCCAGGGTAGGCCAGAAGTATCCTTGCCTGACTATCCTCCCCTCCAAGGTCCGACTCCCGGAGTGACTCTCACATTCCCCGGAGTGGACATCTTCTAAGATCCTTTGTACTTCGCCCTCGGCCACGCAGCGAGCCAGCATCCCTGAGAGGGTCTTCCTGTACAGCTGCCCGTCCTGGAGGAGGTAGTACACTGGCTTATGCCTGAGCTTCTTCTTATCTGCCCCCTCCGGATACTCTCCCGTGGAAAGGAAAGTCATAACTGGGTTCATCCACGAAGGCCGCTGATCTATCTCCATGAGCTCTCCTTCTTCGATGGAGGGGCGGAACAGGTCGGTGATGGTACCCCCCACCCGGGGACCGTGCTTTGCGAGCTGATCGACCTGCTCATTTTCTTCCCTGGGCACGTGTCGGATGGAGAAGGTTTGGAAAGTGTCTATGACCCCCTTCACTTTGGCTAAGTATAACCGCAGGGTGGGCTCCCTCGACTCAAACTCCCCGTTGATCTGGGAAGCTACCACCATGGAGTCGGTAAGGACCTCCACGTCCAACACCCCCAGCTCCCTGGCCAGGCGCAACCCTGCTATCACGGCTTCATACTCGGCTTGATTGTTGGTGATGGGAAAGTGCACCACCACCGTCAGCTCAATTCTAGTCCTCTGAGGGCTCTCCACGATCACCCCCACTCCCAGGGAATGTCTCCCCGAGGCGCCGTCCACCTTTACCTTCCAAGGGGTCGGACGAGTGAGCTCTTCCTCCGCCACCTCAATCACATAATCAGCCAGGAAGTCGGCCATTGCTTGAGCTTTGATCGAGAGGTGGGGGACGAAGGAAACATCAAACTCACTCAACTCCACCGACCACTTGGCGAGCCTGCATGAGTGCTCCATCCCCTCGAAAATGTTGCGGAGAGGATGGTCAATCACCACTCGGATTGAGTGTGCCTGGAAGTAAGGTCGCAGCCTCCGGGCTGAGATGATCAGGGCGAAAGCCATCTTCTCCAAAATCGGGTACCGGAGCTCGGTCTTCCTCAGGACCCGGCTCACGTAATAAATGGGGAGTTGTTTCTTCCCCTCTTCACGAACTAGGACGGAGCTCAAGGCCTTTGCCCCGACCCCGAGATATAAAAACAGGTCCTCCTCCTCCTTCGGCCCTTGGAGCAGCGGAGCCTGAGTCAACTGCATCTTGAGAGCCCGGAATGCCTTCTCGCACTCCTTGGTCCATTCGAACTTTAGACCACCCCTCAATGTTTTGAAGAAGGGGGAGCACTTCTCCCCTGCCCGGGAGAGGAACCTACTCAACCCTGGCAGCTTCCCCGTCAGCCGTTGGACCTCCTTAGCATTTCGCGGCGACCCCAGCTCTAAGATAGCCTTGACCTTGTCTTGATTCGGCTCGACCCCCACAGGGGTGAGGAGGTGCCCCAAGAACTTTCCCCTGCTAGCCCCGAAGACACATTTTAGGGGATTCAACCGCATCTTGTACTTGCGCAGGGTGGCGAAGGTCTCCTCTAGATCCTGGAGGTGAGAGTCCACGTCCTGACTCTTGATCATAAGATCGTCTACGTACACCTCCAAGTTTCTCCCCTTCTGCTCTTTGAAGACCCTGTCCATCATCTTTTGATAGGTTTCCCCTGCGTTCTTCAGCCCGAAGGGCATCATCTTATAACAGTAGCATCCATCCCCCGTGATGAACGAGACATCCTTGATGTCCGGGGGGTGCATCCTGATTTGATGATAACCTGAAAAAACATCTAGAAAACTCATTATAGAAAAACCAACGGCTGAGTCAACCAGCGCGTCGATCCGAGGCAAAGGATAACAGTCCTTAGGACAAGCTTTATTAAGTAAAGAAAAAACGATACACATTCTCCACCGGCCGTCTCCCTTTTTGACCATGACCACATTGGAGACCCAGCCGAGGTATTGGATCTCGAACACGAGGCTGGAAGTCACTCGATGGTATTGATAGTGGACCCCGAGCAGATACCGCTGTCAGGATCTCACCTAACTGGCGGGGCTGGAAGTCACTCGGTGTCATCCTTGGCCTCGAGCAGATCCCGCTGTCAGGCTCTCACATAGCTGGCAGGGCTGGAAGTCACTCGATGGTATTGATAGTGGACCCCGGGGCAGATCCCGCTGCCAGACTCTCACCTAGCTGGCAGGGATGAAAGTCACTCGGTGTCATCCTTGGCCTCGAGCAGATCCCGCTGTCAGGCTCTCACCTAGCTGGCAGGGCTGGAAGTCACTCGATGGTATTGATAGTGAACCCCGAGCAGATCCCGCTGTCAGGCTCTCATCTAGCTGCCAGGTCAGAAGTCGGGGAACCGGGTGTCCAAAGGACGAGGAGTTGGAGTCGCGAAGCTAACCAAAAAAGGGAAGAAAAGAACCCGAGCCGCATGCGAGAGGATCGGCTCGCAAGAATTCTGGTGGCTCAGGCGAGCGACGAAACCGGCTCGCCTCTCCTGGTGAGCAAGTAATCACCTTAGCGAGTCCGGACGGCAGGGACAGGTCGCCGCCAGCGAGGCAACCGACCGGGTCCTCGATGACTCCTGAGCCGGATCTATAGGCGTATGACCTCGTCGACGTAACGCGAAGCGAACGACTGCGAGTGCGGAAAGGGGAGGTTCACATCACACAATAACAACAAACATTCATATAACACGATTGCAGAAACATTTGTAAGGGCAAGAGTAGACAAAAATCACAATGTCGTGACACTGTTCGCGACTACGTCTCAAACAACCAAAAAATACACAGATATACATATAACAAGCGAATTGTAAGGGCGCGAGGGCGATGCAAGATCCTGGGCGGGAAGTCCTAGATGGGCTGGTAGGACTTATCCCCGGGGTCCGGCACGGGAAGGAACAGCGCCGGCACCACCTCGTCCGCCGAGAGTCCCGCGGCCACGCTCTTGAGGAGGTCCGCACGTCGCAGCATCTGCATTGTGTACTTCGCGGCACTGGCGGCGTTCTTCTGCATCAATACCTCCAACTCGCAGTCAGAGTGATGTTCAAGCGGGCAGCTGCTATTGACTGGCGGAGGGGCAGCAGCGGCAGCCTCCAGCTCGCGCACCCGCGCCTCCAGTGCCAACTTGTCCTGGCCGAGGGCGGCGATCTCAGCACCCATCCGGCTGGCCGTCGCCGCATCCTGCGAAAAGAAAAAAGGTCAGAAGGTGGATTCGCGAAAGGAGACGGCAATTGGAAGTAAGCGTGTACCACCCCGCCCAAATACTGCGCGAGGGTCTCCTCGGCCGCGTCGGCCCGCTTCCTCTGGAGATCCGCGTCCTCCTGAGCAAGTTTGCGGGCCTCCTCCTTCTCGTCCGCCAACTTCTTGAGAGAAGTGGCGTTTCGCACCAGCTGGGTGCAGCGCCGCCCAACCATATGGGCCAGCTCCAGGCCGCGTAGTTGGGCCCGCGCGCTTTCGTGCACCAGTACTCGCGTCGCCTTCTTGTCGTAGATAGTGGCGTCCTCTCGCGAGTAAAGGTCAAACGAGAATTTATAGGCCTCCCCGCCGATGGTGTCCTGCTCCAACCAACTCGGCAGCAGAGTCGAGACCACCGCGCGATTTGACTCTTTGTCCCATAACAGAAGCGGGACGCCAAGCTCGTCCAGGTATTTCTCGTCGTAGCCGAAATTGCGGTGCCCTCTCGGCACCGGCTTCGCGGCAGCATGCGCCCCGTCCGGCGGCCCAGAAGTGCCCGCCGCCCCGCCGGGGGTGTCGCTGGTCGAAGCGGCCAAGGGGGAAGACCCTCGACCGATTGATCCGCCGGGGCCTTGCCTTTTCTCTGGCCCGCGGCGAATTGCTGCCCCGCAGTCTTCGCCATCTTGGGCAGGGGAGCAGGCTGTTCGCGGCCCGGCCGCTTCTTAGCAGGGACCGACGGGACGTCGCGCTAGGCGGCGTCAGCGGCCTGAGCTCGGGCGAGGACCCCGGAGGCGACCCTAGCACTCTCGTAGGGGGGGTGAAGGGGAACGTCTCGCTCGCCTGCCAAGGAGAGAGAGGGTGAAACTAAAAAAAGAAAACAGCGAGACAGAGCAATGGCGAGTGGCTAACCTCCCCCAGGCGGGACGGCAGCAAGGTCATCTAGGTTGCGGCGCAAGTACGTGACCTCGAAGTTCTTCTCGGCAAAGAACCCCCACAGGTCGGCTTCATGGCCCCCCAGGCTGGGCGGTCGGTAACTCGCCTCGCTGAGCTGCACCGGCGAAAAAGGGACGTTGCCAAAATCCCCCTTGACGAACAAGAACTTCTTGAGCCAGTTGTGGCTCTTATTAACGGTCTCCCGCACCTTGAGGTGGGCGCTGGAGAAATAGGCGATCCCGTCCCGGTTCGCGCGGAAGGAGAATAATTTGCGGAAAACCGCGAGACTGAACTCGACCCACTCCTCCCGCAAAAAGCAGGTGAACCCTACCATGACAGCCACGGAGTTCGGGGTCATCTGGCCTATGACGACCCAAAAGTACTTCAACACTTGACGCACCTCCGGCCACAGAGGAAGCCGAAGACCCACCTCAAAGTAGCCAGCGTAATGGCGAGCTCGTCCCTGGACAGATCGTTGATCTTCTCCCCTTCCCCGGGCCGTCTCGCCGAGAATCCATGCGGGACGTGATCGCCGAGGGCGTCTAAGTACTCGCGCTCTGAGATAACGGCGTGGGGGAAGTCATGCTTCGAGAATGTCCAGTCGCATTTACTTCGCCTGTCTGCATCGCCGCCGCCGCCACCCATTCCACAAAACGATCGCCGAGCGAGCGAGAAACCCTCAGAAGGCGAACGCGAGCCGGGCTTCGCAAAGAGCAGGAGAAGGGGAAAGTGCTTTGAAGCGGTGGAAGGACAAGAACCGGCAACGCCTATTTATAGAAAGAAAGAAAGAAAGAGCGGGAAAATTTTCCGCCGACAGGAAAAGTGCGTATAGCAAAAATCAGGTCTGACGGTTCGACTTCCCGACCCGCAACCGCGCCGCCAAGACCATTCAGGAGCGGATCTCACTCGTCCGCATCCGCACGAGAAACGAGCGGGCGAGTCACGGCCCGCGCCCGCCCAGGATTCTGAGCGAGTCGGGGAGACTCTCAGCCGGCGAGCTCCTTGGCCCACTCCCGCTAAAGTCAGGATGGCGGGTTGAGCGAGTCCATCCTATGACCCGCACTCGCCCAAGGAGGGGGGCGAGCGAAGGGCACGGGTGCCCTCGAGCCCGCCCCGCGGAGAATCAAACAGCAACGTGATAAGAACGATATGCACCAGAAATCAAAAACCGGACCCGTAGGCGGGCGAGGAGAGTCGCAAATAGTTACAGATACTGAATAAGTTTTTGAAATAATGGTACCCCCCCCCCCCAAGCGAGTCGACTCGAAGCGCAGACACGGCCCGACCCAGCGATAGTCCGCGAACGGAGAGAAGAAAGGGTGGATCAATACTGGATCCACTTCCACCTGCCCCGTCGTTGCGTTCCGGTTCGCGGCGGCACGCGAGGATAATGATAATCGTGCACCGCCACCAACTCCTGCTGGGCCAGGCCAACTTGAAAGATATTGTACCTAATCACCTAGAGGGGGGGTGAATATGTGACTAAAATCTTTTTAACTTTTTAGGCAGAATTCAGATTATATCACAGAATTTAAACTACTTTCTCACAGCAATCAAGCAACAATCACAGCAAAACACATGCACACAGTGAACATACAGATTTATAGTGGTTCCCCAAGGTTTGGGTACATCCACTTTCCCCCTTCGCCTATCTAGTAGTGTACTAGATTCGGCTAAACTCCTCCACTATCTCAGATCCTCAGATCTTACACTCAGAACCCCAAAACAGGTTCCTACAGCTCAGGCCCAAAGCCCTACAACTCAGCTTCTTCACAAAGCCTACACTCAGCTTCTTCACAAAGCCTACACTCAGCCACCAAGGCCTACACTCAGCCACAACAGGCCTACACTCAGAGATACAAATCTCTTACACTCAGGCACACAGGCCCTACACTCAGCCTTTATAATTACAGGCTTACAAACTCAGATCCCTAAGGATCCTACAAGAAAATATGAATACAAAAATGTAAATTCTACAACTCAGAGACAAGAGAGAAGAGTTGAGAGTTTCTTGATGAGTTCTTGGATGAACTCTGTTGAGATCAATCTGACTTGGCTTTTTTCAAAGCTTCTTGAATGTAGAACACAATAGGATTGATCTCCTCTGCAGTTGATCTTTGATCTCTGCTACTTAAGATTCAGAACAAAATCTGAACCCTTATTCTCAGCCTGGTTCCAACGGCTGTCTTCTTGGATGGAGCTCTCTCTCTCCAACTTCTTAGATTTTCACTAGATTCTTCAAGAAATAGCTAGATCTTCTTTTCTTTTTAATTACTTGAACATCAGTTTATGTAGACAGTATAAGCCTATTTATAGGCCTTCTTCATGGTAACCGACTGGTCCGGTTCCTAACTGATTTCTGACAACTCTGACAGGTGCAGTAGACCGGCCGGAATGACAGCTGTCAAGTCATCCAGTCAGTTCTTGAAAAATCTGGAACTGTCTGAAAGTGTCGAAACTGTCTGTCTTTAAGTGTCGACACTTATAGACCAAGTGTCGACACAAGTTGACAAAGTGTCAACACAAGCATTCAAGGTGTCGACACAACTCCTTGTGTTGTAGAATTGACTTCTCGACACAGCTTCTTCATCATGTGTCGACACTGATATTGTGTGTCGGCACAAGTCCTTGTTCTTCAGTATATTGCTGAATTCTTGTAAGTGTCGACACAACTCCTTTGTGTCGACACATCTTCATGTGTTGAACTTGTTCAGTGTAGACACATCTTCATGTGTTGAACTTGTTCAGTGTCGACACATCTTCTTGGTGTCGACACATGTCTTCTGTGTTGATACTTGCTGAGTGTCGACACTGCTCCTTGTGTCGACACATTCTTCTTCTGTTGAGACTCTGGCTGAGTGTCGACACTTTTCCTTAGTGTCGACACTTGTACTTAGAATTTTTTGTTGAACTTTGTTAAGTGTCGAGTCTTCTGCTGAGTGTCGACACATTCTTTCTTGTGTCGACACTTTCTTCAAGTACTGAGTCTTCTGCTGTGTGTCGACACATTGCTCTGGGTGTCGACACTTATACTTAGACTCTGCTGACTTTTGCTGAGTGTCGATACATCTTCCAAGTGTCGACACTTTCTGATGTATACACAGTTTCACTGGGTGTCGACACAACTGCTAAGTGTCGACACTGCTTCACTGCACTTTTCTTCATTGAGTGTCGACACAGCTCCTTGTGTCGACACTTTCTGTCTGGTGTCGACTCTGCATCACTGGTGTCGACACAAGTACTCCAAGTGTCGACACTGCTTGCCTGGGTGTCGACACAAGTCTTCTTAAGTGTCGACACTTTCTCTCTGGGTGTCGACACATGCACTTAGAAACTTTTTCATCTTTCCTGCAAATACTTAACCTGCACAACACAACTCAAAAATACATCAAATACATTTTGATGTATATCATTGAGTAGGGTGAGGCTTCTTCAAATCAGGTACATTTAAACCAATGTACCCAACAATCTCCCCTTATTTGGAGAAGACATAACTCTTAGTCAATGATACACACCATACAGAATAAAATCATAACATGATGTATAGCAGGAATATATAACAGGGCAAACATAAACATGTATTAAACAAGACATGTATACACAGATAGCATCTCAGAACAATTATGAAATAAATATATCACACAGCACATTGTTCTAATTAACTTTGTCACATTCATTATACAAAAGTTTACAAAATGTTTTAATACAAGTGATTACATAGTAAACTTAAGATAATGCAATTCTATTTCTGCTCAGCCTCCTTGATTACTATGCCCTTCCCAGACTTTATCTTGGCTTGTACAGGGGCTTCAGCATCTTCAGTATCAGCAGACTTTTTTCCCTTTCAGCTCCTTCTTCTTTAGTTCATCAGCTTTAATCTTTTGCCTTTCAAAATAATGATATGCCTTGGGAAAGTACTTGCTAGGCTCCTGGGCAGTAGGAGGTAGCTTTCTCATCTTGGCTTTTCTTCTATATTGGACTATGGCTTCTTGCCTTGTCTCATGCTTCCTCCACTCCATTTCAGAAAACCATTTGTTTCTATCTTGAATATTATCTTTTGCAGCTTTCCATGCAGTTAAGATAATGTTTCTTGAAGTGGGGCTCCACTGCTCAAAGTCAGGTCTTTGTTCAGCTTGCTCTCTGAACCTCTTCTTAGACAATCTGGCTTCTTGTTCTTTCAGTAAAGCTTCTTGCATAGCCTCAGATACTGGCTGAACCACCTTCTCTATGATGACATTTTGCTGTCCCCCAGGTGGGCTATACATTGATTGTATATCAGCTTGAACCATATCAAAATCTGGAGGAGGGTAGATTACTTGAGTCACTTCAGGTTGCTCCCCTCCTAGATATGCAGGATGTATCCTAGATTCTGCTACATTGTCATCATCACATAAAGGAGGATATCCAAGAGTAGCTCTGATAGAATTAGAAATCCACTTAGCATGATCAGAGCTGGCTTTGACTAACACCCTCTCCCCCTTTATGACTTCTTTTTCCATGTGATCTCTTAGATCATCCTTTTGAAATCTGACTTGGTTATCCAAATAATTGACTTCATCTTTAAAGAAAGGTTTCAACCTTTGGAGTTTGTCAGTTATCAACTTCTGAGAGTCTTGAATTGCAGTTGTAATATCAGATAAACTCTTTTGCAAGGCTTTATCAAACTCTGCCTTAGCAGTAGCATTAGAAGTAGTCAGTCCAGTAGCTATGTTCTTCATCTCTGTGACAATAGCATTGTGGGAAGCTGTTAAGTTGTCATTCATTCTGATCTGGTTCTCAAGAACATACCCTTGTTTCAGTGCAATGTCATCTACTTGAGCTTTTATTTTCTCTTGATGAGTAGCTAAGTAGACTACTGCATTCCCTCCCTTGTGCAAGTAGTCAGTCATTTCCTTCTTATTTAGATTCATTTCAAATCTTATAGACTTAATATCCTGGGTCAGATCAAACTGTAAAGACTTTTGCCCCTCATCCACATAGGTTTCAATGGCTTTCCTGTGCTCATCAAGTTTTATTTGCATAGCAACCATGAGAGAACCATAATCTACAGATGGTGCTGGTTGAGATATAGGCTGTGGTGCAATAGTTTGCATGACCTTTTTGTAATTCTGTCTTCTTCTTTTAAATACTTGGAATTTTCTTTTCTTAGTGCTTGCAGCTTCCTCATCTTCAGATGCTGAGGTGCTGGTTATGTCTACCATCTCCTTAGGTAGCTCCTCAACTTCCTTGGGCTTCTCAGGTTCTTGCCTTGCAGGTTCTTCTAGAATTTCCACTTGTTCCCCCTGAACTGGAGCATTCTCCCCCTCAGCAACTGTACTTTCCTTCTCAAGATCTGCTTGATCTAGATTGAGGAAGAGATCTTCCATAGTAAATTATTGTGGAGAATGGGCTGGAGTAACTCTTGGCTCATCTACCACTGGATCAGATACAACTTGAACTTCAACAGATGTGTCCTCCATGACAACATCTGGGAGTTGACCATCAATCTGAGGTGGTTTCTGATTAACATGATTTAATGAATCAGACAAATCAGTATCCTCTAGAGGAAAATCTAATGCATTAATCTCAGTGATTACCTCAAGAATAGTGTGTGTAGCTTGTTCACTTTCCAGTGGAGTTGGCTCTTCCACTACAAGAGACTCCCCCTGGATTTGATCCTGGTGTAAGGGGCTAGCAGATGGTAGCTCCCCCTGGCTCTCAGCAACTTCTTGTGGATCTGGAGACTTCGCAGCATCTTCAGTGTCTTCTTCATCAGGAGTGAAGACAACTTGTTCTTCTGAACTACTTGAAGATTCTTGAGCTACTGGAGCTATCTTCTTCTTTTTCTTGAGTGAGGGTTCCTTCTCAGGAGTTATTTTCTCAGGTGTTGGCATCTCCTTAGACAAAACTCTGTCCCACCTTGAGAATATCCTCAAGTCCATCTTCCTCATATGGTTGATCTTAGTGCCAGCAGCTTGACTCATAACCTCTGGTATACTACCAGCAAGGTATAAACTTAGTATTCTACCCAAATTGGGTTTCTTCAGACTTTTTTTAATCTTCTCAAATAATACTGCAGACCAATCAGTATTTAATTGAAAGATAATCCTTGTCATGATGCTGAACATATAAGCAGAAATCTTGTCATGTCCTCCAGACTTGCACAGGATAACCTTTCCAACAATTTCAGAGAGGAATTTCTCCTGGCTGTTCATCCCCTTTTTATTGAACACTGATCCAATTTTCAATTTGGAATCCAGTCCACACCAAGTTAAAGCTTCTCTGGTCTTAGAAGCAGTAACCTCATCCTCTTCTTCTGTCCTGGGTAGATTTAGGACTTTTCTCAAACTTTTAGGTGATACCTTCACCTTTTCACCATGAACCTTAGACTTGATCTTGAGTCCAGATTCATCTACTTTAGCTCCATTCAGGAATTCTAAGACTTATTTCTTCCAGATCTTAGTTGGCTCTGAAACAAGAAATTCTAATCCCGAGTTTGCAACTAGGGTTACCACACTCTTGATCTCCGGGCCTGCATCATCAAACGCATGTCGCACCAGTTCGTAGCCTTCATTGACGTTCTCCTCGAGCTTTGGCGTCATTAGGGTTTGAAGAATTTGAATGGAGAGAAGAGAGGTGTCGACACACAAATTTAGTCTCGAAACTTTAGAGAGCGTGTCGACAGACAATGGAGAAATTCTATTTATACCTTTCTAAGATTGAAGATGAAAGGGCGGGTTAACTAACTTAAATTGTGTCGACACTGTTGAAAAGTGTCGACACAGACTTATAATGTCTCAACACCTATGTGTCGACACAAGTATAGTCAACAGAATATATGTGTCGACACTTGATTATGTGTCGACACTTGATTATGTGTCGACACCACTCAACTCGACATTTAGTCGAGACTTTACTTAGATAATTCTGAGTAAACTCTAAGTGTCGACACCACCTTGGATGTGTCGACACCTACTTGTCATGCGTCGACACTAATATTCTGAAGTGTCGACACCAACTTCCTAGATGTGTCGACACCTTTTCTCTGAAGTGTCGACACCAATTTTCTGTCTCGACACAGACAACTTTGTGTGTCGACACTATTTTACTTAGCCATTTCTATAAACTTATTCTAAGTTTATCATACCTAGTTCAATTTTAAACCTATTGAACTTTGATTCTTCTAGAGGCTTAGTATACATATCAGCTAGTTGGTTATCTGTCTTAACATATTCCAGTAAAATATCTTCTTTCTCTACATGTTCCCTAAGAAAATGATATTTTATTTCAATATTTTAGTTCTACTATGGGAAACAGGATTGTTTGCAATTAATATAGCACTACTAGAATCACAAAACAGTGGTGTTCTACTTACCTGAATTCCATAATCCTCAAGCTGATGTTGTATCCATAGAAGTTGAGCACAGCAACTTCCTGCAGCCACATACTCTGATTCTGCTGTGGAGATAGCCACACTTGTTTGCTTCTTGCTACTCCATGAAATTAGTCTTCCACCTAGGAATTGACAGGTTCCAGTTGTACTTTTTCTGTCTTCTTTGCATCCTGCAAATTCTGCATCTGAATAACTTGTTAGTTCAAAATCTCCATTCCTAGGGTACCAAAGGCCTAGATAAGGAGTGCCCTTTAGATATCTCAGTATCCTTTTGACTGCTGTCAAATGAGACTCTTTAGGGCATGCTTGATACCTTGCACAGACACATGTAGCATACATGATATCTGGTCTACTTGCAGTCAAATAGAGTAGGGAGCCAACTATCCCTTTATACAAAGTCTCATCTACAGGTTTCTCTGCATCATCTTTGCTAAGAGACATACTTGACCACATAGGAGTCTTCATGGTACTGGATGAATCCATACCATACTTCCTTATGAGTTCTAGGGTGAACTTAGACTGGCATATGGATAATCCACTTTCAGTCTGTCTAACTTGGAGACCCAAGAAGAACTTAAGTTCTCTCATACTACTCATCTCAAATTGTCCTTGCATTAGTTTTGCAAATTTTTTGCAAATACTACTTTCAGTAGACCCAAATATTATGTCATCTACATATATTTGTACTAGTATTATCTTACCTCTGTATTCCCTAAGAAATAGAGTCTTGTCTATTTTCCCCCTTGTGAACTTATTCTCAATGAGGAAACTAGACAGGGTTTCATACCAAGCCCTAGGAGCTTGTTTTAACCCATATAAAGCTTTCCTAAGTCTATAGACATGATTAGGTTGAGTTGAATCAACAAAACCTGATGGTTGTTCAACATAAACTTCCTCCTTTAGATTACCATTCAAAAAGGCTGACTTAACATCCATTTGTAAAACTTTAAATCCTTAAAAGGTTGCATAGGCCAGAAACATTCTTATGCCTTCCAGTCTGCTACTGGAGCAAAGTTTGATCAAAGTCAATATCTTCTTCTGCCTATATCCCTTAGCAAACATCTAGCTTTGTTCTTGACAATTACTTCATGTTCATCCATCTTGTTCCTAAAGATCCATTGGTCCCAATTATATTGTGGTCTTTTGTTTAGGAAACAAGCTCCCAGACTTTGCACCTCTTGAACTGATTCAGCTCTTCTGCATTGCCTCAATCAATGAGGGTCTAGGATGACTTCTTCAAACTTCTTTGGCTCTACTTGGGATAGAAAACTGGAGAAAAGTGTTGCATTCAGATTTTTGCTCCTTGTTTGTACCACTTGTCTTAGATCACCAATGATTTGATCTGTTGGATGATCTCTCAGATGCCTATTAGCTGGAGGCATCCTGGCTTCAGGTTGAACTTCTTCAGTTTCTTCATCTTGATGTACTCCTGGATTTTCTTCTTCATTAGGTACATGTAGTACTCCCCCTGGACAGCAGCCACTATCTACTACTTGCTGTCTTGCAGTAGGTTCTTCTTCAATAGTGAGCTTGTCCAACTTCTTAGTTATACCTGTGGAGCTGCATATACTACTAGACAACTCATATGTTAATAAGTCTAAATTTCATATAAATACTACATGTATAGACTCTTCTACAACTTGAGTAGACAAGTTGTATACTCTATAAGCCTTATTATTGTTGTTGTACCCAACAAAAATTCTCTCTTGCGACTTGGCAGCAAACTTAGTCAAGTAAGACTTTTCATTGTTAAGTATAAAAGCACTTGCAACCAAAGATCCTGAAATAGGAAGGGTTTGGTTTTCTGCCTTTCACAATCTCATAGGGGTTCTTATTGTGGCTTTTAGTAATGGTAGCCCTATTAATTACATGGCATGCAGTATTCACTGCCTCAGCACAGAAATATTCTGGTAGTGATGTATCACTTAATCGGGTTCTACCAGCCTCAATCAAGGTTCTATTTTTCCTCTCAGCAATGTCATTTTGCTGAGGTGTTCTTGGTGAAGAAAACTCTTGAAATATCTCAAATTCTTCACATAGTTTTGTCATACTGTCAGACTGCAATTCAGTACCATGGTCACTTCTTATCTTGACCACTGTATTGTCTAGTTCATTCTGAATTTGCTTGACAAAGCTATAGAAGATACTAGGTGTTTCAGATTTCTGTCTTAGGAAGAACACCCAAGAAAACCTTGAGTAGTCATCTACAACTACAAAGGTATAGACCTTCCTACCTAGGCTGTGAACTGGCATAGGACCAAAGAGATCCATATGCAAGAGGTATAAACACCTCACAACAACTTTGTTTTTAATGCTATTAAAACTGGATCTAGTCTGTTTGCCCTTTTGACAAGCTGAACATATTCCATCTTTAATACACTTAACATGAGGACCATTCCTCACTAACTATTTGTTATAGAGTTTGTCAATTGTCTTGTAGTTGAGATGAGCTAGCCTCTTGTGCCATTTGATACAATGAGAGACTTTCTCATCAGCTACAAGACACACTGGAGAACCATTGTTCTCACACATAATGTCTAGACAGTAGACATTCCTTTTTCTATAGCCAGTCAAAATGATCTCTTGATCATTTGACCTCCTGATATAACAATCATTTTTAACAAATGAGATATCATATCCCACATCACTCAATTGACTTATACTAATAAGGTTATGTTTCAAACCTTTAACATAAGGCACTTGAGTAATAGTAATATGAGTGCTAGAAATGTTACCAAAACCCTTAATGATCCCTTTTTCAGAACCACCAAAGGTGACTTTTGGACCATCCTTGATGGGTGTGTAGTCTTTTAGCAATCCCCTAGTTCCAGTCATGTGTCTGGAACATCCACTGTCCAAGTACCATATTGGGGCATGACCACTTGGACTCACCTGCAAAACAGATTAGTGAACCTTAGAACCCAAAGAATTCTTGGGTCCTTGCCCCTTGGTACTGGTTAGTTTGCTTCCTAACAAAGCTACCTGCAGGTTTTCCAACAGGCAGTTTGCTACTCACTTTGGCACTTGCATTGTGCCAACAGTTCATGGCAAAGTGGCCGACCTTGCCACAGCACCAACACTCAAACCTATTGTACCTTTGCTTAGGTACATTCTTAGCTGTTTTATTTACAGCTGGATTGTTGAGAGTTATGGCTTTGCCCTTGGACTTGGACTTGACAGTCCTAGCAGGTTTAGAAAACTCCAGTCCAGCTTTACCTTTTTGATGAACAAATTCATCAATTAAGGGTAGAACTGACTTTGGTTTAGAAAACCTAGCAACTAAATCTCCCTCCTTCTGAAGACTAATCTCCAGACTTTTGATTTGATCATTCTTAAATGATATAGTCCCCATCTGAATCACAGTTATGTGCTTCAGTCTGGCTATTTCATTTAGCTTTTGATCAAACATTTTCTCAAAATCAGTTGCAGCAACTTTGAGATTAGCAATTTCCTTTGTCTGACTCTTGGCTAGGGACTTGCTCTTCTTATAAGCTTACAACAGAACTTTATATTCATCTAACAATTGATGAATATCCTCTTCAGACTCAGATGCACTCTCATCACTTGATGATGATGAATCTGATTCTGAACTAGCACAAGAAATTGAACTTAAAGAACAATTTTGTACCTTACTAGGTCCAGGCTGCTCCTGGATTTTGTCACTTTCTGTCATTGACATCAGTCCTTGGCACTGACTGTCCTCTTGTTCATATATAGAGTTCATGATCTGGATGAACTCTTTTTCCTCTTCCTCAGCAAACAGTCATATGTATGCTTCAGCATCTGACTCAGTTTCTGATGAAGATATGTCTGACAGACTCTTATCCTTTTTGGCAACAAAAGATCTTTCTTTCTTGCCCTTGACTTGAGTCTTTTTCTTATCATTAGACTCCTTCCTTTTCTCTGGACAGTCTGCAATAACATGTCCTTGTCTATTACAGCAATAGCAAACAATTTTTGATAGAGTTGTTTTGCTAGACTTGGTCTTTTTCCTGTCTTTCTTTGATGACTTTTTATTCTGATAATAGTCTTTTTTACCCTGTGAAGTAGATGGCTTTGTCCTTCACTGTTTCTTCTTTAAGAACTTCTGAAAATGTCTTTTGAAGGCAGCAAAGTCCTCATCACTTTCACTGCTTTCAGACTTTCTGCTTGCTGACTCATCTGACTCAGTCTCAGCTACCTTTGGAGGTGGTGAAGGAGACTTACTTCTGTATTTTCTGGTGGCTTCTGTCTTGAATGTCACAGTCCTTTCTTTATGTTCACTTCTTGTAGATTTCTCCTCTTCTTTTCTCACCAGCAATTGCATCTCATAGCACAGCAGTTTTCCAAACAGTGTGGGTGGAGGGATATCTGCTAACTTTGTCATTTCCCTTGTGGCACAGATCTTTGTGTCCCAATCTTTTGTAAGAGACTTCAAGAACTTATCATTTAGTTCATAATTACTGAACTCTATTCTATAGGACATTAGCTCATTCACAATCGTATAGAACTTCTTATAGCATTCTGTTATGTTATCAGTCTTAACTTGCCTAAAGCTTTCATATTCTTGGTTTAATAAGGACTTTTTGTCCTGCCTCACTTCTTCAGAACCCTCCATGTACACAATAAGAGTATCTCGCATCTCCTTAGATGTCTTACAGTGTATCAAATTCTGAAAGGTAACATCATCTATAACACTCACAATGATGTTTTGAGCCCTCTTGTCCATTGTGGCTAGAACTATCTCATCCTTTGTCATTTCAGAGAAATCCTTAGGTGTTCTCTGATTTGCATCTAAGACTGAAACCTTCATGGGCACATATGGTCCTTCTTTCACTGTGATATATATTCTAGGGTCTGAGGCTTCCATAAACAGTCTCACCCTTTCCTTCCAGATGCCAAATATTTATTTTCTGCAAATGGGTAGCTTCATGCATCTCAATTCCTTATGATTCTCAGTGGAACTCATGGTTCTTGATTTTCTTGATTCTGTAATGTACTTAGACTGAATATGCCAACAGGATCTACTCAGAAAGTTATGTCCCTTTTTGAGTAACCTGCCTCCGATACCACTTGAAAGATATTGTACCTAATCACCTAGAGGGGGGGTGAATAGATGACTAAAATCTTTTTAACTTTTTAGGCAGAATTCAGATTATATCACAGAATTTAAACTACTTTCTCACAGCAATCAATCAGCAATCACAGCAAAACACATGCACACAGTGAACAAACAGATTTATAGTGGTTCCCCAAGGTTTGGGTACATCCACTTTCCCTCTTCGCCTATCTAGTAGTGTACTAGATTCGGCCAAACTCCTTCACTATCTCAGATCCTCAGATCTTACACTCAGAACCCCAAAACAGGTTCCTACAGCTCAGGCACAAGACCCTACAACTCAGCTTCTTCACAAAGCCTACACTCAGCTTCTTCACAAAGCCTACACTCAGCCATCAAGGCCTACACTCAGCCACAACAGGCCTATACTCAGAGATACAAATCTCCTACACTCAGGCACACATGCCCTACACTCAGCCTTTATAATTACAGACTTACAAACTCAGATCCCTAAGGATCCTACAAGAAAATATGAATACAAAAATGTAAATTCTACAACTCAGAGAAAAGAGAGAAGAGTTGAGAGTTTCTTGATGAGTTCTTGGATGAACTCTGTTGAGATCAATCTGACTTGGCTTTCTTCAAAGCCTCTTGAATGTAGAACACAATAGGATTGATCTCCTCTGCAGTTGATCATTGATCTCTGCTACTTAAGATTCAGAACAAAATCTGAACCCTTCTTCTCAGCCTGGTTCCAACGACTGTCTTATTGGATGGAGCTCTCTCTCTCCAACTTCTTAGATTTTCACTAGATTCTTCAAGAAATAGTTAGATCTTCTTTTCTTTTTAATTACTTGAACATCAGTTTATGTAGACAGTATAAGCCTATTTATAGGCCTTCATGATAACCGGCTGGTCCGGTTCCTAACTGATTTCTGACAACTCTGACAGGTGCAGTAGACCGGCCGGAATGGCAGCTGTCAAGTCATCCAGTCAGTTCTTGAAAAATTTGTAACTGTCTGAAAGTGTCGAAACTGTCTGTCTTTAAGTGTCGACACTTATAGACCAAGTGTCGACATAAGTTGACAAAGTGTCAACACAAGCATTCAAGGTGTCGACACAACTCCTTGTGTTGTAGAATTGACTTCTCGACACAGCTTCTTCATCATGTGTCGACACTGATATTGTGTGTCGGCACAAGTCCTTGTTCTTCAGTATATTGCTGAATTCTTGTAAGTGTCGACACAACTCCTTTGTGTCGACACATCTTCATGTGTTGAACTTGTTCAGTGTCGACACATCTTCATGTGTTGAACTTGTTCAGTGTCGACACATTTTCTTGGTGTCGACAAATGTCTTCTGTGTTGATACTTGCTGAGTGTCGACACTGCTCCTTGTGTCGACACATTCTTCTTCTGTTGAGACTCTGACTGAGTGTCGACACTTTCCCTTAGTGTCGACACTTGTACTTAGAATTTTTTGTTCAACTTTGTTAAGTGTTGAGTCTTCTGCTGAGTGTCGACACATTCTTTCTTGTGTCGACACTTTTTTCAAGTACTGAGTCTTCTGCTGTGTGTCGACACATTGCTTTGGGTGTCGACACTTATACTTAGACTCTGCTGACTTTTGTTGAGTGTCGACACATCTTCCAAGTGTCGACACTTTCTGATGTAGACACAGTTTCACTGGGTGTCGACACAACTGCTAAGTGTCGACACTGCTTCACTGCACTTTTCTTCATTGAGTGTCGACACAGCTCCTTGTGTCGACACTTTCTGTCTGGTGTCGACTCTGCATCCCTGGTGTCGACACAAGTACTCCAAGTGTCGACATTGCTTGTCTGGGTGTCGACACAAGTCTTCTTAAGTGTCGACACTTTCCCTCTGGGTGTCGACACATGAACTTAGAAACTTTTTCATCTTTCCTGCAAATACTTAACCTGCACAACAGAACTCAAAAATACATCAAATACATTTTGATGTATATCATTGAGTAGGGTGAGGCTTCTTCAAATCAGGTACATTTAAACCAATGTACCCAACACAACTTGCTTCGAGACACTCTTTAGACGCTCCTCGGCCCGCGTAATGTGCACAGCGGGTGAAGTGACCTCGCCTCCTGCTGCACGCGGAGCCCCTTCCAAAGCCGCGAGCCGAGCCTCGGTCTCGGCCTTGTCTCGGTCGACCCTCTTGACGAGCTCCTGAAGCAGCAGAGTATGTTTCTGGAACAGACGTGTCACCTGCCTCTTCATCCCCACCGCATCAGTCGGGTCGCCCAGGTAATCTGAAACACCCTCCACGTCAGGCGGAAGCGAGTACCTTTCGCTCATCTCAGTTTCAGAGGAAATCGCGTTGTAGCCTGAAAAAAGGAGATTTAGAGGGGACGGGCGAGAACAAAGCAGGCACCGAGTACGAGCTTACCAGGGGTTGGCACGCCGTCCATACCGGTGGAAGGACGGGAAGAGCCCGGCCGACCCTGAAAGGGTTCTCCCTCGAAGGCCGCAAGAGATTTCCCTAGTCCGGGGGGAACCGGCGAACGAGGGGTATTCGGGGGTGGACGGCCCCGACCCGAGGGGCTAGCAACCCTCTCGGACGACAAGGGAGGGGAGCGATCCCCCCCCCCCCCCCGTCACCCTCATCTTCACGAGGCAGTACTTGCGGGACAAAGGGTCAGAAATGTAGCAACAAGACAGGAAGGAAGATCGCGTACCTCGGAAGCGACCTAGATGCCAGCCGCCGAGCTGGAACCCGGGAAGTTATTCGCCAGCGACCGCCTCACAATCTTCCCCTTTACCGGTCTAAAGAGAGGGCCGGGAGACCCAACCGCTAACCAGGGGGGAGCCTCGAGGGCCTCCTCCCGAGTCTTCTGGCCCGCGGCCGCCACGCGGGCTCGCACCTCTTCGTTG
Source organism: Platanthera guangdongensis (assembly GCA_039583875.1). Taxonomy (NCBI): domain Eukaryota; kingdom Viridiplantae; phylum Streptophyta; class Magnoliopsida; order Asparagales; family Orchidaceae; genus Platanthera; species Platanthera guangdongensis. The sequence continues at coordinate 2,266,694 of CM077156.1, forward strand.
ACCGACATCAAGAAGCTGCAGTCTGCTTGAAAAGACGAGATGGCATAGGGAGACACCCATGGGCTCAGTGGTATATTTATAGCCGAATAGTGGGACCCCACCAGAAGATTCCATGTCAGCTCAGCACAGTACTCGCCGAACACGCGGGTTGGATGATTCTTTTCGAGATTGATCAAGCTCAAAAAGAGCGGGGATTGTGTACAACCCTGTGTTCGTCGAGCGGGCCCCGCCAGGAAAGGCGAGCAAACCAAGTTCCACGGCCCGCACCCAAGCAACAAGCGGGCATGCGGCAGAGACTGGTCCGCTCCCGCTCAGTTCAAGCGAGCGAGCCAGGCGAGACGACTCCTTCACCCCTCTCACTCGCTCAGAGAATCGTCGACCGGAGTGGGGGGCGCTATTCGTCGAACCGATATTCACGGATGGGTTCGACGACCCGCGACCTGCGAACCGTTCTAATGGTCACAATTATGGGTGAGGAGTGAAAAACCGAAAACCGACTAAACCGATCAAACCGACCGAACCACACCTTTTGAAACCGAACCGCCCGGTCCGGTGTCGATTCGGTCTGGAGCTTTTGAAAACCGAAGGACTATCGGTTCGGGTCGGTTTTCAGGTTGTGAAACCGATCAAAGAACCGAACTGAGTTTTTTGTTTAACATATTTAAAGTTTAAGTATTTAACTAATTAACCTTTTTAATTTAAAGTAGCCACATTTTACATTCTGATTTAGCATATAAGTATATAACTGTATAACTGACACTGTATAACATATTATTATTTTTATGCTTGCATGCCTAGTCACGAACAACGGACAGCGGCGTCAAAGAGTCAAAGTTAATATCTTATATTCTTATTTGGATAGCTGATAGTGATTGGGTTTCGGCCTTCGGTTTTCTAGTTTTATTAAGTCATTTTTTTTCTCTTTTTCACGAGATAGCAGCTGATAGGGTTTCGTCGGTCTCCACTCTCCAGTTTCCTACTTTCCAGTTTCCCGACCTCCCAATTTCCGCAGTTCGTATATCGCAAATCACAATCGCAGGACTCGCGGCGGCGACGAAGACGAGACCGTCAGGGCACTTGACGAGACCGTAGAGCAATGACTGCGGCGAGGTGCTGCAGATTTCTATTTTTGCGGCGGCGGCAACCTCCAGTTGTTCATCTTCCTATTCCCTTCTATTACTTCAGATACTTTTGTTGTCACAATAAATTGGGTGTAAAAAAACAGACACTCATATCAAGTAGGTGATTACTAAGGCATTAAATACATTAAACAATCAATCTATCATTGTTTTATACTTTATCTCAATGCTGGATCAGCAGATAGTGGTCTGACATTTGTTGCAGATATGAGGAACCCAGGAGACACTATATCTAGTGGAGGACGCTATGATCACTTTACTTTAATGAGTGATAGCATAACTGTATCTTTCCTACATGGGCAAAAAAAATTAAAACAAATAAAAAGGTTTAATATTAACTATTATATGTTTGTTCACAAAAAAAACCGTAAAAAACCGATTGAAACCGAACCCCGAGGCTCGGGTTTCGGGTCCAAACCGACAACCGAACCGCCCCGCCGCTCGCAGGCCTAGTCACAATGGCCGCCAGCCCATTCCCTATTCGCGACCTGGCCACCTGAGCGCCTCGGCAGAGGATTGGCGGGTCGTGGTGGCCCGGCTCGCGCTCGCCCAAGAAGAGTAGGCGAGCCGCTAGAGCCAGGTCGCACCCGCCTCTCGCGGAGAGGGATTAGTGGCGAGCTGACCTCCCAATCCATTGGTGGGGCCCAGTAGAAACCCCAAGGAGAAATTACATGGATGCCCTCCCCATGGGTGCAAATAGCTTCTTGAAACAGCGGAGCTATGCTGTTGGCAGACCAAGTTGGACTGCACATAGCTGTTCAAAACAGCGGAGGTCGGCTATTAGCATGCCCTCTACAGAATTTTATAAATAGAACCCAAGGGGGCACCTCAGAAGGCACGCGCTCATATTCTCTTGCTTCCTGGTTTAGTAGTGCTTTCTGAGGTAACCTTAGCTCGGCCTGTGCCTAAGGAGGGGAAGTATTCTCAGGTCTTCCGGGTGTGTGGTGGGTCCTCCCCGCCGAGCCTTTGAGTCGGTTTTTCCTTGTTTTCCATGTTGTTTTGCTTGCAGGAGTAAAGTAGGCGCGAGACCACCCCTTCCCCAAGGGTGAACTCCACAGGAAATCGAAAATCGGTCTCCTGTGGAGTTCGACCCTTGGGGAAGGGGTGACCGCGCACCTACTACCCTCAAACGAACGATCTAGGCACAAGACTAGGAACACAAGGGACAGACCCAAGATCTCAGCGTGGAGGACCCGCCGCATACCCGGAAGACTAACAAACTCTTCCCCTCCCAAGCCAAGGGCTGAGCTAAGGCACCTTCGGAGGGCTCTCTTGGCCGACCGGAACATATAAGGAGGATCTCAAGATCCACTCCCTAACTAGAGGTGCCACCTCGGGTCTATGTAAAATGTTCCCCGCCCGCCCTGATATTGGCGCAATCTCGTCGAGCAATTATACGACACGCTGCCCAAGTTGGGCCACTAACAGTGGAACTCCGCTATTCTAAAAGGATGACAACAGACCATCAGGGGCTTCCCGGCATCTATACCTCGGGGCCCCCACGGGGCGAGCGGTTCACGAGCACACCACTCGCCCAAGACAGAAGAAGTAAAATACACATCTACAGAGCATCACAAATATTTAAATAATATTACAGGAATATGAATTCCATACTCAGCACGCAGGCAGACAATATAAACAAGAAAGACCTTCGAGGGCCGACACGAGCTCGGGCTTAAGCCCGTTATTCCTCGCGTGGTACTGCAACACCTGTACGCCAACGTCTCGACGAGCGGCGGCCAACTAGTCATCGGTCGGCTAACATAAGCGGGCCAAACATATTGCGCACACCCCTTTTTTGGGGCTTTGGTGCGCATTCCCTGCAAGCGGCTAATAAACAACTTTCTCGGAGTCTTCTCCGGGAACCCCAGAACATCATCAATCCGACTCACACGTCCGGATGGGCTTCACACAGCATGCCTAAACTCGTACTCACGCTTCCGGGTACTAATGCAATTAACTGCGGGGACGTACACGTCAACCCGTCGGAAAGCTCCCTTCCCCCAACCCGTTGGCGGAGAGGGGCTTCCATGCAAATATGTAAACTGAGGGCTTCACATGCTCAAGTAGAAACATCGTTACCCTTGTCGCGTGCTTGGCGGCGGGGCCAGGAGAGGAGCTCCGGGTCGATCCTACTGCATGCGGCCGCGTCGGTGGTCGATCTCCACTCTAGGCCGAGCCTTGCTCCAGGCCGAGCTTGCTGCCGGTGGTGAAAAGCTAGGGCTTAGCTCCAGGCCGAACCCCACTCCAAGCCGAGCCCTGCTCCAGGCCGATAGAAAGGGAGGGGGGTCGGGTTGCTCCAGGCGGCCGGGAGAGAGGGAGAGGGGCGGTCGGGCTGCCGCTCCAGGCCGACGGAAAGAGAGGGGATCGGGTTGCTCCAGGCCGGGAGAAAGAGAGGGGGGTCGGGTTGCTCCAGGCGGCCGGGAGAGAGGGAGGTCGGGGGGTGCTGCTCCAGGCCGAGAGAAAGAGAGAGGGGCGGTGGTAGAGGGGCGGCTCCTCCTTGCCGGTAGGTGGTCGGAGAGAGAGACGGCGTCGGGCGGTTCCTGTGCTCCAGGCCGAGAGTGAGAGAAGGGGGCGGGTCGATCCTCCTTCCCCGAACCCTAGTGAGGGCGTTCCAAATCAAATCCCTGATGCCTCCTTTTATTTCTTCTTTTCTTTTTTTCTCCAAACGCCTCTCGCGGAGTGGGGGGCGCTATTCGTCGAACCGATATTCACGGATGGGTTCGACGACCCGCGACCTGCGAACCGTTCTAATGGTCACAATGGCCGCCAACCCGTTCCCTATTCGCTACCTGGCCGCCTGACCGCCTCGGCAGAGGATTGGCGGGTCGTGGTGGCCCGGCTCGCGCTCGCCCAAGAAGAGTAGGCGAGCTGCTAGAGCCAGGTCGCACCCGCCTCTCGCGGAGAGGGATTAGTGGCGAGCTGACCTCCCAATCCATGGGTGGGGCCCAGTAGAAGCCCCAAGGAGAAATTACATGGATGCCCTCCCCATGGGTGCGAATAGCTTCTTGAAACAGCGGAGCTATGCTGTTGGCAGACCAAGTTGGACTGCACATAGCTGTTCAAAACAGCGGAGGTCGGCTATTAGCAGGCCCTCTACAGAATTCTATAAATAGAACCCAAGGGGGCACCTCAGAAGGCACACGCTCATATTCTCTTGCTTCCTGGTTTAGTAGTGCTTTCTGAGGTAGCCTTAGCTCGGCCTGTGGCTAAGGAGGGGAAGTATTCTCAGGTCTTCCGGGTGTGTGGTGGGTCCTCCCCGCCGAGCCTTTGAGTCGGTTTTTCCTTGTTTTCCCTGTTGTTTTGCTTGCAGGAGTAAAGTAGGCGCGAGACCACCCCTTCCCCAAGGGTGAACTCCACAGGAAACCGATTTCCGGTTTCAACAGATACCATGTAAAATAACCGAGGAGGAGGAGAAGGAGAACCACGTACCTCTCAATTTTGTGTAAGTCTAATCATAGACGCCATTTGAATATATATATATATATATATGTAGGAGCGGAACCGGATGAAAGAGCTGGACCGGATGAATTTCATAATCTAACAATAAGTTTCCTATTCTGGTCATTGAAGCGAGGCTCAAGAAGGTACAAGGGAAGTTCATCGTATGACTGCTGGTCTACTGGAGAGGCATGGGAGAGACAAAAACGACTTTGATGGACTATGATGATCTTAAAGCAACATATCCAGAGTTCCAGCTTGAGGACAAACAATTTTTCGAAGGTGGCGGGAATGATATGATTCGGGACCGGTTTGGCATGGTTTATCATCGGAACGGACCAAAGGCCAAGGAGATTGAACGAACCGGTTCAATCTCTCCTTCCTCCTAAACAGCTCTGGTTGGGGCCCAGTCGGTTCAGGAGGTTGGGTATATGTGGGTTGCGGTTATAACCCTAGGGGCATTGAGAATCATATTGAGGTACTCATCTTAGAACTTAGTGTTAGAAACGAACAGAAAACAAACCGGAAGTGATTTAACAGAAACTTTATTATTCCAAAAAGGTATCAATTATAATGGTATAGTCTCCCTTTTATAGAATGGAGGAGATGAGAAAGATTACAAATAAGCAATGTGGGACTAAAAATTTACAAGTATATGCGGCTTTACAAAATGACAAACCGGATAAGCCGTGCGGTTAGACAAACCGGCTAACCGCCCGACCACAACCAGGATGAGAGAACAAGCACCCCAGAGAACAAGTCGTCACAGGAGACCGCTAGACCGCCCAGTCTCCAAGTCGTCTGAGACAAGCCGCCTGACCGCTGGGACACCAAACTGCAACAGCCCAGCACACAGACCGGCTAGGAGAAACCGCCAGACCGCCCGGTCTCCGAACAGCAACAGACCGCCCGGTCTCCATCCTGCAACACTCCCCCTCAAGTTGGAGCATAGATATCAATCATGCCCAGCTTGTCACAGATGTGGAAAAAGGAAGCGGACACCGGCTTGGTTAAGACGTCTGCCAACTCGTTGTCGGAAGTGACAAACGGAGTGCAAATCTGCTTCTTCAATATCTCTTCCCGAATAAAATGACAGTCGACTTCTATGTGTTTTGTTCTCTCATGAAAGACCGGATTTTTGGAAATGTATATCGCGGTCTTGTTGTCACAGAACATAGGAAGATGATAGTTGTAAACCTCTCATAAGTCAAGCATGAGAGCCCGCAACCATTTCAACTCACATGTAGTCGACGCCATACTGCGATATTCCGTCTCTGCACTAGACCTGGAGACCACAGACTGTTTCTTGCTCTTCCAACTCACAAGATTGCCTCCAACAAACGTGCAGAAATCTGATGTCGATTTGCGGTCCCCTTTGTCATCAGCATAACTTGAATCAGAGTACGCTTCAACCCGTAAGTGACCATTCTTTTGAAAGAGGAGTCCTTTCTCTGGTGCTGCTTTAATATACTCTAATATCTTCAGGGAAGACTGTAGATTACACTCCCTAGGAGCTTGCATGAACTGGCTCACCTTGCCAACAACATAAGCAATGTCGGGCCTGGTTACCGTGAGATAAATGAGCTTGCCCACCAGACGTCGGTACCTCGTAAGATCGGATAGAAGAGGCGAGTCATCTGTCCAAGTTTTGTCTTCTCCAGCAGTCATAGGACAACGGACAGGTTTAGCACCAGTCAATCCTGCCTCCTTTAAAAGATCAAGAGCATACTTTCGTTGGGAAAGGACCATGGAGTTGGGCTTCCTAGAGATTTCAATCCCCAGAAAGTATTTTGGGGACCTCATATCCTTTGTGACCAGGTGTTTACGAATGTGTTTCTTTGTCAGCAATACCACATCCTGATCATCACCAGTAAGAAGAATGTCATCAACATAAACCGCAAGAACAACCAAACCAGAGGCGGTTTTCCAAACAAACAAGGAGTGATCTGCTGAGCTTCTCGTAAAACCAATGGCCGCAACAATGCCACTGAACTTGTCAAACCAGGCACGAGGGTTCTGCTTGAGGTCATTGATAGCCTTCTTTAGCCGACATACTCGTGTCTCCCCCTGAGCAACATACACAGGAGGTTGCTCCATGTAAACATCTTCCTGCAGATCACCGTAGAGGAAAGCATTCTTAACATCCAGCTGCGAAATGAGTCAATCCATGTTGACAGCGACAGAGAGAAAGACCCGAATGGTGCTGAGACGAGTCACAGGAGAGAAAGTATCAAAGTAATCAACATCATATGTCTGAGTGAAACCTTTGGCCACCAGGCGGGCCTTGTAGCGATCCACGCTACCATCGGGACAGAATTTCACAACAAAGACCCAACAGCAGCCAACAACATCCGTGCCCAAAGGTGGGGGAACCAGGGTCCAGGTCCCCCGTTCAGTGAGGGTAGCAATTTCCTCATCCATAGCAGTCTTCCAATGAGGAATAGTGAGAGCCTCCTAGTAGGTGCGGGGAGTGGCGGTCTCAGAGATAGCCAATGCAAATGTCCTGCGAGAATAAGTCAGACGATCATATGAAACAACAGCAGCCAGCGGGTGCTGGGTACACGTCTGCACCCCTTTGCGAAGAGCTATGGGTAGATCCGGTCGGCATGTTCCTCAGCAACCGGAGCATCTGTGGCGGAGATAGCTGGCCCGGGAGGAGAGAGCGACAGCGGCGAAGAGGAGAGAGATGGGGGGAGAAGAGGAGGGAAAGGGTGTAGATAGTGGAGATGGTGGAGATGGTGGAGGTGGCGGAACAGTAGTAGGAGCAGAGAGAATTGTGGGGTTGTGGTGAGAGGTAGGAACAGCAGGAGTAGAGGAGGAAGAGGAAGAGAAGTAAGATGCATTTTCAAAGAATGTGACATCCGCAGAGACAAATTGCTTGTCGGTAACGGGATCAAAACAACAATAACCTTTCTGAGTGGGAGAGTACCCCAGAAAGACACATTTAGTGGACCGCGGGGAGAGTTTGTCGCGGGTGGCAGAGGGAGCATGCACAAAGGCTGTGCAGCCAAAGATACGTAGAGGAAGAGGAAATGGTTCTTTGCCCGGATAGAGAATGGAGAAAGGAGTTGGACCACGGAGAACGGTGGAGGGAATGTGATTGATGAGATAGCAAGCGATGAGAACAGCATAGCCCCAGTAGGAGCGAGGGACATGCATTTGCGTTAGCAGAGTGCGAGCGACATCAAGGAGGTGACGGTTTTTGCGTTCCGCTACTCCATTTTTTTGGGAGATGTAAACGCAACTGGTTTGATGAATAATCTCATGTTGCGTGCAGAAAGAGGAAAAAGCATGACTGAGATATTCTTTTGCATTATCCGAGCGTAAGATTTTAATGGAGACATCAAAATGAGTTTGATTGGAATGGTAAAAGGATGTTCATTCATCAAAAAATTCAGTGCGGTCGCGTAAGAGATATACCCAAGTAGAGCGAGAAGAGTCATCAATGAAAGTAACAAAATAGGAACTACCCCGACCAATGGTAAGGGTAGGAGCAGGACCTCAGATGTCGGAGTGAACAAGATCAAACGGACGGGTAGAACCACGATCTTGCTTTGGAGGAAAGGAGGAGCGGTGATGCTTGCCAAGTTGACATGCGTCACAATTAAGAGGAGGATGATGCGGAGGGAGGTGGGGCAGAAGCTGGCGAAGAAGCCGGGGAGGAGCATGACCAAGGCGAAGATGTCATTGGAGAAGATCTGTAGAGGAGGAGGAGAAGGCGGATAGAGCAGAGACGTTGTCGAGAAAGTAGAGGCCGCCGCTCTCAGTCCCAGTAACAATCGTCCGTTGGGAGACCGGATCCTGAAAAAAACAAAAAGTAGGAGTAAATGTGACGGAGCACCGTAGTTGCTTGCATAAAGAAGTAACCGATAATAAATTGCACGGAAACTGGGGCATATAGAGGGTATCTGCCAGGCACAGAGAGGGAGTGACTTGAACCATGCCCGTCCCATTGACCGGGGAGGGAGAGCCATCAGCAACTATGACCGGGGGCAACCGATCATGTGTTTCTAGATGAGAGAAAAACTGAGGATTGCATGTCATATGATTTGTAGCACCAGAGTCGATCAACCATCGTCCACGAGTAACAGCGTGGGCACTACCAGAAGAGGTGACCACCAAGGCGGACAGCTTGGAGGTGGAATCCATTGAAGAGAGACGATGAGAGAACAGGAAGCAGCGACGACAACAACAAGTCGCAAGCCGGGCGAACAGAAGCAGGTTGCGCGGCTAGGAAGGCCGCAGGCAGGAGAAAACAGGTCGGACTGCAAAAGAGAGGCCGCAACGACTAGTAATCAGGAGCGGCTAGAAGGAAACAAGGTCGCGGCGACTACTAAACAGGTCGCGGCGACTAAGAGGAGGAGAGCGGTGAGAACAGGTCGATGCGACTTAAGGACAGGTCGCGGCAACGAAGAAGAGCAGCTAGAGAAGAGAAGCAAGGAGAAACAAGCCGCGCGAACAGGACAGCGGTCAGAAGAGAAGGCAAGCCGCAAAGACAGGTCGCGGAAAGCAGAAACAAGCCGCGCGAACAGGGCAACGCAGTCAGAGGAGGAATCAATCCGCGAGACAGGTCGCGGAAAGAAGAATCAAGCCGCGAGAATCAGAGAGCACACACAATCAAGGAAAAGACCGTTCGCTCTGATACCATGTTAGAAACGAACAGAAAACAAACCGGAAGTGCAGAAACTGCAATTACAATGGTATAGCCTCCTTTTTATAGAATGGAGGAGATGAGAGAGATTACAAATAAGCAATGTGGGACTAAAAATTTACAAGTATATGCGGCTTTACAAAATGACAAACCGGACAAGCCGTGCGGTTAGACAAACCGGCTAACCGCCCGACCACAACCAGGATGAGAGAACAAGCACCCCAGAGAACAAGTCATCACAGGAGACCGCTAGACCGCCCGGTCTCCAAGTCGTCTGAGACAAGCCGCCTGACCGCTGGGACACCAAACTGCAACAGCCCAGCACACAGACCGGCTAGGAGAAACCGCCAGACCGCCCGGTCTCCGAACAGCAACAGACCGCCCGGTCTCCATCTTGCAACACTTAGAACCTTAGAGTGGCAATAGTTTTATCAAAACATTTTTGTATGAAAACTTTACTTGCTAAATTTTTATTTCCAGATTCAAATTGAAAACTTCACGCAACATATAGTTTAGGTGCTCCTAGGCCACTCCACACACTCACTTAGGTTGACATTAGCATCAATTGCGGGCGGTGCCTGTAAATTAGTTATAGATAGTGGTAGTTTTGTAAACCTGGTAGCTAAGAAAGGTTTGGAGCGTATGTCAAGGTTTTGAGAACCGGACCGGACATAGAACCGGTCATGAGAGAGGTTCAAGGTTTAATCGGTTTGACCGGTTGAACCGGAGTTGAACCGTTTTGACATTAATGACCGCAAAATCTCCTAACTTTTCACACTTTTATTAGGCGATTGTTAACTTCTTTATTAGACGATTGTTAACCGCAACCCGTTATTGGCTAGTCGCACCCCAAAATCTCCTAACTTTTCACACTTTTTCAAAATACATCTTGTACATACAATTTTAGGAAAAGTGTTCACAGTTGTAGATCTTGACGAGATCTACAACTTTCGTGTTGAACATTTTTCCTGAAATTGCATGTACAAGACGTATTTCTGAAAGACGCAAAACCTGAGCATATTTCGAAAGTACGTCTTGTACATGCATTTTTAGGAAAAGTGATCAACACGAAAGTTGTAGATCTTGACGAGATCTACAACTTTCGTGTTGAGCACTTTTCCTAATATTGCATGTACAAGGCGTATTTCGAAAAGACGCGAAAAATTATGAGATTTTGGGGTGCGACTAGCCAATAACGGGCTGCGGTTAACAAACACCTAAAATTAATGTTGATTTTGTGAACCGCCCGGTTAGCCAAAAACCGGCCCGGTTTCCGGTTATCCGGTTCTTGGCCGGTTCTTGGCCAGAACGGTTTTAAGAACCAGACCGGACCGCCCGGAGGACCGGTCGGCGGTTCAACCGGTCGGACCGCCCGGTCCGGTCCGGTTTTTAAAACGTTGGCGTATGTAGCTCACAGGGAGGCACGCCCACATCCTTACCATGTCCTTTAGGTGGACAAGTCTATCATCCAGGTGATTTAGCAATGCTTAGTGACGACTTAATTAGCGTCCATTGAGGACAAGATTTAGTGCGACGTTATACCCATGGACATGACACAATTTTACTTGGTCGACCATGGTTGTATGACTGCAATATCACGTGTTATGCTTGATCTAACACGTGTGTATTTTTTGATAAGTAGCGAAAGATCACCCTATCCCCGACCCAACCTGGGGACTCTCCCAAGGGTAAGGTTGAGTCATTAAGGTGCAGGGTCATCTAGACCTCTACACATCTTAAGGAAGGGGGACTTTTTGAAAGAAAGTTTAGATACAGTGGTTATGTATGCAGTGACAGCCACTACGGCTTTTGAGGCCTCTGCAGACACCGAGATCAATGATCCAGACATCCGTTACTTATTGGATGGTTTCTCATCCATCATGCATGAGGAGCTCCCTGACGAGCTCCCCCATTTGAGAGACATCCAGCATGCGATTGCCTAGTCCCAGGGGCATCTTTGCCTAATTTACCTCATTATCGCATTAACCCCACTAAACATGCCGAACTGAAGCGACAAGTTAATGAACTCCTTCGGAAAGAGTTTTATACGCAAGACTTTGAGTATATGCACAGTACCCGCCCTTCTTACCCCCAAAGAAGGATGGGAGCTGGCGGCCTGGCGCATGTGCATCGACAACTGTGTTATTAATAAAATCACGATGAAGTGCCGCTTCCCCATACCCTGCCTCGACAACCTCTTGGATGTGACCGCTGGTGCCTAGATCTTTTATAATATCGACCTCCGTGGCGGGTACCATAAGATTAGAGACAAGGGGGGAAAAAGTGGAAGACGACCTTCAAAATGAAGGATGGATTGATGAGTGGCTAGTTATGTCATTTAGATTATAAAACACTCCCAGCACGTTCATGAGGGTTATGACTCGGATCTTGTGGCCTATATGGGCAAGTTTCTTGTAGTATATTTTGACAGCATACAGATATACAGCCAAATACGCACCGAGCACATACACCAGATTCGCTTGGTATTTAATCTCTAGTGGAATGAGCATCTATATATCAACTTTAAAAGGGCTCATTCTTATCGTCATTCGTCCATTTTCTGGGGTATATAGTATATGTGTCGAGTATATCAGTTGACCCTGACAAGGTTAAGTTTATTTTTGAGTGGCCAATTCCGACGAATATTCATGAGACTCGTATTATCTACGGACTTGATAACCTTGTATAGAATAATTGTCGGAGGTTTCAGTTCTATCATGGTGCCCCTTACGAGCTGCCTGTGTAAGGAAGATTTTATATGGACAAAGACGACCAGTTGAGCCTTCGAAAACATTAAGGAGAAATTATATTCTACCCCTGTTTTGTGCCCTCCAGATTTCTCCAAAGTGTTTGAGATGGCTTGTGATGCTTTAGGGATTGATATTAGAGGATTTCTTAGTCAAGAAAGTCATCGAGTTGCTTAATTAGTGAGAAATTGAATGACACCAAACAGAAGTACTCAAACTATGAACGTGAGTTTTATGTTATTGTGCAAGCACTTTGTTATGGCACCACTATCTCTTATATAAGGTATTTGTTTTGTATTATAATCATTAGGCCTGGTGATACCTAGATTCACAAAAAAGTTAGGTCATCGACATGCAAAGTGGGTAAAGTTAATGCAAGATTATCATTATATGTTCAAACGGCGGGCAGGTGTTGAGAACAAGTCGGTTGACGCTCTAAGTCGTCGAATCGTCCTCCTCCATACGATGAGCACACGAGTTGAGGGCTTCAAGCATTTAGTTTACTAACCAGAATGCCTCGGTGATATCAATGATGCTCTGAGGAGAGATCCACTTGAGTTTCGTGCGGGCTATGTGATCTCTGATGATTATTTATTCTTGGGCTAGCGCATTACGATACCGCGGACATTCCTCCGATATTTCCTTATCTGAGAGTTACATGCGGGCAGAGTCGCGAGACATTTTGGTCATGATAAGACAATTGTGTTAGTCGAGGATCGATTCTTCTGGCCTATCCTGAAGAAACACGTTACATGAGTTGTTAAGCATTATCGAAAAAAGTCAGACTGCAAATGGATCACGCCAACCCACCAGATTAAAAACTCCGCTCCACATCCCACAGAGGCCCTGGGCCTAGACGGACATTAGTATGAATTTCGTACTCGGACTCCCTCGCCACCTGAGGAAGTTTGATTATATCTTTGTTGTGGTGGACCATTTTTCAAAAATAATCCATTTCATTCCCTGTCGAAGGACCATTGGCGCGTCCCATGTGGTAGCTCTATTTTTTCGAGAAGTGTTCAAGTATCACAGGTTCCCACATCGATAGTTTCTGACCATGATGTTCAATTCATGAGCTATTTTTGAAAAATGTTGTCGAAGAAAATTGGCATAACACTGAAGTTCTCTGTTAACCCAGAAATCGGCGATCCTTCCCAAGGTAGCCAGCTGGCTAGTCGCGACCTTCAGATTCTCCCTGTTGTTCGCGACAAGTCCAAGTGTAGGCGGACAGTTTTCCCTGTCCGCCCAGATCGCCTAGCAACCGCGTGTCCTGCGGGGCGGCGGGCTGTTCCCATAGCTCACTCTCGCAGGCCATGCGGTTAGGCCTGCTAACTGTGCAGCATTCTTCCTTGCAGGAGGCAACCTACAGCAACAGGGGGCGATCTGTACGATCTATCCCTTCGGTCCGCCAGGTCGCCCAGCCAGCGCCAACCCTGGACCAATTCAACTGTCGCGGGCTTGGCGGACTCACGCTTCGGCTCACCTTCAGAGGGTTTCCTCCCCTGCAGGGGGCGGCCTGCTCCTCAGGCCGCCTCCTCTGCCTGCCTAGTGGCGGCCTGCTCCTCAGGCCGCCTCCTCTGCCTGCCTAATGGCGGCCTGCTCCTCAGGCCGCCACCCAGGGGCGATCTCCAGCCCAGGCCGCCCCCTTGGGCGGCCTCCAACAGTCTAGGCCGCCCCCTTGGGCGGCCTCCAGCAGGCCAAGCCGCCCCCTTGGGCGGCCTCCAGTCCAGGCCGCCCCCCTTTGGGCGGCCTCCAGCCCAGGCCGCCCCTTTGGCGGCCTCCAGCAGCCAGGCTGCCCCCTTGGGCGGCATCCAGCCCAGGCCGCCCCCTTGGGCGGCCTCCAGAAGCCCAGGCCGCCTCTTTGGCGGCCTCCAGCAGCCAGGTCGCCCCCTTGGACGGCCTCCAGCCCAGGCCGCCCCCTCTGCTCAATTTCTCTGCTCGCCGAGTACGCCCAACCAGGCAGCTTGCTCGCAGAGTCCGCGCAAGTCTATATGATGACGTCACTGGGCCCCGCTTTCTAGATGATCTTCCCCGGGCCTATAAATAGCCCCTAATGCCTCTCATTTAGCACGGTGGCACGGGGGCGAGAGGAGAACTGCCAGCTTGATCAAGATCTACGGACTCAGTTTTTCAGTCCTCCCAGTCCTCCACAGCTGCTGACAGTCTCTTTTACTTAGTCTCTGGCAACTCCTTCCCTAGCTGTCAGTTTCCCCCGTTGTACCATTTATTTCTTTCTCATGTAAAGGCACTTTGAGCAAGCTGTAATCTTGTTTCTTGATTAAAGGAAAAGTCCGTCGCAAGAGTGACATTTAAGCCGCGGCGGGCGAAGTTTGTTGTTGCCGCTACTAGCGGCCCCCCTCTCTTCCTCTCAGCTCAGCTTAGCTCTCTCGGTGTCAACGTGCAAGCACAACCGTCCAAGTAACTGTCAGCTCAAGCTCCGTTGTTGATCAAGCTTCCTTGTTGATCAAGCTCCGCTGTCAGCTCAAGCTCCGTTGTTGATCAAGCTTCCTTGTTGATCAAGCTCCGTTGTTGATCAAGCTTCTATGTTGATCAAGCTTCCTTGTTGATCAAGCTCCGCTGTTGATCAAGCTTCTTTGTTGATCAAGCTTCGTTGTTGATCAAGCTTCCTTGTTGATCAAGCTCCGCTGTTGATCAAGCTTCCTTGTTGATCAAGCTCCGCTGTTGATCAAGTTTCCTTGTTGATCAAGCTCCGTCGTTGATCAACCTTCTCTGTTGATCAAGCTCCGCTGTTGATCAACCTTCTCTGTTGATCAACCTTCTCTGTTGATCAAGCTTCTCTGCTCAGCAAGTTTTTTCTCTGCTCAGCAAGCTTGTTCTCTGCTCAGCAAGCTTGCTCTCTGCTCAGCAAGCTTTTTCTCTGCTCAGCAAGCTTGCTCTCTGCTCAGCAAGCTTGCTCTCTGCTCAGCAAGCTTGCTCTCTGCTCAGCAAGCTTTTTCTCTGCTCAGCAAGCTTGCTCTCTGCTCAGCAAGCTTGCTCTCTGCTCAGCAAGCTTTTTCTCTGCTCAGCAAGCTTGCTCTCTGCTCAACAAGCTTGCTCTCTGCTCAGCAAGTTTTTTCTCTGCTCAGCAAGTTTTTTCTCCGCTAAGCAAGTTCTTCGCTGCTCATTAAGCTTCTCCGCTGGTCGACCGTCATAGTAACTGTCTGCTCGACAGCTCCTGATCATCCTCCTCTTCTCATCAGCCTTCCCGGCTACTCTCGGCAACCCTCTCCTCTATCCCCGCAACCCCTTTGACAAGCGTTTGCTCCACTCTCGAGCACTCAGAAGCTTCCTTCTTTCTTCTTCCACCGCAGCCTTCTTTCCTCTTCTCCACTCAGCTTGTGAGACCGAACACACTCGCTCTGTGTTAGCTGCCCGGTGCCACTTTCGCGCATCAACATTCTCCACCACCTATCCTCCACAAACGGATAGACAAACGAGGTCGTCAATCATAGTCTAGGGTCCCTTCTGCGATGCTTAGTTGGGGATAACCCATCCACTTGGGATTTCTTCTTACAACAATTCAGTCAATTGGACCATAGGTCTGAGTCCATTTCATATCATGTTAGGTTATGAACTTAAGAAGTTCATTGATCTAATCCAAGTCCCTTTAGAAGACCAACCCAGCGAGTCAGTGGAGTCTTTCATTCAGCATTTGCAAACACTTCATAAGTCAGTTCGAAAGATTGCAATGAGTAATGATTATTATAAGACTTAAGAGAATAAGTACAAGAGAGACCATAACTTTAAAATTGGAGAGCGGGTAATTAATAGCATACGCCCTGAGAGGTTCCCACGAGGAACAGTAAGAGAAATAAACACTCATTGAATGGGTTCTTAATACAGTCATTCGACGGATCGAAACCAATACAAATGATATTGACATCCCTCAAAATATGGGGATACACCGAGTATTCAATGTAGAGGACTTGACGTCTTACTATGACAAGTGCGTGTATCTGGATCCCTTCCTCACCCTCATGCCTGAGTCACAGCACCCCTCTCTTCCTCCTACTCCACCCCAATCTCAGTCTGACTCCTCCCAGCCCCAGCCGGATGAGTCTCACCATGAGGGCCAACTCGCACCACCGATGGTTCCACAAGGACATCTTTCAGACGAAGATACATCTTATTCAAAGCTTACCAGTAACTACCAGAGATATGCTTCAGATTGTTGGGTATGATTTTGTTGTTGTAGACGGGTGAGATCCACTGCAATATCTTGTTTGTTGGAGCGCTTGCCCGTTCTCAAACGATACTTGGATCTCTCTAGTAGGGGTGCACAGAAAACCGAAACCGACCAAACTGAACCAAACCGAGCCAATCGAACCGAATTTTGGACCGAATCGACCGGCTCGGTTCGGTTTCAGTTCCGTGGGTATGAAAATTGATCCTGTTCGGTTCGATTTCAGTTTACACCTTCGGCAAACCGATGAAACTGAACCGACGAACAATGCTTAAAATTTTTTTATACATGTGTTGTAATGCAAGAATAGTATGTATGCAAACAGTTGATCTTTCTTTAATCTTTATTGCAATGTATATGTAAAAATTTGATATAATGACAATGTTGAATGAAAGTAATAATCAAATCATTGAAGGGAAAAAAATAACGTGCGACACAAATACAAATAATATTTGTAAATTTTACTTACATTTGTAATTCAGTATGTCGAAAACCGAATCGATGTTTAAAACCGAACGAAACTGAACCGAACTGAACCGATCAATTTCGGTTCAGTTTCGGTTTGGAGTGTGTAAAAACCGAGGTTATTCGGTTCGGTCTCGGTTTCGCCTAAAACCGAACGGAACCGTTCACAGCCTACTCTCCAAAGAAGATCGAGCGACTCGCCCCTAGGCTACGCCGAGAGTATGACTATCTTCACCCACTGGAGACGAGTACTTTCAAGTTGGGGGAGTTGACAGAGGCCGCCAACCCACACATGTGTGTTCCCGCAGAAGGCGATGATTCGCTGCCCATTCGGATGATCCGAGTCCAGGATGCGTCTGAACGGTCGTTTCGTGTCATTTTCATGTATTTATTTTTCAATTTTGAGTTGTATTTGACAGTCGGTAGGTTCGGCCGTTATGAGCACAGAGCAGCGATAAGGGGGCACAGAGCAGCGATAAGGGGGATTGAGGTTTTATTTCAGAAAGGGAACCGTCGGTTCTGCTGCCTCGGTGTGATGCCAAGAGACCTCCTGGTGCGACTCCGGGTACAAATGCATGATATCCTCCTCCCTTCTGCCGGTTGACACTTCACAAACCCCTCCTCACTCACAGCCACAATCTTCCCTCTTATTCTAGCGTCCAGCACCTGTGGCGCCCAGAACCTGTTTTCAGCACCCAAATTTTGATTTCCAGCCTTCCGAACTTGATTTCCAGCGCCCAGTTTGAATCCCAAAGCGCCAATTCTTCTACTCCAGGCGCAGGAAGCTTGAGGCCTTCTTCCAGCACCCAGAAATAGGTACTTCAGCAACCCAGTCTTCTCTCTTTAGCATCTCGCCCTTCTACACCAGGCGCAAGACACCTGTAACCTCCTTCCAGCAGCCCTACGTCCATTCCAGAAGCCCTACGTCCCCAAAGCTCTACTTTCTCTCCAGCAACCCTATTTCCTGTCCACAGCAGTCCATTACCCCACCCCAGGGGCCAGAAAAATCGATTCCGGGTTCTGAAATTTCATTTCAACACCCTAGAACTTGATTTCAGCACCCTTATCCCTTGTTCACAGCCCCTACCAACCTCCCAAATCACTTCCACTTACACCCAAACTCATTGAAGTGCCCTCCACCATCAGTTTTCAGCATCCATGTGAAACCTACAGCCTCAGAAGACTACTTTTGCTGCATTTTGTTGCCCCCTACATATGTCCAAGTCATAGTTTGGTAATTTTGTTTCCTATTAAGGCTATTATTGATGTATTGTGTACTTGGACTATAATTTGATGAATATGATTTGTGTGCACTTTCATTTTTAAGTTAGTTTTTTTCTCCTACTAAATCCTTTATTCGCGAAGAACTAACACACTCGATGACCAAAAAACCTTTTCTTGAAGTGGCGTCCCGTTTCCACACATCGAAGAAAAAAGCGGCCCTTCCTCACTCGGGATAACAAATATACTTTAAATATGCACATTTTGTAGCTAACCTGAGCTTGTGTACAATCATACCAGCTTCCACAAATGTGATACTATCAATCACAAATTATGAAATGCCAAACTGTACAGGAAAACAAGGATATATAGCATAATTTGAAGTAACAATGTTCTATTTCTCCGACTTCTTTGAAATCTACTTACGTATGAACTATCAGGAGGGTTGCACATTATATCTTCCTCTGCGGACAAATCATCCATAAACTGGCTTACAGAAATGGGTTGAAAACTTTGGGGAATCTTATGACCAGCTGCAGCAACTCGAGAACAGTCCAAGATGGCATTCGCTTGCGGAATTAGTCTAAATGTCAATGATGATCTGAAATAGAGGGACAGAACTTATCAGACGACAAAATAAATATTCGGGAACATACTATCCATGAAATTTTTTGTTAAAGTACATATAGAATCCAAACCTTCCGCCGGGAACACTTCCAGAGTTGCACTCAGTGGCAACTCTATAAGAAGCTGCAGTGCATAATCCTGCTGTGGCGTGACTCAGTGCTTTGCCAGTAAGTAATAATAGATCTGATGGAGTTGAACCTTTATCTGCTAGGTACCAATGACCATGTGGGTCACAAACCTATCAAAGTAACCAAATCATACAAAAGTTCACATCAACAATGTCATAATAGGAACATGATTATAATTATATGCAATTTCAGTGGCCATATGACCTGTTTGGCCTACAAAGTGCTGATAAAATACCAATAGATATAAATGAAGGTTTCTTACTTGGATGCCTGGATGGTCAGAAGCAATAATCGTTAACAATCCTTTTTCAACTTCACTAACTGAAGATTTCCCTCCTAGAGACACCTTACAATTTTGTAATGAGGGATGAGAATAGGTTGCAACCAACATTGAGGATGAGACTTCATTTAGGGGCAGTGGAGTATCATCAAGCAAATGGTTGAAAACACTGCGCATTTATCATTTAAGACAAAAAAATGCAATGAAATTACAAATAAATACATTGACTTCTGTAAATGAAGGTGATATTACTCGCTTCGTAGACGAAGATGTTTTGCTATTGAAGAAAGTGCAGAACGAGCCGCTCTGCTCAAACACCTAAAAGCATCACTCATGCAAGGAGGTGATAGGTCTCCATCTTCCAAGGCCCTAACATGTATTTAGATTGAAATGTGAAAATAATATCAGCCTCCTAAACCAAGGTAAACCAACAAGTGAAAAAAAGATGTTTAAGTTCAAGATCTGCGGACATCAGTGGCATCAATAAAGTTTATGTATATCATACTAGATAATATGCTATTTAACAAAATTTTGATGAAGAAACAATTTAAATCAAGCTTCGATACCAGCTGGTTTGATAACATTGATTCAAGACCTTTAGAATCAGACGGGAACAATAATGCTTTTCTTGTACAGGATTTCAAGCTAACTTGGATATTCCTTGCAAAATGTGGAGGGAAAATAAAATCATCTTATTCAAATTCATGTGGATCAAGATCCGGTGTGGCCCATATTTGTTGGTTTGTTTATAACAGTGTGTGTGACTTAATTTAGTCTAACATAGGCATCCCAAATTGTCTTGGGTGCTTTATATGCAGTTGGGCATCTCCACTTTTCAACAATTGGGTCTGGATTGCATGCTTCAGTTCCACACTTCTAATACAGTACCAAAATAGGCTGGGTGTCTCAAATTGTAGATTGGGCCTCTCTACTCTTCGGTAATTCATTTTAAGTTGGGTAATTCATTTTAAGTTGGATCCACGAGTTCTAATACATAGTTTCTAGATTTAATTTCTAAAGACATAAAATATCCCTTTCATGCTATGCTTAATAAATGTTATTTAACTTACAAGTAGCAACATCTGAAGTTGAAGGAAAGAAATTTCCAAATCATCAACATTGAAAAAGTAATTGATGACATTGTATGCGCAAAAAGTTTCCAGAACCTCAGTTGCAGTGGATTCATATCATACCAAAAATTAAATGATTAATTGTACGTTAACAGGAAACAAGAGCCATTTGGTTCATGTTGTTTGTTAATTTATAAAAGTAAAGCACTTTCAAGTGTTCTAAAAGGTAGGTCGGTGATGCGGCACAGGCGTCACACCTGCCCGCCACCCTGGAGTCCCACCAGGGGGCCCACCTGGAGTCAGCACCAGGCGGCGTTTCATCAGGGCCGCGGCCCGTACACCCCAACCAGCTCTCCGCCATGGAGTCACCACCATGCGGCAGGTTGTTGAGGCCGGGACTCGATCCCCGAACCTCCTAGATAAGAGGCCTTCACCAGCACTCTCATCACGTTGGTGATGAGAGTGTTGGTGAAGGCCTCTTATCTAGGAGGTCCGGGGATCGAGTCCCGGCCTCAACAACTTGCCGCATGGTGGTGACTCCATGGCGGAGAGCTGGTTGGGGTGTACGGGCCGCGGCCCTGATGAAAGCCGTCTGGTGCTGACTCCAGGTGGGCCCCCTGGTGGGACTCCAGGGTGGCGGGCAGGTGTGACGCCTGTGCCGCATCAGTCGGCAGGATGATTTCAACACAGTTGTTCCAACATGAAAATTCAAATTGAATAGAAAAGTAACTTTCAATTTAAAGAAGGAAAAAACAGTTGATATTTTAAATTATATGATCATTTACATATATTTCATCATCATTTTCTTCTTCCTCTTTTTCATCTTGTCCTATTTCTTCTGCTTCCCCCTTCTCGAAACGATGAAACTTTCGCCGACCAAGGATGTTCCAAGCCAGAAAACAGTCGAGATGCTTTACTGTTTGATAGGCAAGACACATATACCCTTGATGTGTTGGAAGTGCAGTAGGGGTTTGGTTCTGGATTTGTTTGGGACAAGGAGGGGAACATTGTCGCCAACTATCATGTAATTAGAGGAGCATCTGATGTCAGGTTGGTGGGAAGCATTTTCGTGTAAAATTAACTGTGCATTTGATGAAATCTTTCAGCTAAAAGAGGACAAACATGAGCATAAACCAATTATTTTATAGTGGTTTTATA
This sequence comes from Platanthera guangdongensis, assembly GCA_039583875.1. Classification (NCBI taxonomy): domain Eukaryota; kingdom Viridiplantae; phylum Streptophyta; class Magnoliopsida; order Asparagales; family Orchidaceae; genus Platanthera; species Platanthera guangdongensis. Next base: position 2,287,804 of record CM077156.1, read on the forward strand.
TGATGTTTGAGATTTTCACTCACTACCAGCAATTGTCAAAGTGTATTAAGAAGATTGTTATTTTGATCCCGCAGCCATATATAGTAGTGGTAGCTGTGAAAACCCTCAATCAATGAAGCCTGATAAGATGAATCTAAGATCCTAGTTACTCTGCACTGGTTTTTTCTTTTTATCCTCCAAACAAATTGCCTTGAAAGTTGACATATTGGTAAATATAGATTTTCTTCTCATTTTCTTCTGAAATTTGATTTAATTATGGAACTAGATTGAAGGGTTGAAGTTCTGATTGATTCAAACACATAACGGTGTCATCTTTTGCAATGTACCTATTAGATTTACTTTTTGTTCTTCCATTAATCCTTTTGTTTTCAAATTTTCAATTCCAGCAAATGAACTCCACACTGCACCCGAACAAAATTTCGGATCAATTTCAATTCTGCTGATACAATTCCATCCATCAGTCGAACAATGAAATTGAAATTATGCACAAAACCAAATCTTGCATATATTGTTTGTCATCAGAAAGTTAATTCCCCGGATTGAACGGACCCTAAAGGGTAAGTAGATCTGGACAGAATTAAGGTCATGTAATTAGAATTTGAGGTATACTTTCACTGGAATTGGACCTCCAATTCCAATTCCTAAGCCCCAATTCCATACATCCAAACGAAACCTTCTAATAAGAGAACCCCAATCAATTTCCATTAGAACCTACCTAACTGCCATAGTTTTTTTTACCCAGTATGCCCGAGATAAAATTCTTAGTCCCTTTAGTTAAGCTCATAAAGGTTCAGTCACATACATTCCAGGAAGGAACTGCAGCACAAATAGCGTTTCTTTTCACTACCACTGAAGACAGCCGTTTCCACCATAATGATAGGCATAATAGTATAAATTATAATACTGATCATAGAAAAAGTAGCTCAAACGACAAGAAAAACAGAGGGTAAAAACACCACTGAAAACCCTAAAGAACTGAAACTCTGGATCATTTTCGTGATTACCTTCCAGTGCGGTAAATGTAGAATCCTCGGCTAGATTTTCCACAATTCCCCGCTGCCCTGCCGATTCCACATTGCGCTCGGCTCTTGAAGAACATCCGCACTAACTCTAGCGCGCATCGCATCACCACTTCGTCTTCATTCCCCAGCTCGATGACCACCGCGTTGTGCTGTTTTAGTGAATCCGACAGGGCTTCCACAGCCCTGATATATCTGCCGCTTGGAGCCCCTTCGTACGGCAGAATGTCCGCCAGCCGCACCCTGCCCACCTCCTTAATCGGTTCAGGGCGATGGTCGGGCGGCGGGCCGGATGGGAATGGCTGTGCGGGAGGAAGGAGGAAATTGATAGAGAGAGGAGAAGGAATTTGATGTTGCACCACTGCTGACTGCGGCGATCTGGCAACGGCGGCGGGGGACGGTGAAGAAGATGGAGGAGGTGATGGAAGAGTGGCAGGAGCTATCGGGGGCAACATCTGCTTGCAGGGGACGTTCATAGGTCATCGTGGGCTCCCTTTGAGGAGCAGAAGCCGCCGGAAATTAGGGATTTGGTGGCATGAATCCATTTCGAGTGCGATTTGCCGGCGGAGTGGAAGCAGAGTGGCGAAGTTATTAGGTCCGGGCACCGAAAAGGATCGTGCGGGATCACTTTGATCGCGTCAGTTGATTCATACATGTGCGAAAACGTTCTTTTTCCCGGTTTAGGAACAGAACCCGGTCTAATAATCTCTGGTACATTCTCCCAATCGTACTCAAAAAGTCCGACCTGGCCGTGCTTGGACCGAGCCGTTTGGGTCCTGGCTTTTGATCTACCGGGCCCAGCTTGAGCAATCCGAACCGAGCTCGGGCTCCCTCTTAAAGAGTGGGCCCGATAAGGCCCTCCAGGCCGGCCCAAGCCAAGCTCAAGCTGAGCTCAGGCCGGCCTGATTTACAGCCATAGTTTTTCTTCAGTCACAGGAATTGAATATTTCAATATTTTTATTCGGTTGCATGATGGAATTCAGAGACAGGAATTGACATGATTGTACAACCCAAACATTACAAACAGATTATTGGGCAGATTCAAGCAATCCCACATGAACATTGACGATGAATCAACAACAAATTATCCAAACATCATAATAATAAGAAACAGTGCAAATAGATTTATTATAATGAACAGATGACTAATGATATTATGAAGTTGCATCGCTCTCGCAATTACCCTTCATTCAACACATCATAATAAGATAATCAATACAACCGCCCAAGTCAGAAAATAGAAATGCATAATAATAATACATCATAGCTAAGGTAAGGGTCCATTACAGCAAAATCAGAAACTACAGCTACTGCAGCAAAATAATAAACACAAGCATATGCAGGAACGTAGGTATGTACCACCTACAATCCGAAATTTCGTGTTATGTGCTAGGACATGTAGGAACAACCTTACTAATTGTTTTACCGTTACATTTTGTGTCTCGCTCAAAAGACCCCCATCCACTAATACCTTACACAAACTATAGAAAGCGCTCTTGTTCATACGCAAGTGGGTATAACAGTTGGGATCTGTGCCGTTATATAACATATTTAAAAGCATCAATCTAAGAGTACCGCGTTATTCCCTATTGCTTGGACAATTGATTCTGTCATTTTTCATCAAAAGAACAACATCAATAGCAGATAAAGCAACTACCATAGCTCTCTTTCTCATATTCATTCTTCTTTTTTATGAAACTCGTTAAGAGTATCCATCTATGAAACATAATAAATAAATTCATAACTAATTCACACAACACACACACATCTACATATAAAAACAAATACACAACCTCATACATTTACACAACCACATACATACACACGCACATAAAAACAAATACACAAACACACACAAAAACACACACACAAATAATCCAATCCACACTTACACAGCCACATACAGATACACAAATACACAACATACACACACAAGCATAACTACGCATACACATACATATATAAACAAACAAACACAGACCTCTACAAATACCAAATCCCCAATATAAGCACACACATCTACATATAGAAACTCTGAAAAAAATTCCAAACCATTCAATGCTCTCATTATAAATGCTAACACAGTAATCAATTGATAAAAATGATGTCATCAAACCATTTGTAGGAGAGAAAAAATTATACCCAGCCGGAGAAAGTATTTGTGGGCTAAAGAGGAGGAAGATTGACTTCAAAGATGTTGGAGGAAGACGCTCCAACATGTTGGAGGAAGACGCTCCAACATGTTGTTGCCGGAGAGGAGGAAGAAATAGTTTGCTTGGCTCGCCTAGGTAGCTGCTTCAGAAGGGGGAGAAAACCTACATAGACTGTAGTTTCAGCGGACAGGAAAATCAACCAACGAGAAGACCTAGAGGACGAACAGAAGCCATTGCCGGAGAGAAGACCTATCTGAGTAGGAGAGGAAGCTTGTCGGAGGCAGGGAGATGATCGCGCACGGGAGGAAGAGGAAGGGGGCGCCAGTCGCGATTTTTCTGTTGTCCCAAAATTCGCGATAACCGATGGGGGAGGGTAGGTTTTCAAGACAGCCCACTTTTTCTTTTTTTAAGAACCCATAGGTTTTCAAGGAATGCCAATTCTGACCTCAAATTAGACGAAACGAACAACTGAATTGGAATTGAGATACCTGATTCCAATTCCCTTGGCGCAATTCTAGCGAAACGAACAGGGCCTTAGAGGTAGGTCGGCAAACACCGAAAACCGGAGAGAAGGAATAGTCTTAGCTCTATTTGAAAACCAATGGAATTGGCCAATTCTAATTCCAAGTCAATTCCATTCATCTGAACATAGGAATTGAAGGACTAATTCTCTAATTTCAATTCCAAATTTGTATAGCTGAACACCCCCAAATCGGGGAAAGAAGAAGACAGCCAATTTGAAATCTTAGGCTCTGTTTGGCACGGCGGTGATGATCATGAACATGGTGGTTATAAACCATCGCTCGCGAAAGCCCGACCTCACCTAATGAACTTCATCCAATCCACTTTTATGTTCAAAATTAGTTTCATTTTCTTGGTCGCGGTCGTAATCAATGTCAAGTCAAACTCACCAGAGCAAAAACGTTGCGCCAGACGGACCCTAATTCTCACTCAATGAACCTTCGGCTTCGAATTTCATCACGGTACTCATTCCATCTAAAACGTCGCAAAGATCCTGACTTAGAGCATGGGATCCATCGCCGGCGAGAAATTCGTGCGTGACGCCGTTAACCTCCAGCCAACTGCAACCCGCAACTTTCTCCGTCTTCCTCCGTCTCATCTTCATCCTCATCCCCGCAGCTTCCTTCCACCTCTGCAAACCAGAATACATGTTCATCAAAAACACATATCCGCCGCCATTCTCCGGTTCAACTCCAATCATATGCTCTCCAATCTTCTCCCCCATAACGAAATCTTTGCGGATCATGCAGGCGCCAAACAGAGATCCCCATATAGCAGCGCTCGGATCCACGGGCATGTTTTCTACGAAAACTAGAGCTTCTTCCAAATGCCCTGCTCTGCACAGCACATCCACCACGCAGCCATAGTGCTCTAACTTCGGCGTGATCCCGTGCACCTTCACCATTCGATCGAAGTAAAGCTTACATTCGTTTACGAGTTTGGCGTGAGAACAAGCGCTGAGAACGCCGAGAAAGGTGACTTCGTTGGGCTGAATCGATTGATGCAGCATTTCGGAGAAAAGGAGATGACATTCTGAGGCAAATCCATGCATCGCCAAGCCATTGATCATTGCGGTCCAAGAGTACGCGTCTCTGCCTTCGAGTTTACGAAAGACGGAGAGGGAATGGACGATTCGCCCGCATTTTGCATACATGTTGATCAATGCGGTTCCGGTGATGGAATTCAACTGCATCCCCACTCTGTTCATGTATCTATGAACCCATCTCCCGTGTTCCAGTGCTCCGAGATGAGCGCAGGCAGCGAGGGTCGTTGTGACGGTGACCTGATTAGGGTTCGGGCCACATTCAAGCATGTTGGAGAAGATAGACAAAGCTTCTTTGAATCTGTTGCAGTGGACATGGACGGAAATCAAGGAGCTCCAAGACACCACATTTCTCAGGGGCATTTCATCGAACACCTTCCTTGCGTCCGCGCAAAAACCACACTTCCCATACATGTCTATGAGCGCCGAGTCAATATAGACATCTCTCACCACCCTCCCGGATTCGATATAGAAGGCTTGAACGCTGGCGGCGAGCCAGATGTTGCTGGTGATGGTGCAACCGTTGAATACGCTGACGATGATGACTCTGTCGATCTCAATGCCCGAAGATTTCATTTTTATGAAGTATTCTAAACCTTGCTCAGGGTGATGGTTCTTTACATGCCCCAAAACCAAGGCGTTCCAGGAGATCACGTCCCTGTGCGGCATTTCGTCGAACAGATTGCGGGCGGAGTTTAACTCGCCTCCTTTGGCATAGCACGATAGGAGGGAGTTTTGAATGAAGGAATCGGGGCCCAGACCGAGCTTGAAGATCTGGGCGTGGATTTGTTCGGGATTGGAGGCGGCGCCGGAGTTTGAGAGGCATTTAAGAAGAACTGGGAAAGTGTGCTCGTCAGGAGTGGCGTAATTTCCGGTGAATAGGGCGACGGCGGCGGCGTACTGGGAGCGTAACGAGTAGCCTTGGAGCATGGCGTTGCAGAGGGAGGAGTCGGGGCATTCGAATCGGTGGAAGAGGAGGGAGGCGTATTCGATGTCGCCGGGAAGAGATAGTGCGGCGAGGCGGATGGTTTTTCTGACGGTGGTGGCATCGCCGGAGAAGCCGGCGGCGATGGCGATGGCGTGAATTTGCTTCAGAGGGGCGAGGTTTGTGCGGGATGCGATTTTCAGCCGGGCGCGGGAAATTAAAGGAGGAAGCTTTGCGACCATCAGCGCATGGGGAAGGTGGATCAAATAGTAAGAGTGTTTATTCTAACCAAAAAAAAATATTAATTCGACTGTGTTAATTTAATTTATATCTATTTTATTTATTAATACTATTGTTGAAAATGAAATAGAAATGTTGAAAGAAAATTAGAAAAAGAAACTTCAATAAAAAAATTTAAATATCTATGCAATTTAGGCTATGTTTGAGCGTCCGTTTTGACTCCATTCCGTTCTAAACGGACCGGAGGAAAGTTGTTTGAGAACAACAAAAATGTTGTCGTTTTAAAACGGCCGGTTTAAAACTTACTTTTTCCTCCGTTCTGAAAAGGTCAGGGAGACCTCCATTCTGCCTTTCAAAACGGTCGTTTGGAATAATTTTTAATTTAATTTAATTTTACTTAATCAATTTTACCCCAATAAAAAAATAATTATATACATAAATTTGTAAAAAACTCACAAATATAATAACTATTTTTTAAAAAAAAAATTCAGAAAAAATTGGCCCCAAATAAATAAAATTCATGTGAAGATAATTTCGAAAATAAGTTAAACTGTCACAGAAACTGAGATTACCCAAACAAAGCATCGGTTTTAAAACCACAGTTTTTAAAATACAGTTTAGCATCTTCTTTTTGAACTCCCCCCTTTTAAAACGGCACCGATATCCCAAACAGAGCCTTAAATATATGTATGACTAAGGACCTTTGGGCGGGGCGACACAACAACAACATGCACCTGATTTTTTCGTCGTTGGATGACTAAGCATCGTTAATATATATGTGATGGTGTCATGGGGGTTAACCCTAATTTATAAGAAAATAGAGTTGCACCTAACCGGTTTACCCTTGTCACAACCTGTATTTTCTCACACATTTAAATAATATCAGAGCACGAGAAAATACGTGTCGTGATGTCACGCCGTGTAGGGGATAACTGCACGCGCTCAAGCAAAACCTAAACTCGCGTTCGTTGAATAAATCATCATTGCTTATGCAAGTAAACCAGTTACAGTTTGATGGTCGTATCCCTCGGCACCGTGGATCAGCTAGTCCACATAAAAAACTATAATTTTATATGCAGCGAAAATACATAGTTAATGTAAGTTGACATCCTACATGAGAAGAATCGTCCCCGAAGGACCTCTCATGGAATGCAGGACTCTAGGTGACTCATAAGATATAAAAACTAGTTTTTTTACGTACTCGAGAAATAGTGCGTTAGTGTTTTAAATCATGACATGCATGAGATACATATACGATTAATCTAACCTGCAACCTAGTATAAAACAGTCCAAGAAGCAAGTAAACAACCTCCAAAAAAAAGGCAAAACTAGCAATATTTAGTTCATAGTTCATCACTCAAAGGAAACCATCAGTGGGCGTCAACAACCTGACACGAACCCACTGGTGGGTGTGTATGTCTGTACAGAAAGAAGAAAAACTACCTCGCCAAAACGAGGGACAGCAAGCTCAGCGGCCACAAGCAAGCTCCACCAAAAGAACACTAGTCGCTCACTCGGCTATCACCTGGACCTGAGGCACTCCAAAGAAAGAATACCTCAGCAAGTATATAAGAAACAGAAATGGAGCATTATCTTATGCATAAGCAATAAAAGAATGGAGCATTTCATCAAAAGTAATACACTGCCCAAGGCAGGATCAAGATGCACTAAGTGCGAGAGATATCAAGAAAGCTTGCAAATGTCTCCGTTTGAGGCCCTGTATGGGCTTTGATACCACTTTGTAACGCCCACACTCGTTACATGGCCTATAACTGTGGGTCCAGCCGGGGCCCCACGCCATAGGTCACAGACAAGTGACGGAATTACTTGTGGTAATCAAATTCAATATGTGTCCTTAACCCAATTCATTCTAACGCAACATTAATTAAGTTGCACGAACTCAACTCCATGAATGTCCACTAATATATAAATTTCACATTTATATAACCAAAAACAGGAATGTATACAACCCACACACACATGGCCTTAAGGCCTTACAAGTTTCTCTTTTTACACATATACAAGTTCGTACATCGGCACGCAGGACGGCCACACATGAAATCCAACCACGACGCACTTGGCCTTCAAGGGCCTTAGCAACAAGCTTTCAATCCATGCATTTCATTTCAAGCCGCAGCACCTGCAAGTAGACATCCACCAAAGAGCGGCAAACAAAGTAACGGTCAGCTACAGCTGACCAATTATAACGACTCTACCTCATGCTCGGGGCAGCGGTTCCTTCCCTGTATGCATTTGCAAGTACAATAGTTAACAATCACAAGCACACATATCAAAATCACAAACGCCGACCACAGTCAAATGCTTCGTGCACTCAGGGCACCTTACGGTGTACCGGAAACCCGTGGTAACACCACCAATCGCATGGTAATTAACTTGTTGGCTGGACGGTCCTAGTCACCCCAACACGCATGCTGGTTGCATTCCGCCCAAACCAAGCAGAGGTACGTACCGCATGGCAAACATGAACATTCATCCAACAGATCGACCCGCTTTTATTTCAGTGTAGCAAGTAGGGCTATCGCACGCTCCCGAACACTGCCACCAATCGATCTCTCCATCATGCCCAGGTACATGTTAGCCTTGCCCGTGCTCACATCGTCACTGGCGCACCATAACGCGGGTCGACCTTCCCTTCCTGGGTAGCCGTAGCTTCCCGCTCTCACAGAGCAAACCACAAGGAGCTTCGCAAAGCATCCAAGATCATATCCATGGCTAGCCCACGCATGAGCATACCATCCACATATAGTATTCAATCATCTAAAACACAAAGCATGTAGCATCTTTGCAAATCCACGGAGTCTTCTCCAGTTTACCCATGATCATCACCAATCCAGACTAACGGTCCAGATGGGCTTCACACAGCATGTCTATGCCGTACTCCACAATTCCGGCTCTAGATGCAGACTCAACGACGGAATCACTTCGTGAATCCACCTTTTGGTGGAGGATTCCACGCATATGCATAAAGAAAGAACTTCAATGTCCAAGAAGGAGATCGTTACCCTTGAAGATCGCTTCGGCGTCATGAAGTAGCCGGATGGAAGTCACCACCTCGGCTTAGCCTTCACGAATCCGCTCTCGAATCTTTGATCCGCACTCCGCAGCTCCTCCAGCAGCTGGTTTCTCTTCCTCCTTCCTCCCCTTGCACTCCCCTCTTCTTGCTTTCTCTTGAAATGAGAAGAAGAAGAAGATAATGAAGAGGAAGGGTTAAATCTCCCTTTTTCCCCGGCCTTAACAACACCTAGACAAAGCCTATCCATTGGATCCAGAAAGAGGGAATCAAACGGCTTCGAATAGACCAGAAAAGCATGAACACGACCTGACACGCCCTGTGACACGCCCGTGTCACAGGCCGTGTCACTTAAGCGGCATGCAACCGACTTACAACCAAACAGAACATGGTCGTGGGACACGCCCGTAGTCATGCTGGTCGAGAGAAGGGGTACACGGCCTGTGACACGGGCGTGTCACAGGGCGTGTCCTGCTGGTCGACGAACTTCGCTCGATGAAGTTTGCTCGACGAGTGTCGAGTATGGGGTGACACGGCTTGGGACACGGGCGTGTCCCAAGGCCGTGTCCTGCTCGGGTTATTTGGCTGGGTGTTGTGTGATGTGTCATGACCAGTGACACAGACGTGTAGGTAGGCGTGTCCGGTGACACGGCCTGTGACATGCCCGTGTCACAGGCCGTGTACTGTTTGGATGTGAGGCGGTTGCCGACCGCTTAAGTGACACGGCCTGTGACACGGACGTGTCACAGGGCGTATCAGGGCCGAAATGTGAAATTTCAGTAAATTTTGCTGTCGTTCAATTTCTTTATTGTTTTAATCCAAGCGACCAAACTTCTTCCCTGGGAGTCAGGCCGGGATTAAAGTCTTTCTCCTTTCATTTTGGTTTCATTCTTCTTCTTCTTCTTCTTATCATTCCCCATTTCCAAAGAGGGAGAGTACAAGGGGAGAAAAGGGAAGAGAGACCAGCTGCTTTGGATTTGCCCCTTAGGTAATATTTCTTTGCTGTTGGATTAGTGGAAAAGAACGAAGGGTTGTCAAATTTCTTAGTTGTTTTCTCATATGTTGTTCACCTCAGGTTTTTCTCCGAGTTCTGCACGAGAAAATACGTGTCGTGATGCCAGCTTGAGCAATCCGAACCGAGCTCGGGCTCCCTCTTAAAGAGGGGGCCCGATAAGGCCCTCCAAGCCGGCCCAAGCTAAGCTCAGGCCGGCCTGATTTACAGCCATAGTTTTTCTTCAGTCACAGGAATTGAATATTTCAATATTTTTATTCGGTTGCATGATGGAATTCAGAGATAGGAATTGACATGAATGTACAACCCAAACATTACAAACAGATTATTGGGCAGATTCAAGCAATCCCACATGAACATTGACGATGAATCAACAACAAATTATCCAAACATCATAATAATAAGAAACAGTGCAAATAGATTTATTATAATGAACAGATGACTAATGATATTATGAAGTTGCATCGCTCTCGCAATTACCCTTCATTCAACACATCATAATAAGATAATCAATACAACCGCCCAAGTCAGAAAATAGAAATGCATAATAATAATACATCATAGCTAAGGTAAGGGTCCATTACAGCAAAATCAGAAACTACAGCTACTGCAGCAAAATAATAAACACAAGCATATGCAGGAACGTAGGTATGTACCACCTACAATCTGAAATTTCGTGTTGTGTTAGGACATGTAGGAACAACCTTACTAATTGTTTCACCGTTACATTTTGTATCTCGCTCAAAAGGCCCCCATCCCCTAATACCTTACACAAACTACAGAAAGCGCTCTTGTTCATACGCAAGTGGTTATAACAGTTGAGATCTGTGCTGTTATAAAGCGTCAATTTAAGAGTACTGTGTTGTTCCCTATTGCTTGAACAATTGATTCTGTCATTTTTCATCAAAAGATCAGCAGCAATAGCAAATAAAGCAACTACCATAGCTCTCTTTCTCATATTCATTCTTTTTTTTTATGAAACTCATTAAGAGTATCCATCTATGAAACATAATAAACAAATCCATAACTAATTCACACATAACACACACATCTATACATAAAAACAAATACACAACCTCATACATTTACACAACCACATACATACACACGCACATAAAAACAAATACACAAACACATACACAAATAATCCAATCCACAGTAACACAGCCACATACAGATACACAAATACACAACATACACACACAAGCATAACTACACATATACATACATATATAAACAAACAAACACACAGACCTCTACAAATACCAAATCCCCAATATAAGCACACACATCTACATATAGAAACTCTGAAAAAAATTCCAAACCATTCAATGCTCTCATTATAAATGCTAACACAGTAATCAATTGATAAAAATGATGTCATCAAACCATTTGTAGGAGAGAAAAAATTATACCCAGCCGGAGAAAGTATTTGTGGGCTAAAGAGGAGGAAGATTGACTTCAAGATGTTGGAGGAAGGCGCTCCAACATGTTGTTGCCGGAGAGGAGGAAGAAATAGTTTGCTTGGCTCGCCTAGGTAGCTGCTTCAGAAGGGGGAGAAAACCTACATCGACTGTAGTTTCAGCGGACAGGAAAATCAACCAACGAGAAGACCTAGAGGACGAACAGAAGCCATTGCCGGAGAGAAGACCTATCAGAGTAGGAGAGGAAGCTTGTCGGAGGCAGGGAGATGATCGTGCACGGGAGGAAGAGGAAGGGCGCTCCAGTCGCGATTTTTCTGCTGTCCCAAAATTCGCGAAAACCGATGGGGGAGGGTAGGTTTTCAAGACAGCCCATTTTTCTTTTTTTAAGAACCCATAGGTTTTCAAGGAATGCCAATTCTGACCTCAAATTAGACGAAACAAACAGCTGAATTGGAATTGAGATACCTGATTCCAATTCCCTTGGCGCAATTCTAGCGAAACGAACAAGGCCTTAGAGGTAGGTCGGCAAACACCGAAAACCGGAGAGAAGGAATAGTCTTAGCTCTATTTGAAAACCAATGGAATTGGCCAATTCTAATTCCAAGTCAATTCCATTCATCTGAACATAGGAATTGAAGGACTAATTCTCTAATTTCAATTCCAAATTTGTATAGCTGAACACCCCCAAATCGGGGAAAGAAGAAGACAGCCAATTTGAAATCTTAGGCTCCGTTTGGCACGGCGGTGATGATCATGAACATGGTGGTTATAAACCATCGCTCACGAAAGCCCGACCTCACCTAATGAACTTCATCCAATCCACTTTTATGTTCAAAATTAGTTTCATTTTCTTGGTCGCGGTCGTAATCAATGTCAAGTCAAACTCACCAGAGCAAAAACGTTGCGCCAGACGGACCCTAATTCTCACTCAATGAACCTTCGGCTTCGAATTTCATCACGGTACTCATTCCATCTAAAACGTCGCAAAGATCCTGACTTAGAGCATGGGATCCATCGCCGGCGAGAAATTCGTGCGTGACGCCGTTAACCTCCAGCCAACTGCAACCCGCAACTTTCTCCGTCTTCCTCCGTCTCATCTTCATCCTCATCCCCGCAGCTTCCTTCCACCTCTGCAAACCAGAATACATGTTCATCAAAAACACATATCCGCCGCCATTCTCCGGTTCAACTCCAATCATATGCTCTCCAATCTTCTCCCCCATAACGAAATCTTTGCGGATCATGCAGGCGCCAAACAGAGATCCCCATATAGCAGCGCTCGGATCCACAGGCATGTTTTCTACGAAAACTAGAGCTTCTTCCAAATGCCCTGCTCTGCACAGCACATCCACCACGCAGCCATAGTGCTCTAACTTCGGCGTGATCCCGTGCACCTTCACCATTCGATCGAAGTAAAGCTTACATTCGTTTACGAGTTTGGCGTGAGAACAAGCGCTGAGAACGCCGAGAAAGGTGACTTCGTTGGGCTGAATCGATTGATGCAGCATTTCGGAGAAAAGGAGATGACATTCTGAGGCAAATCCATGCATCGCCAAGCCATTGATCATTGCGGTCCAAGAGTACGCGTCTCTGCCTTCGAGTTTACGAAAGACGGAGAGGGAATCGACGATTCGCCCGCATTTTGCATACATGTTGATCAATGCGGTTCCGGTGATGGAATTCAACTGCATCCCCACTCTGTTCATGTATCTATGAACCCATCTCCCGTGTTCCAGTGCTCCGAGATGAGCGCAGGCAGCGAGGGTCGTTGTGACGGTGACCTGATTAGGGTTCGGGCCACATTCAAGCATGTTGGAGAAGATAGACAAAGCTTCTTTGAATCTGTTGCAGTGGACATGGACGGAAATCAAGGAGCTCCAAGACACCACATTTCTCAGGGGCATTTCATCGAACACCTTCCTTGCGTCCGCGCAAAAACCGCACTTCCCATACATGTCTATGAGCGCCGAGTCAATATAGACATCTCTCACCACCCTCCCGGATTCGATATAGAAGGCTTGGACGCTGGCGGCGAGCCAGATGTTGCTGGTGATGGTGCAACCGTTGAATACGCTGACGATGATGACTCTGTCGATCTCAATGCCCAAAGATTTCATTTTTATGAAGTATTCTAAACCTTGCTCAGGGTGATGGTTCTTTACATGCCCCAAAACCAAGGTGTTCCAGGAGATCACGTCCCTGTGCGGCATTTCGTCGAACAGATTGCGGGCGGAGTTTAACTCGCCTCCTTTGGCATAGCACGATAGGAGGGAGTTTTGAATGAAGGAATCGGGGCCCAGACCGAGCTTGAAGATCTGGGCGTGGATTTGTTCGGGATTGGAGGCGGCGCCCGAGTTTGAGAGGCATTTAAGAAGAACTGGGAAAGTGTGCTCGTCAGGAGTGGCGTAATTTCCGGTGAATAGAGCGACGGCGGCGGCGTACTGGGAGCGTAACGAGTAGCCTTGGAGCATGGCGTTGCAGAGGGAGGAGTCGGGGCGTTCGAATCGGTGGAAGAGGAGGGAGGCGTATTCGATGTCGCCGGGAAGAGATAGTGCGGCGAGGCGTATGGTTCTTCTGACGGTGGTGGCATCGCCGGAGAAGCCGGCGGCGATGGCGATGGCGTGAATTTGCTTCAGAGGGGCGAGGTTTGTGCGGGATGCGATTTTCAGCCGGGCGCGGGAAATTAAAGGAGGAAGCTTTGCGACCATCAGCGCATGGGGAAGGTGGATCAAATAGTAAGAGTGTTTATTCTAACCAAAAAAAAATATTAATTCGACTGTGTTAATTTAATTTATATTTATTTTATTTATTAATACTATTGTTGAAAATGAAATAGAAATGTTGAAAGAAAATTAGAAAAAGAAACTTCAATAAAAAAATTTAAATATCTATGCAATTTAAATATATGTATGACTAAGGACCTTTGGGCGGGGCGACACAGCAACAACATGCACCTGATTTTTTCGTTAATATATATGGGATGACTAAGCATCGTTAATATATATGTGATGGTGTCATGGGGGTTAACCCTAATTTATAAGAAAATCGAGTTGCATCTAGCCGGTTTACCCTCTCCCTCCACTAATGTCATGAGAAGTTACACGCGTAACCACAACACGTGTAATACGTGTGCCTGATCCTCGCAGTAACCGCTGCGCGCTGGATCCCAAACGTGGTGCACCTGACGCCGACCGGCGGTGCTACCGCTCGCGCCCTCTCCCTCTCCTCGGCCACCCGTTCCCGGAGAGCATCGTCATAGCCGGCCTTGGCGAGGGGCGGCCAAGGCCACCGAACCCCGGGCGGCCACGCTGCGACCAGCCCTCGCGAGGGGCGGTCAGGGCCGACCGACCCCGGGCGGCCCGTGCAAGGGTCGGCCAGGGCCGCCCGGATCCGGGGGCCTCGTCGCGGCCGGCCCCCGTGAGGGCCGGCCAGGGACGCCCGATCCTGAGCGGGCTCGCCGCGGCATGCTCCCTCGAGGTGTAACGCCCCGAAACTCAAAGGAGCAAAGGGGGACGTTTTGGGCCAGTTTGGGTTCTGGCAGAAGGCACACGGCCTGGGACACGGGCATGTCCCAGGGCGTGTCAAGCGTGTGTCGACACTTAGCCGCGAAGTCGTCGAGTTTTACTCGACGATTCGTCGAGAATGGGCACACGGCCTGCGACACGGGCGTGTCGCAGGGCGTGTCGACCCGTGTCGACACTTAGCCGTGAAGTCGTCGAGTTATACTCGACGATTCGTCGAGAATGGGCACACGGCCTGCGACACGGGCGTGTCGCAGGGCGTGTCGACCCGTGTCGACGATCGTCCCGGGGAGTCGTCGAGATTCACTCGACGATCGTCGAGACAAGGCACACGGCCTAGGACACGGGCGTGTCCAAGGCCGTGTCATCGAGTCGTCGATCTTCACTCGACGAAATGTCCCGTGTACACGGCCTGGGGTCCAGGCGTGTCAAGGTGACACGGGCAAGGACACGGGCGTGTCCTAGAACCCGTGCAGTGCTCGGGTTGAAAATGGGGGAAAAATCATGGTGTACACGGCCGGCCTCA
This sequence comes from Platanthera guangdongensis, assembly GCA_039583875.1. Lineage (NCBI taxonomy): Eukaryota > Viridiplantae > Streptophyta > Magnoliopsida > Asparagales > Orchidaceae > Platanthera > Platanthera guangdongensis. The sequence continues at coordinate 2,303,219 of CM077156.1, forward strand.
TGGCCGTGTCAGCTGGAACACGGGCGTGTCAGCTCGAACACGGGTGTGTTCGTTACCCGTGTGAGGGTCCAGGAGATTCGATTTTGACGGCGAATGCGGCACACGGCCCTGGACACGGGCGTGTGCCAGGCCGTGTTCGGCCCAGATTGGGCATTTCAGCCCCGAATCAAAGCCGTTCGTTTTCTTAGGTTGAGATCCAACGGTTGGGGGTTGTTCCTGAGAGGATATACCCGTGAGTTGACTTGGAAAACCTCACTTTTCTTCACTTGTTCTCTTTCTAAATCCTTGGAGAGAGGAGAGCTAAGGCAAGAAGAAGAAGAGCTAGATCCCGCCATTGGAGGAGCTTCGGAGCTCCGAATCGCGAGCCGACTCCGGATCCACGGAGGCAACGCAAGTGCGGTGATTTCTATCCGATTACTTTTCGATGGCGCCAAAGAGGAACTCAAGGGTAACGATCCTCATCTTGAGCATGATTCGCTCTCTTTCTTAGTATAGGAAGCCCGCTCTCGCGAGTTTGCGGAGAGTTGGAGGCGTTCCTTCGGGTAGATATGTAAAGTCCCCGTTGTTTAGAGTCCGTATGCGAGAACGGACATAGGCATTTTGTGTGAAGCCTACCCGGACATGTTAGTCTGGATCGGTGATGTGCATTGCATAAGGCTGGAGAAGACTCCGCGCTATGGTTTGTTTTTCGGGTTTCTACACGGTAGATTGCAGCAGGGAGCCTTGGGGACTAACCCAAAGGTGCACCCGGAAAACTGGGCGGATACGAGATCTTGCCAACTTGGTGGCCTGAGAGCCAACTCGAACATAACTGAGTTATGTGATTTGCGGTAGAATGGGACTCGGAGGAAGTTTGACCCGCGCAAATGGCTTAAATTGTCGTTGCGATGTGAGCACGGGTTAGATGGAACCGTACCCGCTTTATGTCGTTCGGTTAGAGAGACCTAAGGTTACGTGGCACTCGCCGTTGGCATAGATGGGAGTCTACGGCGGTCAATGGCTTAAATTGTCGTGACCCAGGCCAGGAAGACGAATTGCTCATAGGAATGGCCGTCTAAGTGGCGGTGGTGAGTCCGGAATGTTAATGGCTTTAATTGACGTGACATCGACCGGTTCACCGAGAATGTGCCCTGACTGCACGGGGCGTGTGGTCGTGCGAGCCAACGTCTGTGATGAAATGGCTATGGTTATATGCATTGCTCGCTTATGCTAATGAAATGCAGGGAAGGAGCATCGCCGCCCCGAGTTGGGGGCGGGATCGTTATAATTTGGTCAGCATTGCTGACCGTTGCCTTGTTTGCCACCGTGCGGTGGTTTGTTGCTTGCAGGTGCAGCTGGACCAAGCGGTCAATAGCGGGCTAAAGCCCTTTTTGCGAAGCTGGCCCTCGAAGGCCCAAGTAGAAGTGTTTACTGCTTTATTCATGTATGACCGGCCTGCGTGCCGTGGTTTGTAAAACATGTAATTTTCAAGTGAAACACTTTGTAAGGCCTTAAGGCCGGTTTTGGGTATTTTTGTATAACATTCCTTTTGGTATTAGTGGACATTCCTGCTCCTATGCTGGGTTCTTGTGTACAACCTTTAATAACTGCTTCCGCTAGAATGCTCTGTGTAGGACGTTGAGATTGGTTGGATGGTTTCCATAAGTAACCACCCGGTCTGTCTGTGGTATATGGCGTCGGGCCCCGGCCGGACCTACTGTTATATACTATGCGACGGGTAAGGGGTGTTACAATTTGGTATCAGACTACTGTTTTTGGTCGGGCTTAAACTGAATTCGTGGGCGAATTCTTTTTAAGGGGTGGTGAGCACATTGCGTGCGTCATCGTTATAATGGTAAAAGAACCCATGAATGTCCACTTAGGAATGAAAATACTCGTGTTTGAGGAACCTGCGTGTTCCTATAATTGCTGTTTGCAATACAATTTGGTCGCTTAACGGTGTTTTGTACCACTATAGGTGACCAGAAGTGGTGTTGGGCCGTCAGAACGCCGAGTTTCTGAGGCTAGTAGTGCACCGGATGTTGCTCCTGCAACACCTCTGTCGGCTGAGAATATACGATTGGTGGCTGAAGCGGTGTTGGCCGTGATAAATGCGCAGCCTGGAAGGCAAGCGCAGCAGCCCGCTCCTGTGATGGAGCAAGAACCTCTGCAAGAGGCTGAGCCGAGGAGAGTGGAGCAAGTGGTTGTGGAACCAATAGTGCCAAGGAGGGCAACTGAGAGGCAGCTAAAGCATGTAATGAGCTTTAACCCTCCGTTATTCTCGAGGTTGGGAACCCCATCTCAGGCTGAAGACTGGCTCTCCAGGGTGAAGAGAGTCATGACAGCGACGGAGACGGAGGAGTGGCAAATGACCACCATCGCTACGTTTCTTCTGGACGGTGAAGCGAGGATGTGGTGGGAAGGATTGGAGCTGCATCATTTGAGAGGTAGACAACTGATAGACGTTCTGATGGAAGAGTTCTCAGGATTGTTCTTAGCAAGATACCTCCCTTCTACTCAGAGGATTTCGATGGAGAATGAGTTCCTGAAGTTGGTTCAGGGCGAGAGAAGCGTGGATGAATATCTCCACGAGTTTACTCGGTTAAGTCGATATGCTAGCTCCACCATCATGGATGAGGAGCGCAAGACTAATCGCTTCTACGAATGGTTGAGAGACGAGTTGAGGTTGCTACTCTCGGGGCCAATGACGCAGGGTTTCTTAACCTTGGTCAATACTGCCCGGTCCTTGGAGAAGGACATGAAAAATGTACAAGCGAAGAAAAGCTTGGGTGAGAAAAAATCTGAGTTCAGAGTGCCGACTACTTCAAAGTCCGGCTATCGGAGGTCTTTCAAGAAGCATAGGACTTCGGGTCCAGCTCCTTCTGGTGCTTCTGGGGCGACTACGAGTCGGACCCCGGGCGCGTGTTTTACATGTGGAAAGACGGGGCATTTTGCCCGTGATTGTTGGAGCGGACGTCCTAAGTCCGAGAGGAGGCCGGGAGCTACTTATGAAGAGAAGGGTAAGACGGTGGAATCGACCGCATCCCATTATGCTCCGGCCCAACCAAGGGTCTACAATCTTGGCCAACAGGAGGCCATTAAACAAGCTGATGTGGTGACAGGTACGATTTAATTTATAGCAAGTCAATTTCTTTATATGCTTGTTATGCACATGTTACCTTCCCACTACTTGTTTAGGATTTGTATTGATTTGTGAAAATCCGGCACGAGCACTCTTTGATACGGGAGCTTCACACTCCTTCTTGTCCGAAGGATTTATATCACGCATCGGAGTCCCTTCTTCGATGGCGAAGGATAAGTTGGATGTGTTGTTGCCCAACGGGTGTTCGATGCGAGCGGATAGGATCTGCGATGTTAAGATTCGTATTGGGGAGCAGGAGTTCGACCTGCGAGCGTCTTTACTTCCGTTAGTGGAGTTCGACGTCATATTTGGCATGGACTGGCTCTCGGAGCAGCAGGCCCATATAGATTGCGGTAGCAAGGAAGTTAAGCTGGGAGCGAGTCGTGAGACGACTTTTACGGGCTTACAGGGGTCGAGCAAGACATTGATGTCTGCTCTTCAGGTGGTGAAGGCGGTTCGTGCTGGTGCAGAACTGTTCTTTACACTAGTGGAGGTTGCAAAGTCGAAGCCCGCGTTGAATTGTATTTCAGTGGTATCGGAATACCCTGATGTTTTCCCCGCAGATCTTCCTGGAGCCCTGCCTCAGCGGGAGATAGATTTTACGATCGAGCTAGTGCCAGGTGCAAAGCCTGTGTCACGATCTCCGTATCGGCTAGCGCCTAAGGAAATGGCGGAGCTGAAAGTTCAACTGCAAGAGTTGTTGGAACAAGGGTATGTGCGCCCGAGTTCTTCACCTTGGAGCGCACCGGTCCTCTTTGTTAAGAAGAAGGACGGAAGCTTGAGGCTATGTATTGATTATCGGGAGCTAAACAAGCTGACGGAGAAGAACAAGTACCCGATCCCCCGGATTGATGATCTCTTTGATCAGTTAGTCGGGTCGACGGTGTACTCGAAGTTGGATCTCAAGGCTGGGTACTATCAGCTGCGGATAAGGGAGAGTGATATCCCGAAGACAGTGTTTAGTACGAGGTACGGGCATTATGAGTTTATGGTCATGCCGTTTGGGCTGACTAATGCGCCGTCAGTATTCATGGATTTGATGAACCGGACGTTCAGGGAGTACTTGGACCATTTCGTGATCGTCTTCATCGACGATATTTTGGTGTACTCGCAAAGTGAGGAAGATCACTTCAAGCATGTTCATTTGGTGTTGGAGACGCTAAGGAGAAATCAGTTGTATGCCAAGTTCTCGAAGTGCGAGTTTTGGCTATCCTCAGTGGCGTTCCTCGGTCATATAGTGAGTGGAGAGGGTATTGCTGTGGATCCGGCGAAGATTGTTGCGATACGGGAGTGGCCTGAGCTTGCTACGGTAGCAGAAGTCCGGAGCTTTTTGGGGCTTGCCGGTTATTATAGGCGCTTCGTAGAGAACTTCTCGCGGATAGCGCTACCTCTCACTACTTTGACGAGGAAGGAGCATAAGTTCGTTTGGACGCCGGAGTACGCGCGAGCTTTTGAGGAATTGAAGTGTCGGTTGACCACGGCGCCTGTGCTGAGTTCGCCATGTGGAACCGAAGGCTATGAGATATATAGCGATGCTTCGGGCAGCGGTTTGGGTTGCGTGCTACTGCAGCACGGAAGCGTGATAGCTTATGGCTCGAGACAGCTAAAAGTGCACGAGAGGAATTATCCGGTCCATGACTTGGAGTTAGCGGCCGTGATTTTTGCCTTGAAGCTGTGGAGACACTATTTGTACGGTGTGAAGATTGATATCTACACCGATCACAAGAGCCTAAAGTATCTTATTGATCAGAAGGATCTGAATATGCGGCAGCGTAGATGGATGGAGTTCTTGGGGGACTATACATTCAAGATCCACTACGTGCCTGGCAAAGGGAATGCGGTTGCGGACGCGTTGAGTCGCCGAGCCCCAGCTCAAGCCAATTGGCTATCGGTGCATGATGAGCGGTTGGTGCGGGAGTTAGAGGCGTTGGAGATTGTTTGTGTGGACAGACAATCAAGTGCTGAAGCAGTTCTGAATTGGACTGAAGTCCAATATGACCTGGCTGATCGGATTCGGCAGGCTTTGGATATGGATGCTCATATGAAGCAGTTCATGATAGAGGCTCTGGATGGGTCAAATTCCCAATTCGTCGTGGAGGACAGATTGCTTTGGAAAGACGGTCGTCTGTGCGTCCCAAGCGTGGGCAATTTACGGGTGGAGTTGTTGTACGAGGCACACCATACCAAGTACTCGATTCACCCGGGGAGCACGAAGATGTACCGCGATGTGAAGAAACTGTTTTGGTGGCCGGGTTTGAAAAAGGATGTGGCGCTATACGTAGCGAAGTGCCAAACCTGCGCCTTGGTAAAGGCGGAGTGCCAAAAGCCAGGAGAATTTCTTAAGTCCTTGCCTATTCCGGAGTGGAAATTCGACGACATCTCTATGGACTTTGTGCACGGTTTGCCAAGGTCGCAAAAGGGGAACGACGCCATTTGGGTGGTTGTTGATCGATTGACGAAGGTGTCGCATTTTATTCCGCATAGGAAGGATGATCCGGTGGAGAAGCTGGCAAAGCTGTATGTGGATAATATAGTACGGCTTCATGGTGTGCCCCACAGCATCGTGAGTGACCGAGATGGGCGGTTCACGTCCAATGATTGGAGGCTGGTGCAACAAATGTTGGGAACAAAGTTGAAATTCAGCACAGCCTTCCATCCGCAAACGGATGGGCAGACCGAGAGGGTCAATAGAACCATGGAAGACATGCTTCGCATGTGCGTCTTGGATTTTGGAAAGCAATGGGAAGACTACCTATATTTGGTGGAGTTCGCATACAACAACAGCTACCAAGCGAGTATTCAGATGGCGCCCTTCGAGGCCATATATGGTAGAAGATGTCGCACGTCGTTGTCTTGGTTAAAAACGGGTGAGTCAAAGTTGTATAAGCGATCGGAAGTGGAGGATGCTACTTCCTTGGTGAGAACCATTCGGGAGAGGTTGCTTATCGCTCAGGACCGGCAAGCAAAGTACTATAATGCCAAGCACAGGAACGTGGAGTTCGCTGTGGGCGATTATGTATACTTGAAGATAAAGCCATTCAAGGGTGTCTCGCGGGTGCGGCGATTGAAAAAGCTAAGCCCGAGGTACCTTGGACCGTTCAAGGTTCTGGAGCGAGTTGGAGAAGCGGCCTATAGGTTGAAGCTTTCAGTGGAGCTAAGTGGTTTACACGATGTATTCCACATTTCGGTGCTTCGAAAGGCGGTGCAAGAGCCTACGCAAGTGATCGCGGTCGATCAAGTGCCGGTGGAAAGTGGGCTAACGACAAAGGTCAAGCCCGTGCGGATTGAGGACTTGGAGGTCAAGCGGCTACGCAATAAAGAGATCAGGATGGTCAAGGTCCGGTGGGACAATTGCGGTCGTGAGGAGCTCTCCTGGGAGAGAGAGCAGACTATGCTTGACGAATATCCGGAGTTGTTCCGCTCAGGTACAAATTTTGGTTTTGTACATGTCTTTCCTTTATTTAATTTCGTGGGCGAAATTCTTTTAAGAGGGGGAGAGTTGTAACGCCCCGAAACTCAAAGGAGCAAAAGGTGACGTTTTGGGCCAGTTTGGGTTCTGGCAGAAGGCACACGGCCTGGGACACAGGCGTGTCCCAGGGCGTGTCAAGCGTGTGTCGACACTTAGCCGCGAAGTCGTCGAGTTTTACTCGACGATTCGTCGAGAAGGGGCACACGGCCTGCGACACGGGCCTGTCGCAGGGCGTGTCGACCCGTGTCGACACTTAGCCGTGAAGTCGTCGAGTTATACTCGACGATTCGTCGAGAATGGGCACACGGCCTGCGACACGGGCGTGTCGCAGGGCGTGTCGACCCGTGTCGACGATCGTCCCGGGGAGTCGTCGAGATTCACTCGACGATCGTCGAGACAAGGCACACGGCCTAGGACACGGGCGTGTCCAAGGCCGTGTCATCGAGTCGTCGATCTTCACTCGACGAAATGTCCCGTGTACACGGCCTGGGGTCCAGGCGTGTCAAGGTGACACGGGCAAGGACACGGGCGTGTCCTAGAACCCGTGCAGTGCTCGGGTTGAAAATGGGGGAAAAATCATGGTGTACACGGCCGGCCTCACGGCCGTGTCAGCTGGAACACGGGCGTGTCAGCTCGAACACGGGCGTGTTCGTTACCCGTGTGAGGGTCCAGGAGATTCGATTTTGACGGCGAATGCGGCACACGGCCCTGGACACGGGCGTGTGCCAGGCCGTGTTCGGCCCAGATTGGGCATTTCAGCCCCGAATCAAAGCCGTTCGTTTTCTTAGGTTGAGATCCAATGGTTGGGGGTTGTTCCTGAGAGGATATACCCGTGAGTTGACTTGGAAAACCTCACTTTTCTTCACTTGTTCTCTTTCTAAATCCTTGGAGAGAGGAGAGCTAAGGCAAGAAGAAGAAGAGCTAGATCCCGCCATTGGAGGAGCTTCGGAGCTCCGAATCGCGAGCCGACTCCGGATCCACGGAGGCAACACAAGTGCGGTGATTTCTATCCGATTAATTTTCGATGGCGCCAAAGAGGAACTCAAGGGTAACGATCCTCATCTTGAGCATGAGTCGCTCTCTTTCTTAGCATAGGAAGCCCGCTCTCACGAGTTTGCGGAGAGTTGGAGGCGTTCCTTCGGGTAGATATGTAAAGTCCCCGTTGTTTAGAGTCCGTATGCGAGAACGGACATAGGCATTTTGTGTGAAGCCTACCCGGACATGTTAGTCTGGATCGGTGATGTGCATTGCATAAGGCCGGAGAAGACTCCGCGCTATGGTTTGTTTTTCGGGTTTTCTACACGGTAGATTGCAGCAGGGAGCCTTGGGGACTAACCCAAAGGTGCACCCGGAAAACTGGGCGGATACGAGATCTTGCCAACTTGGTGGCCTGAGAGCCAACTCGAACATAACTGAGTTATGTGATTTGCGGTAGAATGGGACTCGGAGGAAGTTTGACCCGCGCAAATGGCTTAAATTGTCGTTGCGATGTGAGCACGGGTTAGATGGAACCGTACCCGCTTTATGTCGTTCGGTTAGAGAGACCTAAGGTTACGTGGCACTCGTCGTTGGCATAGATGGGAGTCTTCGGCGGTCAATGGCTTAAATTGTCGTGACCCAGGCCAGGAAGACGAATTGCTCATAGGAATGACCGTCTAAGTGGCGGTGGTGAGTCCGGAATGTTAATGGCTTTAATTGACGTGACATCGACCGGTTCACCGAGAATGTGCCCTGAGTGCACGGGGCGTGTGGTCGTGCGAGCCAACGTCTGTGATGAAATGGCTATGGTTATATGCATTGCTCGCTTATGCTAATGAAATGCAGGGAAGGAGCATCGCCGCCCCGAGTTGGGTGCGGGATCGTTATAATTTGGTCAGCATTGCTGACCGTTGCCTTGTTTGCCACCGTGCGGTGGTTTGTTGCTTGCAGGTGCAGCTGGACCAAGCGGTCAATAGCGGGCTAAAGCCCTTTTTGCGAAGCTGGCCCTCGAAGGCCCAAGTAGAAGTGTTTACTGCTTTATTCATGTATGACCGGCCTGCGTGCCGTGGTTTGTAAATCATGTAATTTTCAAGTGAAACACTTTGTAAGGCCTTAAGGCCGGTTTTGGGTATTTTTGTATAACATTCCTTTTGGTATTAGTGGACATTCCTGCTCCTATGCTGGGTTCTTGTGTACAACCTTTAATAACTGCTTCCGCTAGAATGCTCTGTGTAGGACGTTGAGATTGGTTGGATGGTTTCCATAAGTAACCACCCGGTCTGTCTGTGGTATATGGCGTCGGGCCCCGGCCGGACCTACTGTTATATACTATGCGACGGGTAGGGGGTGTTACACGAGGACTGGCCACTACCGCCGGTTCCCGGGAGGCCTCGCCGCAGCCGGCCCCCGTGAGGGCCGGCCCGAGAGCGCCCCACCGTGGGGGGCCTCGCCGCGGCCGGCCCCCGCGAGGGTCGGCCAAGGCCGCCCGACCGTGGGGGGCCTCGCCGCGGCCGGCCCCCGTGAGGGCCGGCCGAGGCCGCCCGACCCCGGCCATCCTCATCGTGGCTGGCCCCCGCAAGGGCCGGCCAAGGGTTCCTGGATCCGAGCGACCTCGCTGGGGGTGGCCGGAGTCCCCGGGCGATTGCCAGGAGTGGTGGGGGTGGTGGCTTCCGCCCCCGCCGTCGCCGCCGGGCCACCAGTCTTAGCGAGCGGGCTCTCCTTTGGCCTAGGGGTGGGATTGTCATTTTTCAAAATTAGTGATGCACGTGCTTCATTTCGAGTGACTATATTGGCCAATCCGGAAATAGTTAAGCGAAATTACCAGACCGCCCCTTTTAAAATCCTATAAATATGCTTGGTTTCACATAAAAGGGATCTTTTGGAACTTTGACTTCACTCCTCTTTTCTCTTTGCACGATTTCCATCCAAGACCACTTTCGCAAGGCTCTGTCAAGGTCGCAAAGCCAAGACAAAGCTGGAGAAAAACCAAGACAAGGACGGGACGCACATACACTTCGAGAAAAACCTCTTGGACGATCGACATCTCGGAGGAACGGAAGATGGGACGCATGGTGCCATCCCCGCTAATACGTCAAGTCGACTCAGAAGGCAAGGCAACGCCCACACCCTCGAGTAGCGGCCCACGGAGGGTCTCTAGATTGGCAAGGTCACCAGCGGCACTCGTCGTGCATTATCCCCGATCTCATCAAGTGTAATGAGACACAGTCTGTCGCCCTCGCTCTCCTCCTGAAAGCTCTATAATAAACTTTGATATAGTGGAAGTTAGATCGACGCCATACCGACCGCGTGGTTTTTCACCCCGATTGCGGGTTTTCCGCGTCATTAAGCCTCTGTTTCAACACTCGGTGAACCTTTGACTGTTGGTAGGCTTGACCGCTTCACGAGCTAGAACGACTCAAAAGGCTCGGTCTACCAAGAGCGGCGTGCGGACCCCAGCAGCTTGACGCCGTATGTGGGAACTGGTTACCAAAAAGTTCGAAGACACAAGGAGCAAATGTTTTCGCCTTCGAGGAGGTAGATTAAAGAATCAGGACCATCGCAGGGACTTTCGCATTCGAGACCCCAGCACATCCCACCGATAGCAGCGAGCGTGGAGGGAAAAGGACCCACCGAGATATGACCATCACGTTCAAAGAGGATGACTTTGAAGGACTCCAGATACTACACCAAGATCCCTTGGTTATCCGCGCCGAGATCACGGACCTGTGTTTCTGAGTAATGAGAATCCTGGTGAACTATGGCCGCTCCGTTGATATCCTCTTCCGCTCCACCCTCCAGAAAATTATTTTCACAGGGGGGGCACATGAGCCCCACATTAGGTCCAGTCCACGACGCCAACAATCGTACAATACAAGTCCAGGCAGTAATCTCGCTCCTCGTCACTATTGGGGAGCCACCAAAGCAAGAGACTCATTGCATTTAATTCTCCGTCGTGGACTCCAACTCTTCGTACAACACAATATTGGGGAGATCTTTCCAGGTAATATTCAGGGCTATTCTATCAGTCTCTCATCTCACCATGAAATTCCCCATTCCTGACGGGATTTGAGTTGTTTATGAGGATCGGGCGACAGCTCGAGCATGCAGTGCGGAATCCGAGCAACAGCCCCGCATGCTCGCCTATAACATAAACAACTTCGACCTTCATGACGAAGCTTCTACTCAGCATGGGGAGCCAGTGGAAGAGCTCGTAGAAGTTTCTCTCTAACATACGACCCAGTTCGAATAGTGCAATTTGGGTCCCTGTTGACTCTGAAAGAGAGGGAGGAATGTGCAACCTTCCTCCGTTGGAACAGGGACAACTTTGCTTGGAGCCCCAAAGATATGTCAGGGGCGGATCTAGAAGTAATCCTTCATTCTCTAAATATCAACCTCTCATACCGGCCAGTTATCCAGAAGAAAAGAAATTTTACTACAGAGCGATTGCAGGCGATCGAGGAGGAGGTTGCCAAGCTCCTAGAGGCAAAGTTCATCGGGGAGGCTCGGTACCCAACCTGGCTAGAAAATGTAGTCATGTTGAATAAACCCTCCGGAAAGTGGAGGATGTGCATCGACTATAGCAACTTGAACCAAACATGCCCCTAAGGCGGCTTCCCACTTCTCAGGATCGATAAACTCATAGATGCGACCGTCATGCATGAACTCCTAAGCTTCATAGAAGTGTACTCCGAGTACAACCAAATATGTATGAATCCTGATGATGAGGATCACATAGCTTTCCAGACTAACAAAGTCATATACTGCTACCGGGACATGCCCTTCGGCCTCAAGAATGTTGGTGCAACATATCAGGGCTAATGAACAAAGCTTTCAGGAATCTCATCGGAAGAACGATGGAGGTGTATGTAGACGGCATGATGTTCAAAAGTGTTCGTTGCCACAACCATTTGGAAGACTTGGAGCAATGCTTCCAAATACTGCGTCAATAAAAAATGTGGCTTAATCCAAGCAAGTGCTCATTTACCGTCACATCAGTGAAGTTCGTGAGTTTCATAGTGACCCGTCGTGGGATAGGCAAATCCCGAGAAGATTATGGCTCTAGAGTATATGGTTCCCCCTCACTCGATCACAGAGGTCCAGCGGCTAAATGGCAAGATTGATGCAATCTCCTGCTTCTTAGCTCCTGTCAATGTAGGTTCCTGGTGAAGACGTATTTTTGTACCTTGTAGTTTCTCCTGCCTGCCCGAGCTCGGTCCTTTTGAGGGATGAGGGCGAAGTGTGCAACATCCCCTTGACCCAAGGAAACAATCTTTCGCTAAAACGGAGCTAACCTGGTCAGGCGGACTATTACCAGGCTGCAGCCTAAGCACCACAACCCCTCTCCAGCACTCTGGCGGGTTGTTGGTGCTGCAACCTCTCTTTGATGAACAAAACACTCTGGTTAAACGCGCAATACGAGGACTTCCCAGGAGATCACCCATCTTAGTACTACTCTTGTCCGTGCACGCTTAACTATGAAGTATTTCTACTTCTCATCACCAATTGAGCTGGAGAGTTTTGTTCATCAAAGGGAGGTTGTGGCTACCAACAAACCGCCAGAGTGCTGGAGAGAGGTTGGAGTGCTTGGGCTGCAGCCCGGTAACGGTCCGCCTGACTAGGTTAGCTTCGCTTTGGCAGGAGACTGTTTCTTTGGGTCAAGGGGACATTACAATAAAAAGTGCATTTTTAAGCTCAATTGGTGATGAGAAGCGAAAGAACTCTATAGTTAAGCGTGCTTGGGCGAGAGTGGTACTGGGATGGGTGACCTTCTGGGAAGTCCCCGTACGTCCCAACTTGACTATCGAGTTCGCTCATCAAAGGGAGGTTGTGGCCACCAACAACCCGCCGGTGAGCTAAAGAGGGGTTGGGGTGCTTGGGCTATAGCCTGGTAACGTCGCCTAGACCGGAGTCATGACGTTTTCACATAGGATCGGCTAGGGTTGTTACAAAATACAGCACACAATTTATTATCTCAGCAAAGTTCTCACCAATGCCAAAACTAGGTACCCAATGACAGATGCTGAAGCCAAATATGACCTCAACGGGAGTTCGAAGAAAAGGGGGTGCAACCAAAACCTACTTCTCTCAAGTCTCAACCCTCGACTGGATTCAAAGGACCTAAGACTGACCCAAAGCCTCAGCAGGGAGGTCTCACCTCACACCCGGAAGATATCTGAGAGCTTCCCCTCCAAAGCTAAAGCTGGGCTAGGAGCTCCTCAGAAAGCACTGGAATTTGAGAGATAATGACAGCTTGCCTTCTAAAGAGTCCTTATGGGTCTATTTATAGCCTCGTGCTGACCTGAAATTACTGAAAAGCCCCTAGTTGGTCTGCCAATAGCCGAATCCCGTTGTTTCCCTGAGGGCACAAGGGTAAATTCGCCTGAGGGCAATTAGGACATTTTACCCAAGGCCCTGAGACTCACTCGGCGAGAGCTGAGCCGAGGACCTCCTGTCCAGAGCCTGGCGCGAACGCTCTCGCCTGCTTACAGGCTAGAGCCCTTTGAGATTGGAGCTTGGCGTAAGCGCAAGCGTTCCCGCGCTGGCCGCGCTCGACGATCTTGGCCCGTTGTTATCCGTTCGACGATTCGGTTGCGCTCGCCGATCTTGGGTCGTCGATCTGGCGCGATCGCTCCCGCCAACTTGGACGAGATCTTCTTTAGGGCGGGAACTCCTTTGGCTAGCCCAATTGTGACCATTGCGCCTCCTGCTCTGACTCAGCGAATATGGGGTTGTACACAATCTCCGCTCTTTTTGAGCTAGCTCTGCGCTCGAAAAGACACGTCCAACCCAAAAATATTTGCTGAGTACGTGTCAACATCAGGGAATCTTTTGGTGGGCCGTACGGTGTTTATAAATACGTGTGCTGATAGACGGCCATAACACTTCCCTCGAGTCGTCATTCTTCGCCTGAGCTCTCGCCTCCTCTCGCGATGCCTTCCAAGCGCGCCGACAAACCGCTTCCGCAGGATCTGCAAGACCGCATCAACGCGGCACAGGGGGCGAGCCAGGGCTAACAGCGCCCTAGTTTCCCCATGGCTAGCGAGATAGTCGTCGGCCGCTGAGCCTTCTTTGCCCAAGAAGAAAAAGAAGAGGGCGAAGGTGGTTCAGCGGGACCTGCCCCACGAGAACAGGAGCCCGCCTACCCCAACCCCTAGCCGCGCGGACGATCCCTCGCCGCGGAAGGTATGCTTGATTTGACAATTATTGAAAACACCAGCCGCTCAGTAGTTGACGCGATATCTCTCGCAGGAGACGGTTCCTGATGCTGCTGCGTCCCCGCACGAAGCCTTGGATCCATCCTCTCACCATCTCGAGGATCCACCGCGGATTCCGGAGATGGCTCCTCCACCTGACCCGAGCACCGCAGGTAACTGTTCCCCTCTCGCCCTTAACTCAAATCTTTGAATGCTGAACTGTCTTCTCGCAGCGCCAGTTTTCGCACTGCCGGGTCTCGCCACCCGGGAGAGCGGGGCGAGGGCTGCGAATCAGCCTGCCCTTGTGGTTGATTCCTCTCTACCAGCGGGAGGAAATACTGCTGAATCTCCTGCGCCTCCGTTAGACGCCAGCCATCCTGCGGGAGAGGAGACCCCCTCCCCCGCTCCCGACCAAGCCGGAATTACCATTCGCAAAAGTTACCCCCTGGAAAAGGAAAGCCAATCCACCTACTCTTTGGAGCTGAGGGGGGGGGGGGCTGGGCCTTCTCGCCTGCCGTCGACCGGGGGGCCTCGTCATGCTGCAGGTATATGGAAATTTTATCACAGCAATCCTCTAGCTCTCGCTATAACAGGGATTCTTTTGCCAGGGGACATGGGCTCGCGGCTCGGAGCTGAGGTAGAGGAAGAAGAAGAAGAAGAAGAAGAAGAAAGAGAGGGGGAAGATGGCGAGAGCTCCACCTTCCCTTCGTCTGACGAGATGGAGGAGATCCTGACCGGTGCCGGGAGCGCTAAAAGACGGGGGAAGAAGGTTTCCGCCGTCCTATCGAAGCTCATTCGGCGAGAACGGGTCCGCGACCTCGCGACAAAAGAGTTTCGTCAATCAGTGGAAAAGAGGCTAGAGACTCTGGAGCGGGATTATCTTATCGGCGAGATGGACCAGCCGGGGGGAGCTACCGTCGGATCCTCACCCGAAAGGTGCATCGAGCGAATTCGGGATCTGTCCCGCCGGGTCGACCTGGGATGCATTGTTCTGTCGTCCTTCTTCAACCCGCAGGCGCCACCCCAGACCAAGCTGCGGGAGCAAGGGAAATGGCGGTGGGAGCAAGGGAAATGGCGATGGGAGCCTTATTGAACCGCGAGACCTCCCCTTCTCATCCCCAGGCCTTCCCCTTCTCAGATGTACCCTTATTTATTCACTAGAACTGTAACTAATAATTCTGCACTTATCGCTTACTTTTTATCCAGTTCTCGCTCAGCGAGAGTAATAACTCTGCACTTATTACTTTTTATTATTGTATGCGCATATGTTGTTATCTTGGGCTCTTGGTTGGCGAGAGCTACCTTGCTTCCGCATATCTTGCCTGCCGCGCGTCATCTCACAACGCTTGCGCTACTCATTCGGTCAATCGGTCACTATCAAACTTGGGCGGGAAAAACGAAGCGCCGCCGACTAGTGGCGTGCCGGTTGTACCCCCGCCGCCTTTTTGAAAACAATCATCATGATCACGGTTTTCTATAAATAGGGAAGCTCACCTACCACATTCATTTCTTCGACCCCAATCTCTCTCCTCTTTTGTCGCTTTCGCGGTCTCACCAAAGCTCTCGCTTGTCTCCGCCTTCTCCTTCCGTTCTCGTACAGTTCTTGCTCTCGCCTTCTTCTTGAAGCTCTCGCCTTCAAACTCTTCATCACGATACCAGGCGGAGGTGAGGGACGATCCAACTGTGCGGAAGCTTTTCAGAAGCACCTTTTTCCTTCCTGCACTCTCACTGTGGATGAGTTCAACCTAATCCAGACCCGCCACGTTCCCGCCGGCTTCACCGCGCGGAACGCAGGCAACCACGAGAAGGTAAACACCGCGAGGGAGGGGGAGCTCGCAATCCCCCTGGAGCACTTCGAGGTGGGCTTCCGCCTCCCGCTGTGGCCCGAGATGCGCCAGGCCCTCTGGTATTATGGAGTGGTTCCCGCACAACTGAACCCAAATTCAGTTGCGATTCTCGTGGCTTTCATATGTTACATGCTATCCGAGAGGATCGAGTTCAGCCTGCCAATATTTCGCAAGCTGTTCACTTTCCGCGCCAAAGGAGGGGTGGTCTTCTTCTCTGGACAACTGCTCAAGACGATCGGTCTCGCCAACAAGCACCATCACTGGGGCGAGAGGTTCATCTTTGTTTTCGGCGACTTCGGGAACGTGCCTCTCGCATGCATCCAATACGAGGATGCCGCCTACAAGCCCCCCTCCTTGGGCTCACGCAAGAGCGCCCTCCTTGAGTTCTTTGGAACCAAGGACTTCGACGTCCTCTACCTTCGGCGAGACGTCGATTCACTCCTCCCTGTGCTTCCAGGAGAAGGTAAGGTCTCGCCTTCAATCTTGCTGTTCCTTGTCCTCTTCAAGGTTGGAACTTAGTATTGTCGTTTTCGCAGGAGAGCGCGAGATCCCCTTACGCCAACCCTTTGACGAGGCTCGCGCTGGCGGGAGTCAACCTCCAAAAGACCCGCTGGCTCTCGCAAAGGCCGCTGCACAAGCCTGCCGGAAAGAGCCGGCCCCGCCTCCTTCATCCGGTGCCGTGAAGTGAAAGCCCGGCGTTCCTCCGCCTCAACCGATCAAAAGGCCCAAAACAACTGATACCGAGAAGGGCAAGGCCATTGTGGTGTCGCCTTCACAACCTCTCCCTGCAGGCCGCTCCTTTGAGGAGATCTTGCAGGCTGTCAGCGAGATCACAGCCACCAGGGGCGGCCCTGAGGCCCCTGCCGAGAACCCCCAGGCCCCTGGTGCTGCAGAGGGCGAGGGTGTCGCCGCCGGGACCTCCGGCCAGCCTCTGTCTGGAGAGGTGTCGCGGGGCCATCGCAATTTTGGTCTCGGCATGAGGTGCCTGGACGCGGAGAACAAGCCGCTGCTACAGTGGGATCCCGACGCCAATAAGGTCTCAATCTCATCCCTCTTGCCCAGCTGGGCAGAGCGAGACGAAGTTACCAGCGAGGCTTTCGCCTTAGGTTACTGCCTCTACAGCCGGGAGGATGTCAATGTCTATGACAGGATGTCGACCCGGCTGTTGGCTTATGACTCTACTCGCGCCCTGATGCGCGGGCTGGAGCTTGCGCACATGTGTGCTCGTCGGAGCATCACCATAGACCGCAATTTCCAGGATATGTTCAAAGCTAGAGATGATGCGGTGGCTCAGGCGGCCACCCTGGCTAAGGAGCTGGCCGAGGCCTAGCAACTGCTATCTTCGCGCCAGGCGGAAGGGGTAAGCGAGATCTTTCACAGCGCGTGCTCTCGCTACTTTAACTCTTCCCTTTTATGCTAACCTCTTGCTGCTCAGGATTCTGCCCAAGCCACGCTTCGCGAGGAGCTATCCCAAGCTCGATACGACAACATCCTCCTGAGGGAGCAGATTGCGCGCCTGGAGGCGAGTGTGGCCCCTCCGCTGGATGACAGACTGAAGAGCCGGTACTACTCGGTCTATGACGTCGACAAGCTGCTCCAGGCCAACGCGCAGGCTACAGTCAGGTTGACGCTGGAGACGCTGCGAGACGTCAACTGCTGGGATGGGAGGGGCAAAAACATCACCGCCCAATAGCTCGTTCCCTTGCTCTTCGAGCCCATTCCAAATCCCCCGGGCGCCCCTGATACCCCAACCTCGGATGTCCCGAAATCCCCCGCAGCGGGTGGCAAGACCTCCGGGGAGAGCTCCGGCGAAAGCTCCAGCGGGAGCTCAAGCGGGAGCTCTGAGGGGTACAGTTTGTCTCCTTGAGGGGCCCCTTTTTCTTTTCTTTTTGCCTCAATGTAAAGCGCGAGACGCTCTAAGCTTGTACTTATGTAATATATTTATTGCAAACGTTTTCATTGTAAATGTCTCGTTATTGTGAATGTGCTTGATGTAATTGCTGTGGCCGAGTGCTTCCTACGTATGCTTCCGCCGAGGCCCTTGGCCCCCCTAGGATAGTCTTTCTTAGCGACGGATCGGCGGGAACCTGCTGCAAACTGCCAGCCGAAAGCGTGGCTTACGAACCCTTAAGACGGAACCGTCCTCCTTTAGCCTGCGCAAACATATTCAGGCCCGTCGCATAACGCTTCCGCCTGTTTGTTCGAGAATATTAATAGGAGCCTTCTCGGCGAATGCCCCCCCTCTGCGAGACCTTATTGACGGGGATCTCTCCGACGAGATCTATTCCGGCCGAGACCTTTCCTACATTTTCCTCTTTCTATTTCGTGTCCCGGGCGCGTTTCCTGCCTTGCTCAAACCAACCCTACCCCCCACAGGCGAGCCCTCGGACCTGCCAGCTAAATGAGAGCCTGCGCAGCGGGTCTACCTGGGGCCGAGCCGAGCTCGGGGTGCCGATGACGATCTCAAACCAAAACCTATCCCCCACAGGCGAGCCTACAGACCTGCCATCTAGATGAGAGCCTGCGCAGCGGGTCTACCTGGGGCCGAGCCGGGCTCGGGGTGCCGATGACGATCTCAAACCAAAACCTATCCCCCACAGGCGAGTCTACGGACCTGCCAGCTAGATGAGAGCCTGCGCAGCGGGTCTACCTGGGGCCGAGCCGGGCTCGGGGTGCTGATGACGATCTCAAACCAAAACCTATCCCCCACAGGCGAGCCTACGGACCTGCCAGCTAGATGAGAGCCTGCGCAGCGGGTCTACCTGGGGCCGAGCCGAGCTCGGGGTGCCGATGACGATCTCAAACCAAAACCTATCCCCCACAGGCGAGCCTACGGACCTGCCAGCTAGATGAGAGCCTGCGCAGCGGGTCTACCTGGGGCCGAGCCGAGCTCGGGGTGCCGATGACGATCTCAAACCAACCAAACCTATCCCCCACAGGCGAGCCTTCGGGCCTGTCAGCTAGATGAGAGCCTGCGCAGCGGGTCTACCTGGGGCCGAGCCGAGCTCGGGGTGCCGATGACGATCTCAAACCAACCAAACCTATCCCCCACAGGCGAGCCTTCGGGCCTGCCAGCTAGATGAGAGCCTGCGCAGCGGGTCTACCTGGGGCCGAGCCGAGCTCGGGGTGCCGATGAAGATCTCAAACCAACCAAACCTATCCCCCACAGGCGAGCCTTCGGACCTGCCAGCTAGATGAGAGCCTGCGCAGCGGGTCTACCTGGGGCCGAGCCGAGCTCGGGGTGCCGATGACGATCTCAAACCAACCAAACATATCCCCCACATGCGAGCCTTCGGACCTGCCAGCTAGATGAGAGCCTGCGCAGCGGGTCTACCTGGGGCCGAGCCGAGCTCGGGGTATTACAAAACACATAATTACGTTATATTATGAAAAATTTGATAATAGTTAAGGGAAAATCAATCGATGTATTATAATAAGGTTATTTTTGAGATACATGGTTACATCCTTCCCCCTTCATGGGTAGAAGCGTTTTAGGTCATCACCGCTCCAGGTGTGGCTTAGGGTCCTCCCCTCCACGTCCTGGAGGTAGTATCCTTCTGTTCCGAGGACTTCCTTCACTATGTATGGTCCTTCCCAATTCGGGTGGAGCTTGCCCACGGGAGCCGACCTTCCTGCTGCGTCAACCTTTCTCAGCACCAGATCCCTTTCAGTAAACTGCTTGACCCTGACATGCTTATCAAAATGCTTGGCCATTCACCGCTTGATCTCTTCTTGCCTGATAGCTACCACGTCTAGCAGCTCTTCCACCATATCCAACGAGAGGCGTTGCCCCTCCTCATTCTCCAACCTCCAAGTCTCATCTCCTTCGCCCGCGGCTGTGACCCGCGGGGACCGGACCTCGAACTCCACTGGTAGGACGACCTCACACCCATGAGAGAGCTTGAAGGGGGTCTCACCGGTGGCCGTGTTCGGGGTCGTTCGTAGGGCCCACGGGACCGAGGGGAGCTGCTCCACCCAACTCCCCTTTAAGTTCTCCACCTTTTTCTTTAGTAGGTTCACAAAGATTTTGTTTGCCGCTTCCACCTGGCTGTTACTCCGGGGGTGGTGGGCAGAGACAAACCGGAGATCTATCCCTAGTTGGGCGCAGAAGCTGATGAACTCCTCGCTGATAAACTGGGGGCCGTTATCTGTCACTATTTCTTGGGGCAACCCATGTCTGCAAATGATCTCCCCCCAGACGAAGTTCCTTATGACCTGTGAGGTGACCTTGGCCAAGGCTTTAACCTCCAGCCACTTCGAGAAATAATCGACCATGACCAAGAGGAATCTCCTCTGCCCACTAGCCGGAGGAAAGGGCCCAACTAAATCCATTCCCCAGATGGCAAACGACCACGGTGTCGTGATACTTCGGAGCCTTTGAGCTGCCAAGAGCTGAAGGGGGCGTAGAGCTGACATTTTTGACACCTCCTTGCAAACTCCGTGGCATCCTTCCTTAGGGTGGGCCAGAAGTACCCCTGCCTGACCACCCTTGCCTCCAACGTCCTTCCTCCAGAGTGACTGCCGCACTCGCCCGAGTGCACCTCCCACAATATCTTCGGGATCTCCTCTTCGGTCACACATCTAGCTAGGAGCCCTGACAACATCTTACGATGCAGGCCCCCCTCCATCATTAGGTAGTGAGCTGCTTTGCGCTTGAAGCTTCTCCCGACCTTGGTCCCCTCAGGAAGTTCACCGGTGGTTAGGAAGGTAACAAATGGATCCACCCACGAGGGTTGCCGATCTACCACCATCAACTCTCCTTCCTCGATAGCCGGTCGAAATAGCTCCGTCAAGGTACCTCCTCCCCGAGGTCCGAACTTGGCTAGTCGGTCGGCAGCTACACTTTCTTCCATTGGAACATGTTGAATTGAGAATGACCGGAACCCTCCGATGATCGCCCTTACCTTGGAGAGCTATTTGATGAGGGTAGGCTCCCGAGCTTCAAACTCCCCCCGGATCTGCGATGCTACTACCTTTGAATCAGTGAAAGCTTCCACATCCCGAATTTCCAGCTCCTTTGACAAGCGAAGGCCGGCGATCACGGTCTCATACTCCGCTTGATTGTTGGTCACGGGGAAATGTAAAATGACCGCTTGTTCTATGGTTACCCCCTGGGGGCTTGTCAATACCACCCCTGCCCCGAGGGAGTGCTTTCCCGAGACCCCATCAACCATCAACTTCCATGCTTCTCGAGGTTGCTGCTCTCCCCCCTCGACTTCAACAATGTAGTCTGCTAGGAAGTCCGCCACTGCCTGCGCCTTGATGGAGAGTCTTGGGACAAAAGAGATGTCGAACTCGCTTAGCTCAATAGACCACTTAGCCAGTCTCCCCGAGTGCTCCACTCCTTCAAAGATCTTGCGAAGAGGGTGATCGATCACCACCCTAATCGAATGTGCTTGAAAGTACGGCCGGAGTTTTCTTGCAGAGATGACCAAGGCGTAAGCGAGCTTCTCAAGGATGGGGTAGCGGAGCTCTGCTTTCCTCAATATCCGGCTGACGTAGTAGATGGGCAGCTGCTTCTTTCCTTCTTCCCTAACTAGGACGGAGCTCACTGCCTCCGCTCCTACTCCGAGGTACAAGGTCAGGTCCTCTCCTTCTTTTGGGCTCTGAAGCAGAGGAGCCTGAGAGAGTTGTCTTTTCAGCCCTTGGAAGGCCTCTTCGCACTCGGTTGTCCAATCAAACATTTGATTCCCCCACAACACCTTAAAGAATGAAGAACACTTGTCTCCCGCCCTGGAGAGGAACATGCTCAGCCCAGCCAGCTTGCCTATCAAGCGCTGGACCTCCTTGGCGTCGCGAGGTGACTCCAAATCCAGGATGACCTTTACCTTGTCCGGGTTGGGATCCACCCCTGCCGGAGTCAGAAGATGCTCGAGGAACTTCCCGCGGCTGGCCCCGAAGACACACTTCAAGGGGTTCAACCTCATCTTGAACCTCCTTAAGGTGGCGAATGTCTCCTCCAGATCTTGTAGGTGCGAATCCATGCACTTGCTTTTGATCATTAGGTCATCGACGTAGACCTCCAAGTTCCTCCCCCTCTGATCCCGGAAGACCTGATCCATCATGCGCTGATAGGTAGCCCCTGCGTTCTTTAACCCAAAGGGCATCATTTTGTAACTGAAGTATCCCTCCCTCGTGATGAAGGAAACATCCTTGGTATCAGGAGGGTGCATCCGGATCTGGTGATAACCTGAAAAAGCATCTAAAAAACTCATGACAGAAAAACCGACGGCTGAATCAACCAACGCGTCGATCCGAGGCAGGGGGTAGCAATCCTTAGGGCATGATTTATTTAATAAAGAAAAGTCAATACACATTCTCCATTTACCCCCTCCTTTTTTAACCATTACCACATTCGAGATCCAGCCCGGATACTGGATCTCCGAGATGAAGCCAGCCTCCAGGAGCTTCCTGACCTCCTCGCGAATTGGTTCCTCCAGCTTGGTGGCGATGGCTCTCATCTTCTGGCTTATGGGGCGAGTGCGGGGGTCCAAGTTCAGGCGATGGCAGGCCACGTCTGCATCGATGCCCAGCATGTCCGCCGTGCTCCAGGCGAAGATGTCAATGTTGCTTTATATGCAAGCCCGCACTTGCTCCCGGGCCTCGGGACTCAAGCCCCCGCTGACCCGCACCCTTTGTACTCGACCTGCGCTGGTGAAGACCTCCATCTCCACCACTTCTTCGGCCGGCTCCAGCCGCGACTGCTCCCAGCCGGCCCTTGCCTCTTCCTCCAGCTCCAGCTCTCCCCTTTTGACCTCCTCCTCGATCTTCATCGCTTCTACCAGCCCCTCCTGCTGCTGCTCGACTCCCACGCCCCTCGGGGCCTCTCCCTCAACTCCTCCTGCTGCTTGTTCTCCTACTTCCATCGCCCCTCCTGGGCTCTCCTGCTCCTCGTCCCCCCGGATCACCTGCACATCTCCTTGCTGCTTATCAGTCTCCCCTTCTCCCACTTCCTCTTCAACTATCTCTCTTGCCTCCTCTAGGCCCATTCCCTCTTCCTCAATGACCTCCTCAAGTGCCGCCATCTCAATCTCCAACTCCTCTGCCTCTGCCATCCACGACACGGTGTTGACTGCTGTAACGTAGCATTGTCTTGCCACCTTCGGGTCCCCTCTTACCCTGACCTGCACCCCCCCATTGTTGAACTTGAGGCATTGATGGAACGAGGAGGGGACGCAGCAAAAGGCGCTGATGAGGGGGCGCCCAAAGATGACATTATAGCTGCTTGGGGCGTCCACGATCACGAACCTGCAGTTCCGTGACACGCCCCCCAACTTCACGTGCAGCCCTACTCCCCCTTCCACTTCCTTCCTCTCTCCGGAGAATCCAAACAACGGCCCATCCGAGGCCAGGATCCTCTTCCCTTAAACCCTCATTTCATCGAAGGCTTTCTTGAAGACGACATTCACCGAGCTCCCATTATCCACTAGTATCCTCGAGACCGTATAATTTTCCACCGCCGTCTGGATCACCAGGGCGTCACAGAATGGATCATCATAGTCTGGCATGTCTACTGACGAGAAAGTGATTTTTTCTTCTGGTGGGGGAACCTGGGAGGTAGAGGCGACCCCCCTTCGGTACATGGTTTGCAGACTCCCCTTGCGGGTTGCCTCAATCCCCACTCCTCCGTGAATCACCCTGATTCCTCCCCGGGTCCCTACATCTACCCGATCTTCGCACCTATCTTCCACCTCGCCCTGCTGCACCTCTACTATCCTCACCGGTGGATCCTGCCTCCCCGCTCCTCTTGCTTCTCTTATCTCTAAGAACTCCTGGCAGGTGGCCGTTGCGTGACCTTCCTCTTGGTGGAAGTCACAAAAAAGCAACGCCTCCCCGCCCCTTCTTCCCTCTCCTCTTCCTCTTCTCCCTCCTCCTCGAGCTCCTCTTCCCGCTCCTCTTCCTCTCCCCACTTCCATGGCCTCTTGCGGTGGCGGGGCACGACCCCATGGCGCCTGCCTCCATGCCGGTTGATCGAACCTCCGGGGTTCCCGTAGATTATCTCTTCCCTGGTAGCCCCCTCCTTGGCCCTGGGGGCGACTGTAACACCCCCTATCCGTCACATAGCATAAAGCAGTAGGTCCGGCCGGGGCCCGACGCCGTATTCCACAGACAGACCGGGTGGTTACTTATGGAAACCATCCAACCAATCTCAACGTCATACACAGAGCATTCTAGCGGAAGCAGTTTATAAAAGTTGCGATAAAGAACCCAGCATTAGAGCATGAATGTCCACTAGTACAGAATAGGAATGTTATACAAAATACTCAAAACAAGCCTTAAGGCCTTACAAAATGTTTCACTTCCAATTACATGTTTTACAAACCACGGCACGCAGGCCGGTCACACATGAATAAAGCAGTAAACACTTCCAATTTAGGCCTTCAAGGGTCGGCTTCGCATTCGGGCTTTAGCCCGCTATTGTCCGCTTGGTCCAGCTGCACATGCAAGCAACAAATCACCGCACGGTGGCAAAACAAGGCAACTGTCAGCAATGCTGACCAAATTATAATGATCCCGCCCCCAACTCGGGGCGGCGATGCTCCTTCTCTACATTTCATTAGCATAAGCGAGCAATATATATATAGCCATTTCATCACAGGCGGAGGCTCAACGGCCACACACCCCGTGCACTCATGGCACATTCTTGGTGAACGCAGTCTAAGTCTGCCGACTCACCGCCATCCCCTTTGGACGGCCAAACAATGAGCAGTTTGTCTTCCCGGCATGGGTCACGGTAATTAAAACCATAGACCGTCGAAGACTCTCATCTACGCCAACAGCTCTAATCCGAACGACATAGAACGGGTACGGTTCCATCTAACCCGTGCTCACAACGCAACGGTAATTTAAACCATATGCGCCCACAACGGTAATTTAAACCATATGCGCAGGTCAAACTTCTCCCGAGTCCCATTTCCATCACATTTCACATAACCTGATTATGTTCAAGCTGGCTCTCAGGCCATCAAGTTGGCAAGATCTCGTATCCGCCCAGTTTTCCGGGTGCACCTTTGGGTTAGTCCCCAAGGCTCCCTGCTGCAATCTACCGCGTAGAAAAACCCGAAAAACAATCCATAGCACGGAGTCTTCTCCGGCATTTATGCAATGCAACATCACCGATCCAGACCAACATGTCCGGGTAGGCTTCACACATCATGTCTATGTCCGTTCTCGCTTACGGACTCTAAACAACGGGGACTTCACATATCTACCCGAAGGAACGCCTCCAACTCTCCGCAAACTCGCGAGAGCGGGCTTCCTATGCAAAGAAAGAGAGCTACTCATGCTCAAGATGAGGATCGTTACCCTTGTGTTCCGCTTTGGCGCCATGGAAAAGTAATCGGATGAAAACCACCGCACTAGCGTTGCCTCCGTGGATCCGGAGTCGGCTCGCGATTCGGAGCTCCGAAGCTCCTCCAATGGCGGGATCTAGCTCCTTCTTCCTCCCTTGGCTCTCCTCTCTCTCTAAGGCTTTAGAAAGAGAACACTTAAGAAAAAGTAAGGGTTTTGAAAGCCCAAACCCGGGTATATCCCTTCAGGAACAACCCCCAGCCGTTGGATCTCAAAATAAGGAAACGAACGGCTTTGATTCGGGACTGAAATGCCCAATCTGGACCGAACACGGCCTGGCACACGCCCGTTTCCAGGGCCGTGTGCCTCATTCGCCATCAAAATCGAATCTCCTGGAACCTCACACGGGTATCGAACACGCCCGTGTTCGAGCTGACACGCCCATGTTCCACCTCACACGGCCGTGTGGCCGGCCGTGTACCCCATGATTTTTCCCCAAAATCAACCC
Organism: Platanthera guangdongensis; assembly: GCA_039583875.1. Taxonomy (NCBI): domain Eukaryota; kingdom Viridiplantae; phylum Streptophyta; class Magnoliopsida; order Asparagales; family Orchidaceae; genus Platanthera; species Platanthera guangdongensis. Next base: position 2,328,627 of record CM077156.1, read on the forward strand.
GAGCACTGCACGGGTTCTAGGACACGCCCGTGTCCTTACCCGTGTCACCTTGACACGCCTGGACCCCAGGCCGTGTACACGGTCTCGACACTCGACATTTCGTCGAGTGAAGATCGTCGACCTCATGACACGGCCTTGGACACGCCCGTGTCCTAGGCCGTGTGCCTTGTCTCGACGAATCGTCGAGTAAAGCTCGTCGACTCCCCGGGACGATCGTCGAGACAGGTCGACACGCCCTGCGACACGCCCGTGTCGCAGGCCGTGTGCCTTGTATCGACGCATCGTCGAGCGAATCTCGTCGACTTCGCGGTTAAGTGTCGACACGGGTCGACACGCCCTGCGACACGCCCGTGTCGCAGGCCGTGTGCCCAGTCTCGACACAATGTCGAGCCCAAAGTGTCGACTTCCCGGCTCAGTGTCGACACAGGCTTGACACGCCCTGGGACACGCCCGTGTCCCAGGCCGTGTGCCTGCAGCCAGAACCCAAACTGGCCCAAAACGTCCCTCCTTCGCTCCTTTGAGTTTCGGGGCATTACAACTCTCCCCCTCTTAAAAGAATTCCGCCCACGAAATTACATAAAGGAAAGACATGTATAAAACAAAACAAAAAGTTGTACCTGAGCGGAACAACTCCGGATACTCGTCAAGCATAGTCTGCTCTCGCTCCCAAGAGAGCTCCTCATGACCGCAATTGTCCCACCGGACCTTGACCATCCTGATCTCTTTATTGCGTAGCCGCTTGACCTCCGAGTCCTCAATCCGCACGGGCTTGACCTTTGTCATCAGCCCACTATCCACCGGCACTTGATCAACCATGATCACTTGCGTAGGCTCTTGTACCGCCTTCCGGAGTACCGAAATATGGAATACATCATGTAAACCACTAAGCTCCACTGAAAGCTTCAACCTATAGGCCGCTTCACCAACTCGCTCCAGAACCTCAAATGGTCCAAGGTATCTTGGGCTTAGCTTTTTCAATCGCCGCACCCGCGAGACACCCTTGAACGGCTTGATTTTTAAGTATACATAATCGCCCACAGCGAACTCCACATTCCTGTGCTTGGCATTATAGTACTTTGCTTGTCGGTCCTGAGCGATAAGCAACCTCTCCCGAATGGTTCTCACCAAAGAAGTAGCATCATCCACTTCCGATCGCTTATACAACTTTGACTCACCCGTTTCTAACCAAGACAACGGCGTGCGATATCTTCTACCATATAGGGCCTCGAAAGGCGCCATCTGAATACTTGCTTGGTAGCTATTGTTGTATGCGAACTCCACCAAATAAAGGTGGTCTTCCCATTGCTTTTCAAAATCCAAGACACACATGCGAAGCATATCTTCCATGGTTCTATTGACCCTCTCAGTCTGCCCATCCGTTTGTGGATGGAAGACTGTGCTAAATTTCAGATTTGTTCCCAACATTTGCTGCACCAGCCTCCAATCAATGGACGTGAACCGCCCATCTCGGTCACTCACGATGCTGCGGGGCACACCATGAAGTCATACTATGTTATCCACATAAAGCTTTGCCAGCTTCTCCACCGGATCATCCTTCCTATGCGGAATAAAATGCGACACCTTCGTTAAACGATCAACAACCACCCAAATGGCGTCGTTCCCCTTTTGCGACCTTGGCAAACCGTGCACAAAGTCCATAGAGATGTCGTCAAATTTCCACTCCGGAATAGGCAAGGACTTAAGAAATCCTCCCGGCTTTTGGCATTCCGCCTTTACCAAGGCGCAGGTTTGGCACTTCGCTACGTATAGCGCCACATCCTTTTTCAAACCCGACCACCAAAACAGTTTCTTCACATCACGGTACATCTTCGTGCTCCCCGGATGAATCGAGTACTTGGTATGGTGTGCCTCGTACAACAACTCCACCCGCAAATTGCCCACACTAGGGACGCACAAACGACCGTCTTTCCAAAGCAATCCGTCCTCCACGACGAATTGGGAATTTGACCCATCCAGTGCCTCTACCATGAACTGCTTCATATGAGCATCCATATCCAAAGCCTGCCGAATACGATCAGCCAGGTCATATTGGGCTTCAGTCCAATTCAGAACTGCTTCAGCACTTGATTGTCTATCAACACAAACAATCTCCAACGCCTCCAACTCCCGCACCAACCGCTCATCATGCACCGATAGCCAATTGGCTTGAGCTGGGGCTCGGCGACTCAGCGCATCCGCAACCACATTCCCTTTGCCAGGCACGTAGTGGATCTTGAACGTATAGTCCCCCAGGAATTCCATCCACCTACGCTGCCGCATAATCAGATCCTTCTGATCAATAAGGTACTTCAGGCTCTTGTGATCGGTATAGATATCAATCTTCACACCGTACAAGTAGTGTCTCCACAGCTTCAAGGCAAAAATCACGGCCGCTAACTCCAAGTCATGGACCGGATAATTCCTCTCGTGCACTTTTAGCTGTCTCGAGCCATAAGCTATTACATTTCCGTGTTGTAGTAGCACGCAACCCAAACCGCTGCCTGAAGCATCGCTATAAATCTCATAGCCTTCGGTCCCACATGGCGAACTCAGCACAGGCGCCGTGGTCAACCGACACTTCAGCTCCTCAAAAGCTCGTGCGCACTCCGGCGTCCAAACGAACTTATGCTCCTTCCTCGTCAATGTAGTGAGAGGTAACGCTATCCGCGAGAAGTTATCTACGAAGCGCCTATAATAGCCGGCAAGCCCCAGAAAACTCCGGACTTCCGCTACCGTAACAAGCTCAGGCCACTCCCGTATCGCAACAATCTTCGCCGGATCCACAACAATACCCTCTCCACTTACTATATGCCCGAGGAACGCCACTGAGGATAGCCAAAACTCGCACTTTGAGAACTTGGCATACAACTGATTTCTCCTGAGTGTCTCCAACACCAAATGAAGATGCTTGAAGTGATCTTCCTCACTTTGCAAGTACACCAAAATATCGTCGATGAAGACGATCACGAAATGGTCCAAGTACTCCCTGAAAGTCCTGTTCATCAAATCCATGAACACTGACGGCGCATTAGTCAGCCCAAACGGAATGACTGTAAACTCATAATGCCCGTATCTCGTACTAAATGCTGTCTTCGGGATATCACTCTCTCTTATACGCAGCTGATAGTACCCAGCCTTGAGATCCAACTTCGAGTACACCGTCGACCCGACTAACTGATCAAAGAGATCATCAATCCGGGGGATCGGGTACTTGTTCTTCTCCGTCAGCTTGTTTAGCTCCCGATAATCAATGCATAGCCTCAAGCTTCCGTCCTTCTTCTTAACAAAGAGGACCGGTGCGCTCCAAGGCGAAGAACTCGGGCGCACATACCCTTGCTCCAACAACTCTTGCAGTTGAACTTTCAGCTCCGCCATTTCCTTAGGCGCTAGCCGATACGGAGATCGTGACACAAGCTTTGCACCTGGCACTAGATCGATCGTAAAATCTATCTCCCGCTGAGGCGGGGCTCCAGGAAGATCCGCGGGGAACACATCAGGGTATTCTGATACCACTGAAATACAATCCAACGCGGGCTTCGGCTTTGCAACCTCCACTAGTGTAAAGAACAGTTCTGCACCAGCACGAACCACCTTCACCACCTGAAGAGCAGACATCAATGTCTTGCTCGACCCCTTTAAGCCCGTAAAAGTCGTTTCACGACTTGCTCCCAGCTTGACTTCCTTGCTACCGCAATCTATATGGGCTGCTGCTCCGAGAGCCAGTCCATGCCAAATATGACGTCGAACTCCACTAACGGAAGTAAAGACGCCCGCAGGTCGAACTTCTGCTCCCCAATACGAACCTTAACATCGCAAATTCTATCCGCTCGCATCGAACACCCATTGGGCAACAACACATCCAACTTATTCTTCGCCATCGAAGAAGGGACTCCGATGCGTGATATAAATCCTTCGGACAAGAAGGAGTGTGAGGCTCCCGTATCGAAGAGTGCTCGTGCCGGATTTTCACAAATCAATACAAATCCTAAACAAGTAGTGGTAAGGTAACATGTGCATAACAAGTATTTAAAGAAATTGACTTGCTATAAATTAAACCGTACCTGTCACCACATCAGCTTGTTTAATGGCCTCCTGTTGGCCAAGATTGTAGACCCTTGGTTGGGCCGGAGCATAATGGGATGCGGTCGACTCCACCGCCTTTCCCTTCTCTTCATAGGTAGCTCCCGGCTTCCTCTCGGACTTAGGACGTCCGCTCCAACAGTCACTGTCACAACCCACATTTCCTCGACGAGTACCTCGTATCAGAGCAAGAGGAACTACGGGTTATGATGCCACGTCGTACAGGGGATAACTGCACACGCTCAGGCAACCCTTGACGCTTACTGTATGAGTTGAAATTCAACTGTTAAATGCAAGAAAACTATTTCATTTGATGGCCGTATCCCTCGGCCTTAGGGATCAAAACTGTATTTGTACGCGGCAGAAACACTTTGTTTATTTATGACGATCTCCTATAGTGATACTATTATAAGAAATCATCTTGGTTTACGTCATTTGGAAAATATGTCTTAGTTCATCAAAACATGTATGCATGATATACAATAGTAGGTTTTGTTAACTTCAAAATATCTAATGCAACCTACCATAAATCCGTCCCAAAGCAAGTAGATATCATTCCATCCAAGTGAGTCACATTCGCAGTCTAGTTCATATTTTACACAAAAGAAAACCCACCAAATGGGCGCCAACAAGCTGACACGAACCCATTGGGGGTGAAAGTGGGTCTGTACAGCAAAATAAAAACTACCTTGCCAAAGAAGCTCGACAAGCTCCACAGAAACTCCACCAACAACTCTAGCCGCTTAACCGGCTACAACCTGCACCTGAGGCATTCAAGAAAGAATACCTCAGCAACCATAAAAGCTATACAAAAGAAAACAGGAATGTCATAAACTATAACGAAGGGGCTTACCGACCCTACAGAAATGTTGTTATCTAAGTAACATGAGTGAACAAAAACAAGTGGAAAACGCACCAAAACACATGCCAAACGCATCAAGTGCGTACAAGTTCATCAAGTCCTGCTCACCCCGCAGGAGCAAAAGGCAAAACACATGCTCATTCCATCATTCATAAGACAAGAAACTACTACACAAGTGAAGCATAGGCAGCGGTTAAGTTCAATTCCGCAAGAGTCTTTCGGTGGCGGCCCTAAAGTGGAACGCACCAAACAAAAACAGCCCAAATCGGGGCCAAAGTGGTCTCTCTAACCACAAAACCAAAACCCGGTGGCCACAGGCTGAAACCACACCACCCCTTGCAGAATTCCCACCCAAACGCTCCTGCGATGGTTCACAATTTGCCTCGCAAATCGCCCCATAACCCAAGCTAAACACGTTCCTTTCATCGTTCTCACGCATGACGACAAAATGCCCAAGTTATATCAAGAAAAGACTACATGATGAACTACATGAATTACACGATTCATGGCGCTACATGAACAACATGATGAAGGACAAAAATACATCACATGATTAGGCAAGAAAAAGGCTACATGAACATGAATCACTTTAGCGACATGAATCATATGAACAAGAAGAGTTACATGAAGCAATTTAACATAGACTTGATCACTAAAGAAAATTAAGCATGGAACATCATATTCATTCAGCATAGGGAAATTCAAACGCTATCATAAACAAGAGAATTTGAACAAGCTAGGGAATTTGAAAGATAAGCACTAGCTATGTTGGCATAATCAAAATCAAGAAAGAAGATTGGCAAGGGTGAAGAACACCGCTTGCCTGCACCGAGACGATGCCGCGACGGCTGCTCCTCTCTTTCCTTGCCTTGCTTGCTCCCTTGCTCTCTTGCTTTCTCTTTGAGGATGAAGAAGAAGATGAAGAGAAGATGAAATGAGAAGAAACTCTGTTTCGGCCTTAATTCGTCCAGAACAGAGCTAGGCCGTTCGATGCAGAATCAAGGAAATGAACGGCACAAAAAAACTGGAAAAAGTCGATTTTCGGGCCGGTCACGCCCTGTGTCACGCCCGTGACACAGGGCGTGTACCATAAGCGGCGCAGAAAGTCGGCAAATCCAAGTTTTATCCACACGGTACACGGCCGGGTACACACCCGTGACGGGTCGGTCACGCCCGTGACCTAGGGCGTGTAGCCCGTGTCTCGACACCTCGTCGACACAAAGTGCCGACACTCGACACAGCTTGACACGCCCTGTGACACGCCTGTGTCACAGGCCGTGTCCCCTCTCGACACTCGACACTCGACACTCGACACTCGACACTCGACAAAGCGGGACACGGCCCGTGACACGCCCGTGTCACGGGGTGTGTACCCCATTCGTCGAGCTCAACTCGACGCAAGAAAAATCGTCGAGTCAAGGAGGTCACACCCAGGTCACGGCCTGGGTCACGCCCGTGTCAGGGGGCGTGTCTAGCACAAAAACGACCATTTTTCTCTGTGTTGAAAAATGTTTCTGTAACGTCCTAGACCATTTTTGCCTTAAGTACTTTTTACCCTTTTTTTGTTTCCTGAACCAGCAACTTATTTTGAGCAACCTTACCCGGGCGCGAAAAAGTGCAAGCATTCCCTAAGAGGCCTCACCGAGTCCCTAAGTTGGACTCCGGTTTGCTGGGGAATCGTGCAACTCGGCAACCAAAACAGCCACTCGCAAGTCCGCGGGAAAAACCATGCTCAAACTACAGTCAAAGCCAACGTAACGCCCATCATGCGTATGCAATCAAAAATCCAGGGCGTTACAATCACTCCCCCTAACACAAAGTTTCGCCTCGAAACTTTTCACAAAAACAAATACATAAGCAAACCAAAACATGAATGCAACCAAACACCAAGGCACATACCAGATTATCTACGGGAACAAATGAGGGTGAGCCGCCCTCATTGTTGACTCAAGCTCCCACGTCGCGCTTGCCACATCCTGATTTTTCCATAGCACCTTCACCATAGGAATCTTCTTTTTCCGCAACACGCGATCTTGGGAGTCCAATATCTGGATGGGCATCTCCTCATACGAAAGGTTGGGCGCTAATTGCGGCACAACGTCCAACACTTGCTTGTCATTCCGCACACACTTGCGAAGTTGGCTAACATGAAACACATTGTGAACACCAGGAACGTTCACGGGTAATTCTATTTTGTAGGCGGATGCTCCAACTCGCGCAAGAATCGTGAAGGGACCCACAAATCTTGGGTCTAATTTGCGCTCTTTCCCAAACCTTTTAATCCCAACCACTGGGGAGACTTTCAAGAAAACGGAATCCACCACCGCAAATTCTAACTCCGACCTTCGTCGGTTGGCATACTTTTCATATCGTTCTTGGGCGATTCGAAGTTTCTCCGGAATAAGTCGTACTGCAACTTCCATATCCTCGAGCGCCTCTGGACCCAACAAAGTCCGCTCGCCAACCTCAGCCCAAAATAGTGGGGTCCGACATCGTCGCCCATATAACGTTTCGAACGGAGCCATTTGCAAGCTTTCTTGATAGCTGTTATTATACGCGAATTCCATAAGCCGCAAACGTTCATCCCATGCTCCGCCATACTCAAGAATATAGCATCGAATCATATCTTCCACAATTTGATTTACTCTTTCGGTTTGGCCATTCGTCTGAGGATGATAAGCCGTGGAATATCGCAAATCTGTCCCCAAACCCTCTTGTAGACTGCGCCAAAAACAAGAGGTAAATCAGGAATCTCGGTCTGAAATGATATTCATAGGTACACCATGCAGTCGGATGATCTCGTTCAAATAGAGCTCCGCTATTGTCTTCATCGGGTAGTTGACCTTAAAGGGTATGAAATGAGCACACTTGGTCAACCTATCCACGATCATCCACACGGAGTCATGTCCTCGTGGAGATCTTGGTAAACCTGTAATAAAATCCATGGAGATGTTTTCCCACTTCCAGGTTGGAATCTCCAATGGTGTCAACTTGCCACCAGGCCTCCCATGATCCGCTTTCACCCGCTTGCACGTATGACATTCCGACACAAATTGCGCTATATCTCTTTTCATTCCATACCACCAGACCATTTGTTTCAAATCACGGTATATTTACATAGCATTGCATGCAACGAATAAAAAAAAACGTGCTAGTCGCATCCATGTGGTGAGGTTATGCATCCCATACTACATAACCCTCACATGTTGCCCCTATGGTGGATCCATATACAACCACATATTATGCATCACATACTACATAATATGCCCCGTATACTTCTGTTCATGCCATGAGTGTAGTGTCCGTGCTTCGGCCAAGACATACTGATGGCACCTCGGTGTGTGTATGAGATGATGCTTACAAGCACAAACTAAAAGGAAAAGTTTGCCCGACCAAATGTCAAGCAAACCTCCCTCTGATACCAACTGTCACAACCCGCATTTCCTCGACGAGTACCTCGTATCAGAGCAAGAGGAACTACGAGTTATGATGCCACGTCGTACAGGGGATAATTGCACACGCTCAGGTAACCCTTGACGCTTACTGTATGAGTTGAAATTCAACTGTTAAATGCAAGAAAACTATTTCATTTGATGGCCGTATCCCTCGGCCTTAGGGATCAAAACAGTATTTGTACGCGGCGGAAACACTTTGTTTATTTATGACGATCTCCTATAGTGATACTATTATAAGAAATCATCTTGGTTTACGTCATTTGGAAAATATGTCTTAGTTCATCAAAACATGTATGCATGATATACAATAGTAGGTTTTGTTAACTTCAAAATATCTAATGCAACCTACCATAAATCCGTCCCAAAAGCAAGTAGATATCATTCCATCCAAGTGAGTCACATTCGCAGTCTAGTTCATATTTTACACAAAAGAAAACTGTTGAAGTTGGTGACCGGGCGGTCTGGCGGTTTGTCTTGGCGGGTTGAAGACCGCGCGGTCTGGCGGTTTGTCTCAGTCGGCTTGGAGACCGGGCGGTCTGGCGGTCTGCCCTGGCAGTCTCTCTTCCTCTCTGGTGGTAGTCGTGCGGTTAGCCCTGTTGTCTAACCGCGCGGCTTGTGCGGTTTGTTTTGTATAGTCCGCTTGTCCTGTAAATTATAGTCCCACATCTCTTATTTGTATTCTCTCATCTCTCCTCCATTCTATATAAAGGAGTGCATACCTTTGTAATAGATATCTTTTTTGGATAATAAAATTTCAATTATTCAAAAGTTTATTCGCTTGTTCTCTACTTTTCGCTTCTTGTCTCTACTTTCTAACATGGTATCAGAGCACACGGTCATTTCCTCCTGATTCTGTGCGCCCTCTGTTGTTCGCGACTTGTTTTCCGCGTTCTGCGACTTGATTCGCGGCTTGCCCTCTCTTCTATCTGCGCGGCTTGTTTCTATCCGCGCGGCTTGTTTCTGTCTGCCGACCTGTTCGCGCGGCTTGCTTCTTCTTGGTTCTCTTCTCCTACTACTCTTTGTCGCAGCGACCTGTTTCGTTGTCGCCGCGCTCCTTGTTCTTTCTTGCCTCTCCGACTTCCTAGTCATTGCGGTCTGTCTCTGTCCGCGGGTCTTGTCTCTATACTCGCGGTTTGCTGCTGTGATCTGCCTGACCGTGCGGGTTGTTCCTTTTTCACCCGCATCGTGGTCGCGGTCACCTGCTCTTCTCTTCTCTTCTGTTCGCTCGGCCTTCTCAGTCCGCGCGACCTCTTCCCCGCTGGACCTTTGCCTGCCTTTTAGCCGCTTTCTTCTTGTTGCCTTCTACCCGCTTCTGCTTGCTAGTCGTTTCTGCCTCATCTTTGGCCGTGCGACTTGTTCTCCTCTGTTCGCCCGATTTTTTTCAGGTCGTGCGACTTCTCTCCCTCTGCTTTGCTCGACTTCTTGGAAGCGGCCTTCCTAGCCGCCCGACCTATTTTCTGGTCGCCCGGCTTGGTGCTCTATTCTCTTCTCGCGGCTTGTTCTTCTCGTCGCGGTTTGCTACTCTCTTGCTTCCATGGCTTTCCTCTCCTCCAGCCTGTCCGCCTCCGTGGTCACCTCTTCTGGTAGTGCTCATGTTGTGACTCGCGGACGCTGGCTCATCGACTCTGGTGCAACAAATCATATGACAGGCAACCCTCAATGTTTCTCTCTTCTTGACACACAGGCTCAGTTGCCCCCGGTCATTGTCGCTGATGGATCTCCCTCCCCGGTCCATGGGACGGGCATGGTTCAAGTCACTCCATCTCTCTGCTTGGCTGATACCCTCTATGTGCCCAAGTTTCCGTGCAATTTATTATCGGTTACTTCTTTATGCAAGCAACTACGGTGTTCTGTCACATTCACCCCTACCTCTTGTGCTTTTCAGGATCCGGACTCCTAACGGACGATTGCTACCGGGACTGAGAGTGGTGGCCTCTACTTCCTCGACAACATTTCTGCTCTATCCTCCTTCTCCTCCTCCTCTACAGATCTTCTCCAATGGCATCTTTGCCTTGGACATGCTCCTCCCCGCCTTCTACGACAGCTCCTGCCGCACCTCCCTCCTAATCATCCTCCTCTAAACTGTGATGCATGTCAACTTGGAAAACATCACCGCTCCTCCTTCCCACCAACGCAAAGTCGGGGCTCTTCCCATCCGTTCGACCTCGTTCACTCTGACATATGGGGTCCCGCTCCTACCCTCACCATCGGTCGGGGCAGTTCCTATTTTGTCACCTTCATTGATGATTTCTCTCGATCTACGTGGGTATATCTTCTTAAAGATCGCTCCGAGTTGTTCTCTGTTTGGACCTCCTTTTATTCAATGGTTAAAACTCAGTTTGCTACGTCTATTAAAATCCTTCGTTCTGACAATGCTAAGGAGTATCTTAGCCACGACTTCTCCTCCTTTTGCACTCGCCATGGTGTTATTCGTCAAACCAGCTGTGTTTACACTTCACAACAAAATGGGGTGGCGGAACGCAAAAACCGTCACCTCCTTGATGTCGCTCGCACTATGATGACTCAAATGCATGTTCCTCGCTCCTATTGGGGCTATGCTGTCCTTCTCTCCTGCTATCTCATCAATCGCCTTCCCTCCACCGTTCTCCACGGTGCTACCCCCTTCTCCATTCTTTATCCGGACAAGGATCCCTTTCCTCTTCCTCTACACATCTTTGGGTGCACCACTTTTGTGCACTCTCCCGCTGCCACCCGTGATAAACTCTCACCCCGTGCCACCAAATGTGTCTTTCTGGGCTACTCTCCCACTCAGAAAGGCTATTGTTGCTTTGACCCTGTTACCCGCAAGCAATTTGTCTCTGCGGATGTCACCTTCTTTACCAATGCATCTTACTTCTCTCCCGCTTCCTCTTCCCCTCCTCCTGCTCCTACTTCTCATACCAACCCATCCATTCCCTCTGCTCCCACTGAGGTTCCGTCCTCTCCACCCACTCCACCGTCTTCCCCATCCTCCTCATCTCCACCCTCTACTCCGCTTTCTCCCTCCACTCCGCTGCCATCTCTCTCTACTCCCGGGCCAGCTCTCTCCACCACGGATACTCCAGATATTGAGGCACCTGCTGACCTGGATCTCCCAATTGCTCTTCGCAAAGGGGTTCGGGCTTGTACCCACCATCCTCTTGCTGCGGTTGTTTCCTACGATCGCCTTACCCCTGCTCGCCGAGCCTTTGCCCTGGCTATCTCGGCCACTACCACCCCCCGTTCCTACCAGGAGGCCCTTACTATTCCTCACTGGAAAGTTGCCATGGATGAGGAGATTGCTACTCTCACTAAACGGGGTACCTAGACCCTTGTTCCGCCTCCTTTCGGCACCGATGTTGTTGGTTGTCGCTGGGTCTTCGTGGTGAAGTTTCTCCCGGATGGCAGTGTGGATCGTTATAAGGCTCGCCTGGTTACCAAGGGTTTTACCCAAACTTATGGGGTTGATTACTTTGACACTTTCTCGCACGTGGCTCGCCTCAGCACTATTCGGGTTCTTCTCTCTGTGGTTGTCAACAGGGATTGGCCCATCTCGCAGCTAGATGTTAAGAATGCCTTCCTCTATGGAGATCTGCAGGAAGCTGTTTACATGGAGCAACCTCCTGGGTATGTTGCTCAGGGGGAGACACGGGTATGCCGGCTAAAGAAGGCTATCTATGGCCTCAAGCAGAGTCCTCGTGCCTGGTTTGACAAGTTCAGTGGCATTGTTGCGGCCATTGGTTTTACACGAAGCTCAGCAGATCACTCCTTGTTTGTTCGGAAAACCGCCTCTGGTCTTGTTGTTCTTGCGGTTTATGTTGATGACATTCTTCTTACTGGCGATGACCAGGATGGGATATTGATGACCAAGAAACACCTTCGTCAACATCTGGTTACAAAGGATATGGGCTCCCCGAAATACTTTCTGGGGATTGAAATCTCTAGAAAGCCCAACTCCATGGTCCTTTCACAACGGAAGTATGCTCTTGATCTTTTAAAGGATGCATGACTCACTGATGCTAAACCTGCACGTTGTCCTATGGCTGCTGGAGAAGACAAAACATGGACAGATGACTCACCTCTTCTCTCTGATCTTACGAGATACCGGCGTCTGGTGGGCAAGCTCATATATCTCACGGTAACCAGACCCGACATCTCCTATGCTGTTGGCAAGGTGAGCCAATTCATGCAAGCTCCGAGAGAGTGTCATCTACAATCTGCTCTGAGGATATTAGAGTATATTAAAGCTGCTCCAGGGAAAGGACTCCTATTTCAGAAGAATGGTCACCTAAGGGTTGAAGCTTACTCTGATTCAAGCTATGCGGATGACAAAGGGGACCGCAAATCGACTTCAGGTTTCTGCACATTTGTTGGAGGCAATCTTGTGAGTTGGAAGAGCAAGAAACAGTCTGTCGTTTCCAGGTCTAGTGCAGAGGCTGAATATCGTAGCATGGCATCGACTACATGTGAGTTGAAGTGGTTGCGGGCTCTCATGCTTGACTTAGGAGAGGTTTACAACTATCCTCTTCCTATGTTCTGTGACAATAAGGCCGCGATACACATTTCCAAAAATCTGGTCTTTCATGAGAGAACAAAACACATAGAAGTCGACTGTCATTTTATTCGAGAAGAAATATTGAAGAAACAGATTTGCACTCCATTTGTCACGTCCGATAACGAGTTGGCAGACGTCTTCACCAAGCCGGTGTCCGCTTCCTTTTTCCACATCTGCGACAAGCTGAGCATGATCGATATATATGCTCCAGCTTGAGGGGAGTGTTGAAGTTGGTGACCGGGCGGTCTGGCGGTTTGTCTTGGCGGGTTGAAGACCGCGCGGTCTGGCGGTTTGTCTCAGTCGGCTTGGAGACCGGGCGGTCTGGCGGTCTGCCCTGGCAGTCTCTCTTCCTCTCTGGTGGTAGCCGTGCGGTTAGCCCTGTTGTCTAACCGCGCGGCTTGTGCGGTTTGTTTTGTATAGTCCGCTTGTCCTGTAAATTATAGTCCCGCATCTCTTATTTGTATTCTCTCATCTCTCCTCCATTCTATATAAAGGAGGGCATACCTTTGTAATAGATATCTTTTTTGGATAATAAAATTTCAATTATTCAAAAGTTTATTCGCTTGTTCTCTACTTTTCGCTTCTTGTCTCTACTTTCTAACAAAAACCCACCAAATGGGCGCCAACAAGCTGACACGAACCCATTGGGGGTGAAAGTGGGTCTGTACAGCAAAATAAAAACTACCTTGCCAAAGAAGCTCGGCAAGCTCCACAGAAACTCCACCAACAACTCTAGTCGTTTAACCGGCTACAACCTGCACCTGAGGCATTCAAGAAAGAATACCTCAGCAACCATAAAAGCTATACAAAAGAAAACAGGAATGTCATAAACTATAACGAAGGGGCTTACCGACCCCACAGAAATGTTGTTATCTAAGTAACATGAGTGAACAAAAACAAGTGGAAAACGCACCAAAACACATGCCAAACGCACCAAGTGCGTACAAGTTCATCAAGTCCTGCTCACCCCGCAGGAGCAAAAGGCAAAACACATGCCCATTCCATCATTCATAAGACAAGAAACTACTACACAAGTGAAGCATAGACAGCGGTTAAGTTCAATTCCGCAAGAGTCTTTCGGTGGCGGCCCTAAAGTGGAACGCACCAAACAAAAACAGCCCAAATCGGGGCCAAAGTGGTCTCTCTAACCACAAAACCAAAACCCGATGGCCACAGGCTGAAACCACACCACCCCTTGCAGAATTCCCACCCAAACGCTCCTGCCATGGTTCACAATTCGCCTCGCAAAACGCCCCATAACCCAAGCTAAACACGTTCCTTTCATCGTTCTCACGCATGACGACAAAATGCCCAAGTTATATCAAGAAAAGACTACATGATGAACTACATGAATTACACGATTCATGGCGCTACATGAACGACATGATGAAGGACAAAAATACATCACATGATTAGGCAAGAAAAATGCTACATGAACATGAATCACTTTAGCGACATGAATCATATGAACAAGAAGAGTTACATGAAGCAATTTAACATAGACTTGATCACTAAAGAAAATTAAGCATGGAACATCATATTCATTCAGCATAGGGAAATTCAAACGCTATCATAAACAAGAGAATTTGAACAAGCTAGGGAATTTGAAAGATAAGCACTAGCTATGTTGGCATAATCAAAATCAAGAAAGAAGATTGGCAAGGGTGAAGAACACCGCTTGCCTGCACCGAGACGATGCCGCGACGGCTGCTCCTCTCTTTCCTTGCCTTGCTTGCTCCCTTGCTCTCTTGCTTTCTCTTTGAGGATGAAGAAGAAGATGAAGAGAAGATGAAATGAGAAGAAACTCTGTTTCGGCCTTAATTCGTCCAGAACAGAGCTAGGCCGTTCGATGCAGAATCAAGGAAATGAACGGCACAAAAAAACTGGAAAAAGTCGATTTTCGGGCCGGTCACGCCCTGTGTCACGCCCGTGACACAGGGCGTGTACCATAAGCGGCGCAGAAAGTCGGCAAATCCAAGTTTTATCCACACGGTACACGGCCGGGTACACGCCCGTGACGGGTCGGTCACGCCCGTGACCTAGGGCGTGTAGCCCGTGTCTCGACACCTCGTCGACACAAAGTGTCAACACTCGACACAGCTTGACACGCCCTGTGACACGCCCGTGTCACAGGCCGTGTCCCCTCTCGACACTCGACACTCGACACTCGACAAAGCGGGACACGGCCCGTGACACGCCCGTGTCACGGGGCGTGTACCCCATTCGTCGAGCTCAACTCGACGCAAGAAAAATCGTCGAGTCAAGGAGGTCACGGCCTGGGTCACGCCCGTGTCAGGGGGCATGTCTAGCACAAAAATGACCATTTTTCCCTGTGTTGAAAAATGTTTCTGTAACGTCCTAGACCATTTTTGCCTTAAGTACTTTTTACCCTTTTTTTGTTTCCTGAACCAGCAACTTATTTTGAGCAACCTTACCCGGGCGCGAAAAAGTGCAAGCATTCCCTAAGAGGCCTCACCGAGTCCCTAAGTTGGACTCCGATTTGCTGGGGAATCGTGCAACTCGGCAACCAAAACAGCCACTCGCAAGTCCGCGGGAAAAACCATGCTCAAACTACAGTCAAAGCCAACGTAACGCCCATCATGCGTACGCAATCAAAAATCCGGGGCGTTACAGTCACGGGCAAAGTGCCCCGTCTTTCCACATGTAAAACACGCACCCGGGGTCCGACTCGTAGTCGCCCCAGAAGCACCAGAAGGAGCTGGACCCGAAGTCCTATGCTTCTTAAAGAATCTTTGATAGCCAGACTTTGAAGTAGTCGGTACTTTGAACCCAGATTTCTTCTCGCCCAAGCTTTTCTTTGCCTGCACATTCTTCATGTCCTTCTCCAAGGACCGGGCAGTATTGACCAAGGTTAAGAAACCCTGTGTCATCGGCCCCGAGAGTAGCAACCTCAACTCATCTCTCAACCCTTCATAAAAGCGATTAGTCTTGCGCTCCTCATCCATAATGGTGGAGCTAGCATATCGACTCAAACGGGTGAACTCATGGAGATATTCATCCACGCTCTTCTCACCCTGAACCAACTTCAGGAATTCATTCTCCAACGCTATTTTCTGCGTCAAAGGAAGGTATCTAGCCAAGAACAATCTCGAGAACTCCTCTATCGAGACATCACCAAGTTGCCTACCTCTCAGTAAGTGCAGCTCCAATCCTTCCCACCACATCCTCGCTTCACCGTCCAGAAGAAACGTAGCGATGGTGGTCATTTGCCACTCCTCCGTCTCCGTCGCTATCATGACTCTCTTCACCCTGGAGAGCTAGTCTTCAGCCTGAGATGGGGTTCCCAACCCCGAGAATAACGGAGGGTTAAAGCTCATAACATGCTTAAGCTGCCTCTAAGTTGCCCTCTGTGGCACTACCGGTTCCACAACCACTTGCTCCACTCTCCTCGGCTCAGCCTCTTGAAGAGGTTCTTGCTCCATCACAGGAGCGGGCTGCTGCGTCTGCCTTGCAGGCTGCGCATTTATCACGGCCAACACCGCTTCAGCCACCAATCGTATGTTCTCAGCCGATAGAGGTGTTGCGGGAGCAATATCCGGTGCACTACTAGCCTCAGAAACTCGGCGTTCTGACGGCTCAACACCACTTCTGGTCACCTATAGTGGTACAAAACACCGTTAAGCGACCAAATAAAATTGCAAATAGCAATTATAGGAACACGCAGGTTCCTCAAACACGAGTATTTTCATTCCTAAGTGGACATTCATAGGTTCTTTTACCATTATAACGATGACGCACACAATGTGCTCACCACCCCTTAAAAAGAATTCGTCCACGAATTCAGTTTAAGCCCAACCAAAACCAGTAGTCTGATACCAAATTGTAACACCCCCTATCCGTCACATAGCATAAAGCAGTAGGTCCGGCCGGGGCCCGACGCCGTATGCTACAGACAGACCGGGTGGTTACTTATGGAAACCATCCTACCAATCTCAACGTCCTACACAGAGCATTCTAGCGGAAGCAGTTTATAAAAGTTGCGATAAAGAACCCAGCATTAGAGCATGAATGTCCACTAGTACAGAATAGGAATGTTATACAAAATACTCAAAACAAGCCTTAAGGCATTACAAAATGTTTCACTTCCAATTACATGTTTTACAAACCACGGCACGCAGGCCGGTCACACATGAATAAAGCAGTAAACACTTCCAATTTAGGCCTTCAAGGGCCGGCTTCGCATTCGGGCTTTAGCCCGCTATTGTCCGCTTGGTCCAGCTGCACCTGCAAGCAACAAATCACCGCACGGTGGCAAAACAAGGCAACGGTCAGCAATGCTGACCAAATTATAACGATCCCGCCCCCAACTCGGGGCGGCGATGCTCCTTCCCTGCATTTCATTAGCATAAGCGAGCAATATATATATAGTCATTTCATCACAGGCGGAGGCTCAACGGCCACACACCCCGTGCACTCAGGGCACATTCTTGGTGAACGCAGTCTAAGTCTGCCGACTCACCGCCATCCCCTTTGGACGACCAAACAATGAGCAGTTTGTCTTCCCGACATGGGTCACAGTAATTAAAACCATAGACTGCCGAAGACTCTCATCTATGCCAACGGCTCTAATCCGAACGACATAGAACGGGTACGGTTCCATCTAACCCGTGCTCACAACGCAACGGTAATTTAAACCATATGCGCCCGCAACGGTAATTTAAACCATATGCGCAGGTCAACTTCTCCCGAGTCCCATTTCCATCACATTTCACATAACCTGATTATATTCAAGCTGGCTCTCAGGCCACCAAGTTGGCAAGATCTCGTATCCGCCCAGTTTTCCGGGTGCACCTTTGGGTTAGTCCCCAAGGCTCCCTGCTGCAATATACCGCTTAGAAAAACCCGAAAAACAATCCATAGCACGGAGTCTTCTCCGGCATTTATGCAATGCAACATCACCGATCCAGACCAACATGTCCGGGTAGGCTTCACACATCATGCCTATGTCCGTTCTCGCTTACGGACTCTAAACAACGGGGACTTCACATATCTACCCGAAGGAACGCCTCCAACTCTCTGCAAACTCGCGAGAGCGGGCTTCCTATGCAAAGAAAGAGAGCTACTCATGCTCAAGATGAGGATCGTTACCCTTGCGTTCCGCTTTGGCGCCATGGAAAAGTAATCGGATGAAAACCACCGCACTAGCGTTGCCTCCGTGGATCCGGAGTCGGCTCACGATTCGGAGCTCCGAAGCTCCTCCAATGGCGGGATCTAGCTCCTTCTTCCTCCCTTGGCTCTCCTCTCTCTCTATAAGGCTTTAAAAAGAGAACACTTAAGAAAAAGTAAGGGTTTTGAAAGCCCAAACCCGGGTATATCCCTTCAGGAACAACCCCCAGCCATTGGATCTCAAAATAAGGAAACGAACGGCTTTGATTCCGGACTGAAATGCCCAATCTGGACCGAACACGGCCTGACACACGCCCGTGTCCAGGGCCGTGTGCCTCATTCGCCGTCAAAATCGAATCTCCTGGAACCTCACACGGGTATCGAACACGCCCGTGTTCGAGCTGACACGCCCGTGTTCCACCTCACACGGTCGTGTGGCCGGCCGTGTACCCCATGATTTTTCCCCAAAATCAACCCGAGCACTGCACGGGTTCTAGGACACGCCCGTGTCCTTACCCGTGTCACCTTGACACGCCTGGACCCCAGGCCGTGTACACGGTCTCGACACTCGACATTTTGTCGAGTGAAGATCGTCGACCTCATGACACGGCCTTGGACACGCCCTTGTCCTAGGCCGTGTGCCTTGTCTCGACGAATCGTCGAGTAAAGCTCGTCGACTCCCCGGGACGATCGTCGAGACAGGTCGACACGCCCTGCGACACGCCCGTGTCGCAGGCCGTGTGCCCAGTCTCGACACAATGTCGAGCCCAAAGTGTCGACTTCCCGGCTCAGTGTCGACACAGGCTTGACACGCCCTGGGACACGCCCGTGTCCCAGGCCGTGTGCCTGCAGCCAGAACCCAAACTGGCCCAAAACGTCCCCCCTTCGCTCATTTGAGTTTCGGGGCATTACATCGACCCTCCTGAGGCCTCCAACCTAACCGGTTGTTCGGCTACCGGGCCCCCCATCCCTGCTGCTGCCCAAACCTTCGGGGCTCTTCCCTTCTCCTTTCTTCCCTTTGCTCCCTCTGTTCCCTTGGATCCTTCTGTCTTCCTGCTGCTGGTTCCTTCACGTCGTCCTCCGCCAGCCGGGCCAACTTCCTGGCGAATGCTGGGTTTGCTCTCTCGAAGTCAACCTCCTTTGCCGCCCTCTCCATGAGCTCCTCAAAGGAGAGGGGAGGCACTCTCTTCAATTTCATGCTAAAGAATCCCGGTCTCAGTCCCAGGGTGAAGGCCAGCATCAGTGCGTACCCTGGGACCTCCTGGACCATGAGGATCTCTTCCTGAAAATGGTCGACATAGTGACCCAGCGTCTCATCCGGCTTCTGCCTCACCGCAAACACGCACTCGGATTCCTTCTTCCGCTTCTTCGAGGTTGAGAACCTCAACAGCAAACTTCTCCGCAGATCCTCAAAACAGTAGATTGATCTTGCTGGCAACTGGTGGAACCAGTCCTGAGCCTTCTCCTTCAACGTGATGGCAAATAGCCGGCACTTGAAGGCATCTGTCATCTGTCTTATCGATACAACGTCCTCAAACCACTGTACGTGTTATACAGGGTCATCCTTCCCCGAGTAGTAGGACATGTCAGGCTCCCGGAACCCCTCCGGTACCGGAGCTGAGATGATGAGCTCGCTAAATGGGCTCTCGCCTCCTGCCTGGCGAGAGGGTACGTCCCGCGGCCTCGGATGACTGGCCCGATCCGCGAGACCGTGCCCTAGGAAGAGCTCTCGCACTGCCGCTTCCTTCTCGCCCAGATCCGTCAGCGTCTCCTTGCCCAGGCGCTGGCTTTGGTCGGGGAAGAGTTCCCGCGCCGCCACATCTCTCTCGCCAGCCACCGTCGGGACCTCCTTTCCAGGGCGCTGTCCTGGGGCGTTCTCGCCCAAGAGCGGGACCTCTTCCATCGGGGCCTGAGGGGTGGCCCACTTGCCTCTTGCCGAGAAGGCCAAACTGATCGTCTGCAGGACCTCTCGCCTGAATTCATCCAGCATCCTCTTTGTCGCTTCCTCTCCTCGGGTGGGGGATCCTCCAGAACCTGACCATTCACCTTCACCTCCAGCCATGGGACAAAACTCAAGGCTTTCTTGTATCGGCTGCCTTCCACGCTCACCGCACCAGAACTGTTGAAGCCAAATATGACCTCAACGGGAGTTCGAAGAAAAGGGGGTGCATCCAAAACCTACTTCTCTCAAGTCTCAACCCTCGACTGGATTCAAAGGACCTAAGACTGACCCAAAGCCTCAGCAGGGAGGTCCCACCTCACACCCGGAAGATCTCTGAGAGCTTCCCCTCCAAAGCCAAAGCTGTGCTAGGAGATCCTCAGAAAGTACTGGAATTTGAGAGATAATGACAGCTTGCCTTCTAAAGAGTCCTTATGGGTCTATTTATAGCCTCGTGCTGACCTGAAATTACTGAAAAGCCCCTAGTTGGTCTGCTAATAGCCGAATCTCGTTGTTTCCCTGAGGGCACAGGGGTAAATTTGCCTGAGGGCAATTAGGACATTTTACCCAAGGCCCTGAGACTCACTCGGCGAGAGCTGAGCCGAGGACCTCCTGTCCAGAGCCTGGCGCGAACGCTCTCGCCTGCTTACAGGCGAGAGCCCTTTGAGATTGGAGCCTGGCGTAAGCGCAAGCGTTCCCGCGCTGGTCGCGCTCGACGATCTTGGCCCGTTGTTCTCCGTTCGACGATTCGGTTGTGCTCGCCGATCTTGGGTCGTCGATCTGGCGCGATTGCTCCCGCCAACTTGGACGAGATCTTCTTTAGGGCGGGAACTCCTTCGGCTAGCCCAATTGTGACCATTGCGCCTCCTGGTCTGACTCAGCGAATATGTGGTTGTACAGCAGATAAGATGGCTCTAACACTTGTCTTCTCAGAAAGAAAGCTCTGACCCTACTTCCAGGCACATATAATAAAGGTATTAACGTGATTCCCCCTCAGCACCATCTTCCAGAAGCTAAAAGTTTAGGGAGGCTTGTCAAGTGGGCAGTCGAATTGAGCGAGTTTGATATCCACTTCTTGTTGCAACCATACATTAAGTCACATGTTCTTGTCGAGTTTATCGTTGAGTGTACCATTGCAAAGCCTTCACCTGAAGAGGGGTCAACCACCTCTCACTGGACCCTTTATGTCGATGGAACCTGGGCGCAAAAGGGGTGGACGTCAATGTTATTTTAATAAGCCCAAAAGAAATCACTTTGGAGTATGACCTTTGACTAAAATTCCCATCCACCAACAATGCCATAGAGTACGAGGCACTGATCGTCGGGCTCTGGCTCGCCAATGATAGCAGACTCAAAAACTTTACAATCTACACTGACTCATAGCTGGTCGCATCCTAAATCGAGGGAGATTTCGAAGCCAAGAATGATCAGCTGGCTCGGTACTTGTCATTAGTCAGAGGTCTCCTACAAAAAATCTCCTCTCATTAGATCCATCATATCCTCCTGGAGCAGAATACTAGGGCCTACACACTTTCTAAACTCGCTACTTCGTCTGTAGGTTTCCAATCCTAGAGACAAAGGATCGAAGACATCATGACCCAAACACGAAGGACCGTGGGAGATTACATCCATCAGCTGTGAAGGGCCGTCATGGATGGATCCCCTATGGGCATGTCTTGAGAAGGGGAAGCTTCTAGAACATTGACTAGATGCACGTCGACTTCGAGTACGGGCAACAACGTTGACTATAATCAATGGAGAACTGTACAAGCGGGCATTTTTGGGCCCCTGCCTAAAATGCCTCCCCGAATCCGAGGCAAAGTACTCCTTGAGGGAGGTGCATAGGGGAGTTTGCGAGGAACACCTCAGAGGGAATGCCCTAGCACGAAAGATACTCCGTCAGGGATTTTACTGGCCCGCGGTAAAGAGGGACGCGATAGAGTTCGTCCGGAAGTGCGCTAGTTCCCATCAACATGTCAACACTCCACATCAACCATAAATCGCCCTCACAAAAATTCAGAGCCCCTGGCCATTTGTCCAATGGGGAATAGAAATCCTGGGATCGCTCCCTATGACAGTCAGGCAAAGGAAGTTTGTCATCATGGTCATTGACTACTCCACTAAGTGTATAGAAGTAGAGCCCATAGTTAAAATAACTGAGGAAAATGTGAAGAAGTTTGTATGGAAGAGCATCATCGCTTTGGGATACCAGCCGTCATCATAGCTGACAATGGGACGCAGTTTATTGGGAAGTCGTTTACTAAGATGTGTGAGGACTTGAAAATCGGCCTTAGTCATACATCTGTAGCACATCCTCAAGCAAACAGGCAGATTGAACTAACAAATCAAACCATCCTCAAGTAATTGAAAGCACGCCTCCATGAGGCAGGGTACAATGGGTAAACGAGCTCCCAAACGTGTTATGGGCATACCGCACCACAGAGAGAACCCAGACTGGTGAAACATCATTCAACCTATGTTATGGATCTGAGGCAGTTATCCCCGTAGAGATCAGGGAAGTCCCCAAGTGCAAAATTTCAACACAAGGAAAATGATGAACAACTCTGAGAGAACCTCGACCTCATCACCAAGGTAAGAGATACGTCATCCCAATGAATTGCATTATACCAAAGGCAGGTAACCCACTACTACGATCAAAGGGTAAAACCAAGGCCACTCAACATCGGGGATCTGGTGCTATGAAGTATCGAGGCGGCAGCCAAGGCGTCGCAGAAAGACAAGCTCTTTCCGGTATGGGGAGGATCTTTCGTCGCTACGACAATTGTCAAACCCGGGATGTACAAACTTCGGACCGCAGTGGGAAAGACTCTGTCGCGTACATGGAACGCTCAAGCTTACGACATTTTTACAATAATGCTGCCTCGTTGTCTCAAACAACAGCTAACTTGATAAAGTCGCGAGCATGTACTCGTGCACGAACTATGTTGTTTCCTATAACTGTTAAATGTTATGACTACTTTTAACATTGCTCTTGCAGGGATACACCTGGGGCCTGCCCCATGGCGCAACTCTGAGGACGATCCCCCACAAACTTCCCACTGCCACCGATCGAAGGCTCATCCTTATCCCACCCAGTTGGTTGAAACAAAGGTTAGGGTTGCCCCCGCCATCTCTCCGGGACCACGTCCCTACGGCCTACCACTGCCGATGATTGAAGGGCTGCCCCTCTCTCCGTAGTAGATTGCGACATCGCCCGGGCCTTCTCCCTCGCATTCACTGTCGGTTCGAAGGTCTGCCCTTCACCGTCTCTCCGGGACCACGTCCTTGCGGCCTCACACTGCTGATGATCGAAGGTATGCTCTTCTCTCCGTAGTAGGTCACAGCGTCGCCAGGGCCTGCCCCCCGCGCACTCGTCATCGGTTTGAGGGTTTGTCCTTCACCGCCTCTCCGGGACCATGTCCATGCGGCCTCCCACTACTGACGATCGAAGGTCTGCCCTTCTCTCTGCAGTAGTTCACGACGTCGCTAGGGCCTGCCCCCCTCGCTCGCTCGCTATATCTTAGTCAAACATGCCCTAAATTAGATGGAACAATATATTCAAATATGTATCGAAGTCTTTTAGGGATATTTATGTTTAGCGTCTCTCATTTGAATTCATGGCTCGTTGCGTTTGATCCTACAATGATGAGGTTCAAGAGTTCGTGATTGTTGGAGCTAGGAAAATCCAAACCTCAAATGTTTGGACCTAGGTGCAGCCTGAGGCTATGGGTCATGCAGTCTGGCTCAACAGGAAAAGATGATGATAACACAACGTAGGAACATGAACTGCCTACAAACACACCTCTGGTGCTTCAACAGGGAGGTCCCGCCTACTAGCCGGAAATCAAAGAAAAACTTCTTCGTACCCAAAAGAAGACTGAGTTGGGCAAGAAGAAGGCAACATTTAGAGAAAACAAGACTGATAAGGGGGAGTTGAGAATTTTCATGTGTCATTCATGGTATCATCGGGGTCTTATTTATAAACAAATTCTGATGATCATCATGTAATAATGACCTCCCCCCGCGACATACCTGTCATGCGGGTTGTAGAAGTTTCTTGCTTGTGGGCGACTTTTGAAGGCTTCCTCGCCTAGCAGGCAACATGCAAGACTTCCTCGCCTAGTAGGCGGTCTGGAAGGCTTCTTCGCCTTGTAGGCGACCTGAAAGGTTTCCTCGCCTAATAAGCGACTTAGGCTTCCCTGCCTATTGAAGTATAATCGTCTCTATAGCCTTTCATTGACTTCTGCTGACATGATTGGAGCAAGCCCCCCTTCTTGACAAATGCGAATTGTACAGTGACCACCAAGACTATAACGTTTTTTTAGAGATTGAGTTTTTCAAAGAAAAAACATAGATGTTAATTACTGTGTTATGTGTCCTCCATTTGGAAATGCACATCCACAAAAAATCATTTTATGTCTGATTTTAGCCTGCGTTTGACTCGACTTATCACAGCTTATTTGCTCCGGTAAGGTTGGACAAAAATGTCATTATCGTACCAAAATCTTATGCTCCAACTTAGTTTATTTTTTTGATAACGGTAATAACATTTGTCAAACCAAATATACAAAGACGATTTTGTCCAACCTCACCGGTGCAAATAAGTTGCGATAAGTAGCACCAAACGCAGCCTTCATTAGCACGAAGAGGACATCATTCAACAACACGGCTTTATCTTCATCTACAACCGCTCTTTCTGCAACTGTCACGACCCACTCAAACAAGCCCTAAAGCTTGATCACATCTACATTTCTATGACAATCTTATGACATAAAACATTATATTTGACACTTTACGGCTCCGTTTAGGAGGACTTGTTTTCACCGGTCAAGCGGTTACGACCGCATGAATCTGACCATAAATTATGGTGTGATTCATGCGGTCGTAACCGCTTGACCGGTGAAAATAAGTCCTCCCAAACGGAGCCTACACCTATGAAATATAGATCTTCATCACTTTACATCCCAAATCTCTAAAATTGACACTTTGCATCCCCAATTTCTGATTTTTGACATTTTGCACCACTTGGTTAAAATTTCAAGGGTATTTAGGTCTGTGGAGCATAAAAATATTCATTTTTGTACTTTGCACTCCAGATTATTGGTATTCCTTGGACCTAAATCATGAATGAGCGTTTTGGTGGTGCTGCCCGGACCTAAATACCCATGAAATTTTGGTATGCCGGTGCAAAATGCCAGAAATCAGTAATTTGAATGTGCCAAGTGTCAATTTTAAAGATTCGAAATACAAAATGTCAGAAATTGATAATTCAAGAGTGCAAAATACCAAAATGCATTTACGGACGTATTAAAATAAATCATATAATTGATCAAATAATATTCAGCTGGGTGTTTCATATAAAATAGATATAGGTGTATATATAAATTATAATTATAAATATATTAAATAAATAAATATGTATATATTGAACAGAAAAAAATCACATCATTTTTCGTATATAAATGGGAGATCAAAATTATCAGTACGCCTCGTCAAGGGCGTAGGCCTTGAGCAGCTCCGGGCAGACGGGAAGGGCGGTGTTCTTAAGAAATCCTAGCGAGTTCGCGTACCGGCAGTGATCCGCCTGTCCGCTGTTCTCCGTCAGCAAAATCCGCGCTTTTTCCCCTTCGACGTCGCCGATCTCCCCGCAGTCCGCCCGCGGGCTCTTCACCAGCTGCACATAGCAGACCTCCTCCTCGTGATCGTTCGGCACGACGATGGTGTAGTAACCGCCGGCGCCGGTCACCGCCTCTACGCTGTGCTCCACCTTCTCGTCCGGGAAGTGCCTGCACTGCAGCCTCACCGTTGCCCCTGCGCCACAGCCGGCCATCATCACATTCTTATTAATCGCGCGTGTTTTTAATAATTATTAGGGTCCGTTCGGCGCGCATGTATTGGTTTTTTGGAATTGGCTTTGGCCAGAAAATCAATATCTGCATGAATTGATTTTGTGCAGAAAACCAATTAAGTTGTTCGGTTGCAAGATGGTATTCAGTGAACAAAATTGATATTGATACGTAAAAGCTGTTCGGCTGCACACTGGAATTGACATTTATTCTAAAATTAATTCTGCTTCAATTCTGTCCTACACAGGATTTTGCTTTACTTTGGCCCAAAGTCAATTCCAGAAAGTCATTTCCATCCGACCGAACGGACCATTATTGATTTTGGTTTTTTGGCAATTTTCATCCCCAATTACCCTATTTTTCGTCAGTTTGCATGCCGATTTTTTAAAATTGACACTTTGCATCTCCTAATTACGATTTTTGAAATTTTAGTGGTATTTTGGTCCGAGCATCACCCAAAATGCTTACTTTGGCTATTTGCAAAGTGCCAAAATGAATATTTTGGGTTGTGCACAGACCTAAATACCCATGAAATTTCAGCCTTGGAATACAAAGTGTCAAAAATATGTAATTAGAGGATGCAAAATGTCAATTTTAAAAATTTGAAAGATTCAAATACCAAAAAACCTAGTGATTTTTTTATAGAAATGCAAAAAAAACAAACCTTCAATGTATTCGGTTATGTTAGTGATGAAGCCCGCGCGGCAGTTGTCGCAATAGACTCTGCCTTTCACTTGGAACTGTACGTCGGCGGCAATGGCTGCACCGGCGAGGAGGCAGACGGCGGCGAAGATAGGGAGAAGCCGATGGAGGTTGGCCATGGCGATGTATAACCGCGTTCCAAGCCTCTTTGAAAAGGGGAAGAGAGAGAGGGAGAGAAATAGAGGATGTATTGAAGAGCTTATATAAGTAACAGTGATGGTTGAGCTTATATTTTTAGTTATTGGAAGTGGTTTCTACGGCTAAGAGGGGTTTTTTCTTCCTTGGTTTCAATGGTTTGCAGAAAAAGCTGCCCCTTTTATTGGAGAATTATGTTCATCCGGGTCCCGGAGGTTTGCTGGCGGGACCAATGAAATAGAAGAGAAATGCTGTGTTGTGTGGGTCTCATGGTGTACAATGAATTTTTTGTGCACTTTGGGTCTCACGATTGTAACTTCTTTTCGGTGTTTTCATCGGTCGAGGTCCGCGTTCGTGTCCCGGACAGAAATATTAAGTATATAATTAATATTTCAATTTTTTTTAAAGTGATTTTTAATTTTTTTTTTTAAAATTCTTTTCGAGACAAAAATATTAAGTATATAATTAATATTTCAATTTTTTTTTCTAGTGATTTTAATTTTTTTTAATAAATAACTTTTTTTTTGCCTCAAGGTGTAAAAAGGATATTTTAACTTTTTTAATATATTCTTAATATTTTAACTTTTTTTTAAAATATTTTAATTTTTTTAAAAAAATATATAATTAATATTTCAATTTTTTTTGATTTTAAACTTTTTAAATTTTTTTTCACATGATTTTATTTTCAAAATATAATAAATATTTTTTTCTTTTTTTATTGTTTTTAATTTTTTTTTTCTTAATTTGTAAAAAGAATATTTTAACTTTTTAAATATATTTTAATATTTTAACCTTTTTTTAAATATTTTATTATTTTAACTTTTTTTAAATATAATTAATATTTCAACTTTTTTTTTATTGATTTTAACTTTTTTAATAAATATTTTTTTTCTCATGATTTTATCTTCTTTTTTTTATTAATTTTTCTTTTTTTTTCCTTCTCTATGTGTAAAAAGAATATTTTAACTTTTTTAATATATTCTTAATATTTTAACTTTTTTTAAATATTTTAATCTTCTAACTTTTTTTTTAAAAAAATATAATTAATATTTCAACTTTTTTTCTATTGATTTTAAAAATTTTAAATTTTTTTTCACATGATTTTATTTTTAAAATATAATTAATATTTTTTTCTTTTTTTCTTTTTTTTAAATTCTTTTTTTCTTAGTTTCTAAAAAGAATATTTTAACTTTTTAAATATATTTTAATATTTTAACTTTTTTTAAATATTTTATATTTTAGCTTTTTTTAATATAATTAATATTTCAACTTTTTTTCAATTGATTTTAACTTTTTTGATAAATAATTTTTTTTTCTCATGATTTTATCTTCTTTTCGGTGTTTACATCGGTCGAGGTCCGCGTTCGTGTCCAGAGCAGAAATATTAAGTATATAATTAATATTTCAACTTTTTTTAAAAGAGATATTAAAAAAATTTTTTAAAAAAAAATTAAGATAGGGAGAACCCTATTTCTGTTGGCCAGACGATGTATAACCGCATTCCAAGCCTCTTTGAAAAGGGGAAGAGAGAGAGAGGGAGAGAAATAGGGGATGCATTGAAGCGCTTATATAAGTAACAATGAAGGTAACAATTTAATATTTTATTTTTTTTTCCTTTTTTATATTTTTTTAATTATTATTTTTTTTCTTAATTTGTAAAAAGAATATTTTAATTTCTTAATATATTTTAATATTTTAACTTTTTTTAAAAATATTTAAATTATGTTAATTTTTTTAAATATAATTAATATTTCAACTTTTTTTTCTATTGATTTTAACTTTTTTTAATAAATAATTTTTTTTTGTCATGATTTTATCTTCTTTTTTTTATTAAGTTTTCTTCTTTTTTTTCTCTAGGTGTAAAAAAGATATTTTAATTTTTTAAATATATTCTTAATATTTAAACTTTTTTTTAATATTTTAATATTTTAACTTTTTAAAAAATATAATTAATATTTCAATTTTTTTCTATTGATTTTAAAATTTTTAATTTTTTTTCACATGATTTTATTTTTAAAATATAATTAATATTTTATTTTATTTTTATTTTTATTATTATTATTTTTTTCTTAATTTGTTAAAAAAATATTTTAACTTTTTAAATATATTTTAATAGTTTAACTTTTTTTTAAATATTGTAATATTTTAACTTTTTTTTAATATAATTAATATTTCTACTTTTTTCTATTGATTTTAACTTTTTTAATAAATAGTTTTTTTCTCACAATTTTATCTTCTTTTCGTTGTTTTCATCGGTCGAGGTCCACGTTCGTGTCCTGGACAGAAATATTAAGTATATAATTAATATTTCAACTTTTTTTAAAGTGATTTTAAATTTTTTTAAAAAAAAAATTTCCCGGACAGAAATATTAAGTATATAATTAATATTTCAACTTTTTTTCTAGTGATTTTAACTTTTTTTTAACTTCTTTTTTTTGTCTCATGGCGTACAATGAACTTTTTGTGCACTCCAGGCCTCACGATTTTAACTTCTTTTCGGTGTTTTCATCGGTCGAGGTCCGCGTTCATGTCCCGGACAGTAATATTATGTCTTTTATTGAGCGGATCACCGGGATGAGTTTGGACTATGTGCTATGATATTTGTTTGCTTGAAATTGCTAATATTTTGTTCATGGTCTATATCATTTTTTGTCTTATTTGACTCGTTCGTTAATCTCATTCTTAAAAACAAAATTTAATTAAAAAAATATATACAATTAAATTAAGTGAGACTACATCCACACTAGTGATATTTAGGCTTCTTTTGATTGAGCAGTGGCGGAAGGAGCCGGCGGGTCCAAACGGAGGGGTCGAACCAGAGGGGGTGGCGGGGTTAGAAAAGCTCTGATTTGACGGCATTTTCTCTGTCCGGCGGGTGTAAACGGAGCTAATGTCACCGACGCCCATTTGTTTACTTGCAGTCTGGCGGTGTTTGCTCCAAACAGAGACGGGGAAATGCCGAATCAAAAAAACCTAGACTCCGTTGGGCGTAGAGTTTTTGCTCATGAGTTTGGACAGAAATGACACCATTACAGAATGAATGTTCGAACAAACAAGTGGATGGAGTTCATTAGATGGGGTCGGGTTCGTCATTCATAACCACCGCGTTCATGGATGCGAACATCGTGCCAAGCGAAGACTTAAACGGGTGAGTTTGGACACAAACAAACACCACCGTCGTAGAATAAATGTTTGGCATGACAACGGATATCACCATCGCCAAGAAAAAACAAACTTTTGAACATAAAGTTGATCAAGCTCCGTAGGCGAGATATGCGTTCACAAATGACGGCTCATAGCCATCGCATTAATGACCACGGACGTAGTGTGAAACGGACCCAAAACATTGAGGAGTATGGTGAAAGAAAACATCTAATTAATTGATTTATAAATCCACCTAAAAATCTAATAATCCGACAAAAAAATCAAACCGAACCTGCATACATCTTTTCGGTTTCGGTTTGAGCTCAAACCGACCCAACTCCGAATTGTCTGCATGCCGACGCAAAATCATATCGGAGGTCAATTGCCTCCGACAATGCCGAAACATGATTGGATCCCTATAGCTCAATTGCCTACGAGCCACTACGTACTAGAGACATCGACCCCCATCATTTACATTGTGGAATCTCTCCGTGTTTTCTCTTGAATTTCACTCATGAAATTCCTCGGAGACTCGACCCGTACATCCCTCTTTCCGTGTTAAACAAGTCTACGTTCATCTTTCTTCGACCATGCTCACAAAAGTTTCAAATCGACCGCAAGAATCCCAATCGAGGTCACGAGAGTCCCGAGGAATACTGCTTGTTCATCTTTCGTCGACTCTTGTCGATGATTATTCCTCGTATTAATCGACGTTTGAAGAAGGATAAGCCGTTACGTCGGATCATAGTCGGACGGTCCCAAATATAATTGATTTGTCTGTGTATAAATATGCCATGAAAGAGCTTGATACCTACCATTCTCCAGTTCTGACTACAGATTCTGAAACTGTCACTTTAGCAACTAATTCTTGGAGGTATCCTATGCTTGACTACATGGAAGAATTTACATGTTCTATTGTTTTGACAAACTATTTGATAAACTTTCTTTCTTCATTTTCGACGCTTCAAAATATTATTTTTAGTCTTTAATGTCAAAGCTGTACTGGATTTCCGTTCCCATCACTCATATCCCCAAAGCTCCAAAACGTCACTGCCGAAACAAATAGAGTCATTATATTGTCTCTCGTTATGAATGAAAGAGAGCGAAATCTTAGATCACACGATGATTGTTATGTTGGGCACAATTGTGACGTTTGAGCATCACGGTGTGAAATAAAGACTGTTTTTTTACCTAAGCTTTTAATCTTCGTGATATTTTTTTACCCACGTTTTAAGTGAACTTTTTTGGGTTTGGTTATTCAAAACCGTCGAAGAGCATACATGCATGAATGTGATGATGTTTTAGCCTAAATAGTGTTTGCGAATAACCACACAACTAACTTGCTAAGAGGAATTGAGTTGAAAGGCTTAATGCTCATTCGGATGGGCGGAGCTCCGGAGGCACTGATCTGCGGAAGTCGGTTGTGGTTCAGCTCCGACGGTCTGGGATTGCCAGGGTTTTCACTCACATCCAGACAACATAATGCCTAAGCGCGACGTAACCAAACAGACAAAGAGCCATAATAACAATCAGTCTGCTCTAGGCCGTCGTTTGATTTCCAGCCCACCAAACATAGCCTTGGAGAGACATACTGATAAGAAATATGGGATAACAAAAGATCAACAAAATGCAATAGATCAAGACTTGCTTCAATAAAGTTTCTTAGATTGGAGACATTATATCTTGGAGCTCTTATTGGGAAAAATCATGCATTCGATTCAGGATTGTTCGTAAACTAAATAGTTCGTGAATAATTCATAAATCAATTCGTGATGCTTCGATTAAGTTTTTTACATTTTGAATTTGTTAAGAGAATATTTCAAAGATATTTCAACAATCATTTAGATATTTGTAGATTATCCTTGAATACTCGTGTATTCTATAGTCTTAGTATAAATATCGTGCAAATTTGATGTAAAGATCAAGAAAATCAAATTATTCTGATTTATTTCCTTAAACTAACATGGTATCAGAGTAAGGTTCTTCAACCCTGACCACTCCGATTTACCTTCTTGTTCAATATCTCGTCTGCATCTAGATCCAGGACTCCTGCCCGTTCTCGTGTCGCGGTGAGCCGATGACTATCTCTTTTCCCGATCCCGCTACTATCAGCCACCGGCGGCCCGATCCCCTCACCCATAGCCTCAGATTGCTTCGATCATGCCATTTTTTGTCGTTGGTGCTCCCGATCCTGTCATCTCAATCACCCTCTAATTGAATGGACAAAATGGAGGTGTCCAGACCAATTGTCACCATCTTGAATGGATCCAATTATAATCTCTGGATTCAAAACTTAAAGAGTTTCTCAATCGGGCGAAAACTTTGTTGCATTGTCCCCGTTGATATTGTTAAATCTATCAAAGACAAATATGAGTCTGACATTAAGTATGCTGAACAACTTGAAGATTGAGATAGTAAGCATCATCAAATCATAACATGTTTTCACAACACCTCAAAATTATGATACCGTCAAGCAGGTATGAGATTTTTTTATCTAACCGATATAAGACAACTGGGCTAGCACATTATTTTTGTTGGAGCATGCATTTTCACATTTCTTGTTTTGAGAATAACAAATCACACTATGTATTTGATCACACTTGTTTCTAGTGTGCATGAATAATAGATATAATATCCCTATAAATGTGATACAAGGAAAATACGAAAAGCTCTTAATTTAGTGATATCGTTGGTGTTATTACTATTGTTGTGAGTCACCCGGTCTTTCTCCGGTCTAGAGAAATCGGATCACCTTAGCTCGGAATTGGACTGGGCGCACAAAAGTCAAAATGAAGCACAACAAATGACAAGAGATGTTTTTTACGTGGAAACCCCGAAAAGGGTGAAAAACCACTTGGCTGGAACTATGCCGAGCAAAAATACACTATCTTCTCAGAGTTTTACGGAGTTTGATTTGATCTCAGAGGGTGACAGGCCGCTACTTCGTTACAGCTGCAGAAAATGAGAAAAAACGGCTAAATCATCGGAGCCACGATGAAAGCGATTCGGCCTTGGAAAGTTACTGAGTTCGCAGAACCTGGGTGAGAGCGTTTCGGCTGAGAAATTCTCTAAGTCCACAGAGCTCCTGTTGGGGGTGCTCTCGTTGATGTGGAGCCTTGATGTGAGTGCTCTCGTAGAGGCGGTCAACGGGACTTTGGGCATGTTTAAGGCTTAGCGCAAGAATAAGAGCGGAGTGAATTCCTGAGTAGAGAATCAGTCTAAGTCCACGATCTCGTCGAAAAATCTCGGAGCTCTTTTTTGCCACTGGAGTTGCTTGTCTTCGAATGAAGGCATGATAGCCTATTTATAATTTTTTGGAGAGTTATGCTGGTAATTGCATCGGGGAGTGATTTGTGCTCTCAAATGGCATCGCTCTTTTTCGATCACCTGGATCACCATTTTTGTTGAAATGATGAGAGTGCCTCTCGGGCAGTTCGGGCGGCCCGGGCAAGATTCCCGGAGGCGGCGACGGTCGGCGGCGGAGAAGGCGGCCAAAGACAGCGTGAGTCGCCAGCGGCGGCGGCGGTGTCGACCGCCGCCTGCGCGCTGCGTGCACGGCGCGCGCGCGTGGAGCGACTACGTGGCGTGGGGCATGACGGCAGAGGAAGCGACCGCGCAGGGGTGTGGCCCTTTGACCGCGCGGGGGCGCGGCCCTGCAGTCACGCGCGACTGCATGGACTGGTCGCGTGCGACCGCTTGGAGTGCGATCGCACGTGTCCCATGAGAAGTGCATCCGCGAGCGGCCCGCACACACAAGCTGCGCAGGGCATGACCATGTGTGGGCTGGCCGCGTGCGCCCGCTCGCAGGCCGGGGCGCCTGTGTGCCCTTGGTGTGCGCGTGCGTGAGTTCAACTTCCTGGGGCTTGCGGCTTTGAAGCCCGTGATCTGTCTGATAGGGCTCATGCATACTCAGTCCGAGTCTTGTCGGGTTGACTTAGAAATTTTAGGGGGGACCCCATCAATTATCACTGGCAATAGAAGCAATGATGGCAGAAAAATAGGAGGCTGACGACAGGAAATGACGACGTGCCAGTCAATATTGTTGGGCGATATTGATATCACAGGGTGATGGACCACGATTTGTCATGTTGGCTACACGATCTCCCATGATCTGCGTGATCTAGACAACGACGTGCACGATTTGTCAATAATTCCCGACGATATCAATATCGCTAGGAGATAGTACCGCGATGAGTTACAATCTCTGCTTCCTCTACCACGATCACATCTGCGTGGGCTGTGTGTCAGCATGGCGTACTTCGTCCAGGCGATACTGTTCAAAGGCTATTTAAAGCGGATTTGTCATTGATCGAGATTACACCTTCTCGAGAGCCATCTGTTGTCATTTCAGAGAGACTTCTTCCCCGAATTCAGAGCACTCCTAATAAGGTTCGTTCAATTCAAGAGTGAAAAGCAAGTACTCTGCTCCAGGCTCTTCCACGCGCAACATGAGACAAGTCGTAGACTACAAAGAGTGCAGAACGCATCCCCCAGCTTCTGAGCATCAACAGAAGGCTCAAGAGCGCCCAAAGCGCAACGTCCCCTACAGGAAGAAAATACTAAGCTCTGCAAGTGGAAGTTTGTCACCCTCGGAGCCCTTCTCTCTATTCCCCTACAATTGAAACGAGAGGCGGTATGCTGCCCTCAAATTCTCTGCAAAGCACTGTAATAACACAAAGAAAATGGTGAAAGTTTGGTCGGCACAGTTCTGGTCATGTAGTTTTTTTACCTCTTTTCGGGTTTTTCACGTTAAAAATCTCTTTGTCAGCCGTCTCACTTTTACATTAACTGTTTGCGAGCTCGACTGCTCCCAAGCTAAGACGGTTAAATTTAGACCGGTCTATCGTTGTCTCGAATTTATTTGCAACAATCCTGTCTATTAAATCAAATTCTATTTGGCCCTTTATATGAAGCAAATTCGAATTTGAATCCTAGTCATAATCCAAATTCGAATTCAGAATTATGAGACGAATCCAAATCCAAATATTTGAACGAATATGAGACAGAATTTTAATTCGATTTAACGGTTATTCGATTCAATAACACCCATATTCTCATCTCCTTCTAATTAATATTTATGAACATAGATATAAAATAATTAATGTGGTAGTCTTGTAGATAAAAGGATCAAGAGAAACAACCAAACTTCAATGCATTAAAAAACATAAAGATTGCGACTTTTTTCAATAATGACAATATATATGCAAGAATACAGGGATAATCCATGTTGAAGTATTAGACCGGGCGGCCTTGCGGTCTTCTCCAGCGGTTTGTTGACCGAGCGGTCTGGCGGTCTCCTCAGAAGCCTGGAGACCAGGCGGTCTATCGATCTCCAGTTGCGGCATGTTCTATCCTGATGGAGTTGTCGAGCGGTTATCTCATTTGTCTAACCGCGCGGCCTATGCGGTCTCCTTTATTTCTAGCCGCCCAGTTCTGTAAATATTTAGTCTCACATTGTTTATTTGTACTCTCCCATATCCCTTTCATTTTATAAAAGGGAGGTCATACCTTTGTAAATGATATTTTTTTGGATAATAAAAATTCAATTATTCAAAACTCAATCCGTTTTCTCTTGCTAGTTCGCCTCTTTTAACATGGTATCAGAGGGACTCGATCTACTCCTCCTGATTCTGTGTCTTCCTGTCCGCGCGGCTTGTGGTATCGGTTTGCACCCTGTCCGTGCAGCCTCTTCCTCTCCTTGTTGCTGCCCTCTGTGTGCGCGACTTTTTTGTCTCTTCCAAGTCGCCGCCTCTTCTCGCAGCGCCCTGCTTCTGTTCGTGCGGCCTGTCCTCTAGCCGTTCGACTTCTTCCCCTTCTTCTCGCGGCACCCTGTTCTCCTCCTGCCTGTGTGCGCTCTCTGCTTCTGCGGCTTGTTTTCAGCCTTCCGCGACCTGTCTTCGCAGCTTGTATTCTCCTCTGTCCGCTGCCCTGTTCGAGCGGCTTGCGACTTATTCTAGTCGCTGCCTCTTGCTTCCTCTTCTATTCTGTTCGCTCGGATTTTTCAGTCCGCGCGACCTCTTTCCCGCTGTGCCTTTGTTTGCTTTCTGGCCGCTTGTGCTCGCGCGACTTCTTCCTTTTAAACCGCTGCGGCTTCGTGCTGTGTTCGATGACTACTTCCGGTCTCACCACCCCCGTTCTCTCCACCACTCCTGCAGCCCCTTCTCCACCTCCTCCTTCGGGCAACCTTGGCACCCTTTCTAAGCTGGTTGGCTCCAACTATCCCGATTGGAGCGTTTCTTTCACCTTCCTTCTTCGCTCTCAGCGCAAGCGTCATCACCTCACTGATGACCCTCCTCCTCGTACCTCTCCTGAGTTTGATGACTGGGATGCGAGTGATGCTCTTGTTTGCACTTGGCTGGCCAACAACCTCTCTGATGAGTGCCTTCCCGTCATTCGTCATGATGAGACGGTCAAGGCCGCCTGACTTCACCTTGCTGCTCTCTATTCCAAGGGGGGCCAGACGTCCCGCATTTATACTCTCTATGCAGACCTCTTCGCCCGCCCTTCTATGTCTCCTACTGCGGCTTATCAGCAGGTTCAGGCTCTTGGTGCTGAAATCCTCCAGAATCGCCCCTTCTCGGCGGACTTGGCCGACCAACACAAACACTTCCAGGAACTCCTGGTTGTTTGTTATCTTCTCCGTCTTCCCGATTCCTATGATATGATCCGCCAACAGATCCTAGGTGAGGCAGAATCTCCTACCTTGGATGCCACCGCAGCTCGCATTGCCGCTGTTACTTCGCTGCTTCAGCGGCCTCTATTGGCCTCCCCACCTTCTCAGGACTCCTTTGCTCATCAGGCTCAGAGGGGGGGGGGGTCCTAGTGGTCGTGGTTACTCCGGCGGCCGGGGGTCGTCCCGGTTCCTCTGCTCTCACTGTGGTCGCACCGGCCATTCTGTTGACCGCTGTTGGCAGAAATGTCCTCATCTTCGCCCTTCCGGTGATGCTCCTTCTTTGGCCTCCACCTCTTCTCGGCTGTCTGCTTCTGTCGCCACGACGTCAGGTAGTGCCCACGTCGTTACCCAAGGTAAATGGCTGATTGACTCTGGTGCTACGAATCATATGACAGGCAACCCTCATTGCTTCTCCCGTCTTGAGACACATGACCGCTTACCCCCGGTTCGTGTGGCGGAGGGTTCACCGTCCCCGGTTCATGGGACGGGCATGGTTCAACTCACCCCCTCGCTCTGCTTGGAGGACACTCTATACGTCCCAAAGTTCCCGTGCAATTTATTATTTGTTACTACTTTATGCCGCCAACTTCAGTGCTCTGTCTTGTTCACTCCAACTACTTGTTCTTTTCAGGACCCGAGGACCCATCGGACGATTGCTACTGGACTGAGAGTGGCGGCCTCTACTTCCTCGACGATGTTTCCGCTCTGTCCGCCTACTCCTCCTCCACCGATCTCCTTCAGTGGCATCTTCGCCTTGGACATCCTCCTCCTCGGATTCTTCGACAGCTTCTGCCTCACTTACCTCCTGCCAGTTCTCCGCTCAACTATGATGCGTGTCAGCTTGGCAAACATCATCGCTCCTCCTTCCCTCCGAAGCCAGGTCGTGGCTTCTCTCGTCCGTTTGATCTTATTCATTCTGATGTATGGGGTCCGGCCCCTACCCTCACTATTGGTCGGGGTAGTTCCTATTTTGTCACTTTTATAGATGATTTTTCACGATGTACTTGGGTGTATCTATTAAAAGATCGCTCTGAACTCTTTTCTGTGTAGCAATCATTTTATTTTATGATTCAGAATCAGTTTGATCTCTCTATTAAAGTTTTACGTTCTGATAATGCCAAGAAATATCTTAATCATGAGTTTTCCTCTTTCTTTCACCAACATGGTCTTCTTCATCAAACTACTTTTGTTTACACCTCCCAGCAGAATGGGGCGGCTGTAACGCCCCCGATTTTTTCGATGATTTATTTGTTTGGGAACGTCAGATTTATGACGTCGTGGCGTTACTTTTAACGTCGATTTGACGGCGCAATGTCGATAAGGCAATTTCGCGTCCGTGCGGTTGAGTAGGCCGAATTCTTGTTGTAATGGGAAGATTTTGCATTTGGAATTTAAGTTAAGTAATTTTGGACTTGCTCGTCAAGTTTCATCGCAATCCGAGCATTTTTGGAGTCTCGGCGCGCGATTGAAGTTTTGGGTTGTTTATGTTCGCCGTATACTTCGAAGATTAATATCTCGGGAATGGCTCGTCGGATTCTTGTTTTGACTTCGCCGTTGAGTTCGTAGCGTCAGTGTTTGTCTACGGCGTGAGTTTCGTTTACTTCGGCGCTCGTTCGGGCTTCCGTGCTGAGTCGTCTCGAGAAGCTATGATTCTACTCGATTAGCCCGTTTTAGATTGTTACTAGGGCGCCTTTTTGGGGGTCAAAACGGCATCGTATCAAAACATAGTCAACATAAAATTTGTTCGTATCGACGAGATCTACAACTTTCATGTTGACAACGTTTTGATTTGAAGTCATCCTACACCTCTATTTTGGGTTCCCAAAAAACTGCTCGAGATAAACCGTTTTTGACAAAACTTTTTTATAAACATATATATATATATATACATATATATATTTGGACTTAGGTTTTAGAACCAAAAAATTCATCTTCTCCGTTTTTCTTTCTCCCGAACCAGAGCAGCGAGCGAGAGAGAGAGTTTCTTTTTCGTGAATCTTCCGGTGGCCGCTGACGGTTCTCCGGTGCTCAAAATCTTCAACTGAACTTCGATCCGGAAAGCTCTTGCCGAGAGCTACGCTATCGTGGTAATTTCTTCCTCATTCCTTGAGTTTTTTTCGTTAGGGTTTTTCGGCTCTAACCCCTTTTCCACCATTTTTGTCTAGATCTCAACCTCTCCCGCATCCTTTTGCCCCGATCTACGACGTGGAGTGATTCAGTGGACTTTTCCGGTAAAACCAAGGCAAGTGGTGGTTTCTCCTCGTTTCTCCTTGTCCGATTCGATGGTAACGGCTATGTTTTTCTCATCCCCTAACATTTTCTACAATTATTCTTCCAAATTATTGCTATTATTAACCGCTCTGTTGATCACATGTCGTTATGATGTTTTGACGTGCTAAACTCGATCTTGTCTATTTTTGTTTAATCGTTCTTGAAGTGTTTTAGCGATGGTTTAAGTACCTTAGCTCTCGTTATCAAACGTTTTAGAGTTTAATTAGGGTTGTAAATCGTTCCTAAGGGTTGATCAACCGCGTCTTGAGTTCTTTAATGTCAAGTAGAGTTTGTCGAGCCAAATCCCGAGATATTTGTGTTATGGTTTTTTTTGGGGTTTCTTGAATGCGGGAGTTAGTGGACGATTCCACCTCCGCGGTATCTATTACCTTCATTAGTGCCCTGTGGAAGTCTACCTGGTTTTTGGATGCCTGCGGTGTATGGTGGAGAGCATGAGACTCCCTCGCAGTTAGATGTATAATATATCTGTTTGTTTTGAGTGGTGTGTCCAAGAGTGACCACTACGCCCGTGTGTTTCGGTGGTGTGTCCAAGAGTGACCACTTCGTCGTGTTTTTGGGGTAGAGTCAACCACAGGTGCCTAATGAAGGTTTTGTACTTTCTCTCTGAAGAGATATTTTTTGTAGTCACCTTATAGCCATGTGCATCTGGTGCACCCTTGTGGACGTGAAAAATCACGAAGGAGTTCTTTTCCTATTGATGCCCTGTTTTCTTTTGTACATTACTTCATTGCTTTTGGTCGTGGGTTGGTACCCCTGTTGACCTTTGTTTATTCTGGCTTATTACTTTTCCTGCCACTACTTGTACCTTCTTGCTGAGGTATTCTGTTTTTTTTTTTTTGAAATGCCTCAGGATCAGAGCTGTAGCAGTTAGCAGTGCCGGTGTTGGATTTCTGGCGGCAGTTGTTGGTCGTGGTTGTTGCCTCGTTATAGCGAGGTAGTTTGTTGTTGGTTTTGTTTTTACTAGTTCAGACATACTTTTGTATGTGGGTTCGTGTCAGCTTGTTGGCGCCCACTGATTGTTAGTTGTTGATACTTGCTAGCTGCTCATTTATTTAAAAGTGGATGTGCTTTGCTTGCTCTCTGGGAGGATTTATGCTAGGAATGCATGTTAGGTATTTTCAACTATAAAATCTACTACTATTACTTCATACATTACATGTTTTGAAACTCTAACCCATTACTTTTAGCGACCGTAAAAGCTATCTTTTCTACTATAATAAATTTAGAGTTCTGCATGACATGAGTTGTCCTTTGGGGACGTTTATTCTCATGTAGGATGTTTGATTTAATCTAATCAAGTATTTTTCCGCAGCGTATCTTATATTTTAATTCGTGGACTAGATGAGCCACTAAGCCGAGGGATACGGCTAACTTCTACTCGTGACTGATTTTTCCTTAAAACAACTTAAAAAGGAACCTTTCTTCATTGTCAGTTGGTGTCTGCCTGAGCGCCCGCAGTTATCCCCTACTGACGTGGCATCATGACACACATTTTCCCTTACTCTGATAAACTTGATTTGCGGTGAAAATGCGGGTTGTGACAGTTGGTATCAGAGGGAGGTTGCTTGACAATTTGTCGGGCAACCTTTCCTTGTTGGTAATAGGTGTTTAGCATCATATCATACACACACCGATATGTCATCAGCACGTCTTGGCCGAAGCACGAACACTACACTCATGACATAACATGAAGTATACGGGGCATATTATGTAGTATGGGATGCATAATATGTGTTTATATATGGATCCACCATATGGGCAACATGTGAGGGTTATTTAGTATGAGATGCATAACCTCACCACATGAATGCGACTAGCACGTTTCTTTTTCGTTGCATGAGAATGTCATGTAGTATGGGATGCATAACATTTTCATGCGTACGCCGCTCATAACATGCATTAGGGCCTTTTTAGAATGCATAGCACCATCATGCATAACATAACATTGCATAAGCACAACGTGTTAAGCTAAAGATTTGCGGGATGACATATGTACACACATGGTTGTAAATCAAAAAAAAAGAATATGAATACATGCATTCATGGCATAGGCACCAGAGTCAATAGAATGAGAGGATATCATCCTAAGTAGGACATAGCATCATTATAAAATCCCAGAGCAAGTTGCAGCGTAAGCAAGTGTCTTTTAAGTATGGTCTGAACTAGTTGCGTGGCTTTGTTGTAAGATAGGATTTTGATGAGTTGTTCGTTTGATTTTTTTTAGAAATGCCGCCAAAGCGTCCTGTGACGAGGTCGACTCCCCAGTCGGAGGGTGAGTCATCAGGTGCGTAAAGCGATGCGCTTATCGAGAGTCTGCGTCAGAGCAATGAGGCTCTGTCAAGGCAAGTAGTTGCGATGCAATCGCAAATTGAGTCCTTGTTGTCTGCCGCTCCCGCGCAGCAACCCTTAGTACAAGAGCCTGCCTTGGGCCAAGCTGTGCCTGATTCCCCTACTCCCCTGGTGGCCCCGATGGTGATACCCCCAGAAATGAATTTCATATCGCACTTCCAGCGATTGGGATCTCCCACCTACGACGGGAGTGCTGACTTTATGATTTTAGATGATTGGATCATCTCCATCGAGGAGATGTTTTCATATTCCGGAATTCTAGAAGCCCAGCGAGTGATGATTGCAGCCTATCAGTTAAAAGGTCTGGCGAAGAGTTGGTGGATTCGGGAAAGAGAGAGTCTGAAGGAAGGCTGTACTTGGGAATCTTTTAAGAAGATGTTGCTGAAAAAGTTTTTGCCCTCGATCGAGCAAGACCGCCTGATGAATAACTTCCTGCTTCTAAAGCAGAGACAGCTCACCGTGAGCGAGTACGAGATTGAGTTTAGCAAACTGAGCAGGTTTTCTCCGGATTTGGTAGTTTCTGAAGGGGGTAGAGTGAAACGTTTCTTGGGAGGACTACGAAGCGATGTCCAGCAGTTGGCATGCGCTTACCAAGAGGAAAGTTATGCTGAAGCAGTGGAAGCCGCTTTAAAAGTGGAGGTGATTGAAAACGCCAAGAATCGCGGTGCTGTGGCAAGGAAGGAGAAAAGAAAAGGTGTTGAGGATGGTAGCTACAGGGCATTTGGCCCTTCTTCGAAGAAGAAAAGTAAGGATGTGTGTAGCTTCTGTGGTCGACCTGGCCACCCCTATGAAAGGTGCTTCAAGAGGACTGCAACCCTGAAGCAGCAGGTGCATGCCATCCAAGGTGCACCCAAGGGAGAGCTTGTGTGTTCGTTCTGTGCAAGGAAGGGTCATGATGTGACTCGTTGCTGGATGAAAGAAAGGGTTTGCTTCCAGTGTGGGCAGAAGGGACACCAGAAGTCTTCGTGCCCCCAGTCTCAGCCCCCACTGTAGTCTGCCCCACTTCGAGCTCTGCCGCCGCCGCCAAGCCTGGATAAAGGAAAGGGAAAGCTGAACGTGATGACCAGTGAGGAAGCCCAAACCTCTACGCAAGTGATATCAGGTTAGCCTCAGTTTAATCTATCCTTATTTATTATCCTTGTTGCCCTAGTTATTGTTCGTTTAGTTACGTATGTTACGGTTTTAGGGGAGTTTAAGGTGCGAAATAGGTGGGCGCGCGTTCTATTCGATTCGGGGGACACCCATTCCTTTGTGGCCCGGAGATTTGTCGATAAGCACCATCTGAGTGTGGACCAATTAGGAGGCTCCTTCAATGTCAAGCTCCCTTCCGGTGATTCGATGATATCTAACCAAGGAGTTCTGAGATGCCCTATTCGTCTTGGCAATTTTCTGGCATATACAGATCTGATGATTTTGGATCTATCTGATTTTGACGTAATTCTGGGCATGGACTGGCTGTCCAAGTATGATGCGGTCATCCAGTGCAAGGCTAAGCGATTGGATTTCAGAATGGACGACGGACAACCTATGAGCGTCTATGGATTTCAAGACAGAGTTTCTCCTGTCATTTCTGCGGTACGTGCTTATCGTGCTATAGGGTCTGGTTGCGAGGCGTTTTTGGTTTCTATTCTTGCTCTGGAAACAGCTTTTGTTACGCCACGTCTTGAGGATGTCTCGGTGGTGCGAGAGTTTCCAGATGTCTTTCCTGATAGTCTTCCAAGACTTCCTCCTGAAAGGGAGATAGAGTTTGTGATAGACCTCGAACCGGGCACTCGTCCCATTGCTAAAGCACCGTACCGTATGGCTCCGCGTGAGTTGGATGAGTTGCGTACTCAGCTCGATGAGTTGCTAAGGTGTGGTTTTATTAGGCCAAGTACTTCTCCATGGGGTGCTCCTATTTTGTTCGTCAAGAAGAAAGATGGATCGATGAGACTTTGCATCGATTATAGGGAATTAAACAAGGTAACAATTAAGAATAGATATCCCCTGCCAAGGATTGATGATTTGTTTGACCAATTGCGTGGTAGCTCGGTATTTTCAAAGATCGATCTTTGCTCAGGCTACCACCAGTTGAGGATTCGAGAGGCAGATATTCCTCGAACCGCTTTTCATTCACGACATGGACATTATGAGTTTCTGGTGATGTCTTTTGGTTTAACCAATGCACCTTCTGCCTTCATGGATTTGATGAATCGGGTGTTTAAGGATTTCTTGGACCAATTTGTTATTGTGTTCATAGATGATGTCTTGGTGTACTCTCGCAATGTTGAGGAGCATACTCAGCATTTACGTCTGGTTTTGTCGACCCTGAGGGAGCATAAGTTATATGCGAAGTTGAGCAAGTGTGATTTTTGGTTACCTCAGGTGTCCTTTCTGGGTCATGTGGTAAGCAAGGACGGTATTTCTGTGGACCCGACTAAGATTTCTGCGGTAATGGAATGGGAGAGACCTTCTACGCAGAAGGAGATTAGGAGTTTCTTAGGCCTAGCTGGCTATTACAGAAGATTCGTGGAAGGATTTTCGGTGTTGTCTGCTCCTCTAACTAGACTTACTCAGAAGAACACTGCTTTCATTTGGAGTGATAAATGTGAAGAGGCTTTCCAATAGCTGAAGAGGAGATTATGTACTGCTCTGATTTTAACCTTACCTACTGAGGGAGTTGAGTATATTGTGTATGTAGATGCGTCACATATCGGACTTGGTTGCGTTTTAATGCAAGATGGTAAGGTGATTGCGTATGGATCAAGACAACTAAAGATCCACGAGAGAAACTATCTGACGCACGATTTGGAGTTTGCTGCTGTAATTTATGCACTGAAGCTTTGGAGACACTTATTATATGACGCGATGTGCAAGATCTATACTGACCATAAGAGTTTGAAGTACGTCTTCACTCAGAAGGAGCTAAATCTACGCCAGCGTCGGTGGTTAGAATATGTAGCAGATTATGAAGTGGAAATTCTTTATCATCCAGGAAAGGCTAATGTAGTAGCTGATGCCTTGAGTAGAAAGACCGCTAAGATTTTTAATCTGTCGGTGCAGTCCTTGATAGAAGAATTTTTGTTGATGGATATTGAGGTTGGGAGTAGTACTGTGCCTGCTAGTCTAGAAGCAAATGAACCCTCTTGGATCTCCCTTACTCGAGCACATCAGAAGGATGATCCGGATTTATTACATCTCCGGAATAGAACGGTGAAGGGAGAGCTACCCGATTTCTCTGTGGACGAGTTGGACACCCTGAAGTATCGGGGTAGATTTTGCGTCCCCGCCTTTGGCGATATTTGAGCTAAGATCTGTGCTGAGGCTCATGGTTCCAGTGTAGCCTACCACCCTGGCTCCACAAAGATGTATAAAGATCTGAAGCAAATTGTTTGGTGGTCAGGGATGAAAAACGACATCGCAAAGTTTGTATCGGAATGTTTTACATGTCAGCGTGTTAAGGCTGATCATAGAAGGTCTGGTGGTAAGTTGACACCGCTTGATATTCCAAGTTGGAAGTGAGAAAGTATTTCAATGGATTTTATCACCAGTCTGCCAAAGTCTCCCCATGGGCATGACTCTGTTTGGGTGATAGTCGACAGATTGACAAAGTGTGCTCACTGTGTTCCATTTAAGATTGGGTACTCGATGAAGAAGATAACAGAGTTATATCTTGAGGAGGTAATCAGGTTACATGGTGTGCCTGTTAGCATTGTATCAGATCGGGACTCTAGATTTACGTCTCGCTTTTGGAAGAGTTTATAGGAGGGGTTGGGTACCGATTTAAGGTA
This sequence comes from Platanthera guangdongensis, assembly GCA_039583875.1. NCBI lineage: Eukaryota > Viridiplantae > Streptophyta > Magnoliopsida > Asparagales > Orchidaceae > Platanthera > Platanthera guangdongensis. Next base: position 2,373,535 of record CM077156.1, read on the forward strand.
TTCCACCGCCTATCATCCTCAGACTAATGGTCAGACGGAAAGAGTAAATCAAATCGTAGAAGATATGATCAGGTGTTATATTTTGGATCATGGTGGTGCTTGGGATGAGCGTCTCAGACTCATGGAGTTTGCTTACAATAACAGTTATCAAGAGAGACTGCAGATGGCTCCGTTTGAGAACTTGTATGGGAGGCGTTGTAGAACCCCACTATTTTGGGCTGAAGTTGGCGAGAGGCCGTTGTTAGGTCCGAAAGCCCTTGAAGAGATGAATTGTGCTGTGACTCATATTCGAGAAAAGCTTCGTGTGGCTCAAGAACGCCATGAGAAATATGCTAATCTTCGAAGGGTCGATCTGGAGTTTGCGGTTGGAGACTTGGTGTTTCTGAAGGTTTCTCCAATGTCCGGTGTTAAAAGATTTGGTAGGAACCACAAGTTAGACCCCCGGTATGCGGGACCTTTCCAGATTCTTGAGCACATCGGAGTGTCGGCTTATAGGTTGGAATTGCCTGCGACCTTCCCTGGTGTCCATGATGTATTCCATGTGAGCCAGTTGCGGAAATGTGTTCGTAATGGTCGTCAAGTACTCGACTCGATACCCCAGATTCAGCTGAACCTTACTTATGTGGAAGAACCTGTTCGTGTTCTGGATTTTCAAGAGCGAGTGTTGCGGAGAAAGACCATCCCTATGGTCAAGATTCTTTGGAGAAATCAAGACGTCGAGAGCGCGACGTGGGAATTGGAATCGGTGATGAGGGGATCTCACCCGCACCTCTTCTCTTAGTTTCAGGTATGTCGTTATGTTTTCAGTTATGTTTGATTTTATCGTTTTGATTGGTTTTGGAGTTGTGTTAAGTTTCAGGACGAAACTTATTTTTAGGGGGAGTGACTGTAACGCCCCCGATTTTTTCGATGATTTATTTGTTTGGGAACGTCAGATTTATGACGTCGTGGCGTTACTTTTAACGTCGATTTGACGGCGCAATGTCGATAAGGCAATTTCGCGTCCGTGCGGTCGAGTAGGCCGAATTCTTGTTGTAATGGGAAGATTTTGCATTTGGAATTTAAGTTAAGTAATTTTGGACTTGCTCGTCAAGTTTCATCGCAATCCGAGCATTTTTGGAGTCTCGGCGCGCGATTGAAGTTTTGGGTTGTTTATGTTCGCCGTATACTTCGAAGATTAATATCTCGGGAATGGCTCGTCGGATTCTGGTTTCGACTTCGCCTTTGAGTTCGTAGCGTCAGTGTTTGCCTACGGCGTGAGTTTCGTTTACTTCGGCGCTCGTTCGGGCTTCCGTGCTGAGTCGTCTCGAGAAGCTATGATTCTACTCGATTAGCCCGTTTTAGATTGTTACTAGGGCGCCTTTTTGGGGGTAAAAACGGAATTGTATCAAAATATGGTCAACATGAAATTTGTTCGGCTCGCCGATATCTACTATTTTCATGTTGACCACTTTTCGATTTGAGGTCATTTTAAACCCCTAATTCTATTTTTTTGCAATAACTCGAGTGGTGGGCTGCTACTCGAGTATATGCTAGTTCTACTCGAGTAAGTCATGTTTTTACTCGAGTAATGAGCCCCTACTCGAGTATATTGTGTTACTACTTGAGTAGGTATGTTATTACTCGAGTAGGTATGTTACTACTCGAGTAGGTATGCTGTTACTCGAGTAGGTATGCTGCTACTCGAGTAGGTATGCTGCCACTCGAGTAGGCTGTTTTCTGTCTGCGTTCAGAGGCAGGTTTGAGGGTCAAAACGGCATCGTATCAAAAACTGGTCAACATAAAATTTGTTCGTCTTGACGAGATCTACAACTTTCATGTTGACCACTTTTCGATTTGAGGTATTTTTAAATCCCTTATTCCGTTTTTTCCGCTATAACTCGTGTGGTGATCTGTTACTCGAGTATGTGCTAGTTCTACTCGAGTAAGTCATGTTTTTACTCGAGTAATGTTGGGTACATTGGTCAAATGTATCGGATTTGAAGAAGCCTCACCCAACTCAATGATATACATAATAATGTATTTGATGTATGTTTGAGTTACTTGTGCAGGTTAAGAAATCACTGGACTGAAGCAAAAAGTTTCTAAGTCCATGTGTCGACACCCAGAGGGAAAGTGTCGACACTTAAGAAAGCTTGTGTCGACACCCAGACAAGCAGTGTCGACACTTGGAGTCATTGTGTCGACACCTGGGATGCAGAGTCGACACCAGTCAGAATGTATCGACACTTGGAGCTGTGTCGACACTCAGTGAAGAAAAGTGCAGACAGATAGTGTCGACACAAGGAGCTGTGTCGACACCCAGTGAAGCTGTGTCTACACCAGAAAGTGTCGACACTTGGAGCTATGTCGACACTCAGCAAAAGTCTACAGAGTCTAAGTATAAGTGTCGACACTCAACACAATGTGTCGACACTATGCAGAAGAGTCAGCACTTGAAGTAAGTGTCGACACCCAGCACAATGTGTCGACACTCAATAGAAGAGTCAGCATTTGAAGTATGTGTCGACACCCAGAACAATGTGTCGACACACAGCTGAAGACTCAACACTTGAAGAAAGTGTCGACACAAGGAGCTGTGTCGACACTTAGCAAAGAACAGAATTATTTCCAAAATATTCTAAGTACAAGTGTCGACACAAAAGGAATGTGTCGACACTCAGCTGAAGTCTCAACAGAAGGTGTGTCGACACAAGGAGCTGTGTCGACACTCAGCAAGAATCAACATAAAAGACTATGTGTCGACACATAGAAGCAGTGTCGACACTTGACAGATTCAACACAAGAAGATGTGTCGACACAAAGGAGATGTGTCGACACTTAGAAGAATTCAGCAAAAGCTAGAAGAACAAGTACTTGTGTCGACACTCAATTTCAGTGTCGACACATGCAGTAGAATCTGTGTCGAGACATACAAGGAATTGTGTCGACACCTTGTAGACTTGTGTCGACACTTACACAACATGTGTCGACACTTAGTCTATAAGTGTCGACACTTAAAGACAGAAAGTCTCGACACTTACAAACTGTTAGAGATTTTCAAGAAGTGACTGGATGACTTGACAGCTGCCGTTCCAGCCGGTCTACAACAACTGTCAGAGATGTCAGAAGTCAGTTATGAACCGGACCAGCCGGTTACCATGAAGAAGGCCTATAAATAGGCATCTACAGATTACAGAAAAGTTGTTGAATTGATCAGATCATTGGTCAAGAGTTCAGTTTGTTGAAATACAAATTGTTGAAGTGGTATCAAAGGTATCAACACAAGAAGATCTTGCAGTCCAAGTGCAGATCTAAGAAGTTGGAGAGAGAGGGCTCCTTCCAAGAAATCAGCCTTTGGAACTAGGCTGAGAAGAAGGATTCAGATTCAATTCTGGGTCTTAAGTGGCAGAGGTCAAGGAACAACTGCAGAGGATTCAGTGTTATTCAGTTCTACTCAAGAAGCTTTGAAGAAAGCTAAGTCAGATTGGATCCAGCTGAGTTCTTCCAAGAACTCATCAAGAATCTCTCAACTCCCCTCTTATCTTCTGAGTTGTAGAGTTATAATTTGTAATATCTTTTAACTTGTAGGATCCATTGGATCTGAGTGATTTGTAAGCCTATAATTATAAAGGCTGAGGGTAGGGCTTGTTAGCCTGAGTGTAGGAGATAGAGATCTCTGAGTGTAGGCCTTGTTGGCTGAGTGTAGACCTTGGTTGGCTGAGTGTAGGCCTTGATTGGCTGAGTGTAGGCTTTGAGATAAAGCTGAGTTGTAAGGCTTTGGGCTTGAGGTAGGAACCAATTTGGGTTCTGAGACAGTGGAGAAGTTTGGCCGAATCTAGTACACTGCTAGATAGGCGAAGGGGGAAAGTGGATGTACCCATATCTTGGGGAACCACTATAAAACACTGTGTGCTGTGCTGTGCTGTGATTGTGCTGTGGATTGCTGTGTATATTTTGATATTGTTGTTTGCTGTGCAAAAGTAGTTAGAAATCTGTGATATAACTGTTTGGCTGCCAACAAAGTTAGAAAAGGATTAGGTCACCTATTCACCCCCCCTCTAGGTGTTTAGGTACCATATCTTTCAAGTGGTATCAGAGGGAGGTTCCTCAAAACAAGGACTAACAGTCTGAGGAGATCCTGTTTGGCAGATTCAGTGTAAGGCAATTCACAGATTCAAGAAATTCAAGAACATCAAGAAACATGGGTTCTTATGAGAATCACAAGGAATTGGGTTCCATGAAATTACCCATATGTAGGAAAGAGATCTTTGGGATCTGGAAAGAGAGGGTAAGGCTATTTATGGAAGCCTCTGACCCTAGAATCTACATCACAGTAAAGGAAGGGCCTTATGTGCCTATGAAGATTTCAGTTCTAGATGCAAATCAGAGAACTCCAAAGGATTTCTCTGAGATGACTAAGGATGAAATTGTCCTAGCCACCATGGACAAGAGGGCACAGAACATAATAGTGAGTGTCATTGATGATGCCACTTTTCAGAACTTAATTCACTGTAAGACAGCAAAAGAGATGTGGGATACTCTCATTGTCTATATGGAAGGTTCTGAAGAAGTTAGGCAAGATAGGAAGTCCTTGCTAAATCAGGAGTATGAGAGCTTTAGGCAAGGAAAGGGTGATAGCATCACTGAGTGCTATAAGAAATTTTACATAATAGTTAATGAACTCATGTCTTATGGAAGAGAGTTCACTAACTATGAACTAAATGACAAGTTCTTAAGGTCCCTAACCAAAGATTGGGACACCAAGATCTGTGCCATAAGAGAAATGGCTAAGTTGGGGGAAATTCCTCCTCCCACACTATTTGGCAAGCTATTGTCTTATGAAATGCAGTTAACAGTGAGAAAAGAGGAGGAGAAATCAACAAGGACTGAGCACAAAGAAAGAACTGTTGCTTTCAAGACAGAAGTTCCCAGAAAGTGCAGGAATAAGTCTTCAACTCCACCTCCAGAGGTAGTTGAATCAGAGTCTGATGAGTCTGTCAGCACAAAGTCTAAGAGCAGTGAAAGTGATGAAGACTTTGCTGCTTTCACTAGACACTTTCAGAAGTTTTTGAAAAAGAAACAGTGGAGGTCAATGCCTTCTACATCACAAGGAAAGGAAGACTCTTATCAGAAAAAGAGGTCTTCAAGGAATGACAAGAAAAGGACAAAATCAAGCAAGGCAACTGGTTCAAAGATTATTTGCTATTGCTGCAATAGACAGAGCCATGTTATTGCAGATTGTCCTGAGAAGAGAAAGAAATCTGGTGACAGGAAAAAGACTCACTTCAAAGGGAAGAAAGAAAAGTCTTTTGTTGCTAAGAAGGAGAAGACTCTATCAGATATCTCTTCTTCAGAAACTGAGTCTGAGGCTGAAGCCTACATAGGGCTGTTTGCTGAAGAAGAAGAGGAAGAATTCATGCAGATCTTGGAGTCAATTTATGAACAAGAAGACAGTCATTGCCAAGGGCTAATGGCTTTGACAGAGAGTGCCAAAATCCTGGAGCAGCCAGGACCCAGTCAGGTACAAAGTTCAAGTTTAAATTCAGTTTCTTGTTCTAGTTCAGAATCAGATTCTTCTTCATCAAGTGATGAGAATATATCTGAGTCTGAGGAAGATATTCATCAGCTTATAGATGAATATAATGGTACTGTTGCAAGCCTACAAGAAAAGCAAGACCCTAGCCAAAAGTCAGGCAAAGGAGATTGCTGATCTCAAGGCTGTTGCAACAGATTTTGAGAAGCAATTTGATCAAAAACTGAATGAGGTAGCCAGGCTGAAACACATTACAGTGATTCAGATGGGAACTATCACCTATAAGAATGATCAAATTAAGAATCTGGAGATCAATCTTCAGAAAGAGAGAGAGCTTGTTGCTAGGTTTTCAAAACCTAAATCAGTGCTACCTTTAATTGATGAATTTGTTCATCATAAAGGCAAGGCTGGACTGGGTTTTGTTAGACCTGCAGGGACTGAGCAGTCCAAGTTTAAGTCCAAGGGCAAAGCCCCAACATTCAACAAGCCTGCTGTAGTCAAGACAGCCAAGACAGTACCTAAGCAAAGGTACAATAAATTTGAATGCTGGTGCTGTGCCAAAGTTGGCCATTTTGCAGTGGACTGTTGGCACAATGTGAGTGCCAAAGTGAGTTTCAAACTACCTGTTGGAATGCCAGTAGGTAGGTTTGTCAAATTACAAACTAACAATCACCAAGGACCCAAGAATACTTTGGGTTCTAAGGTTCATTAATTTATTTTGCAGGTGAGTCCAAGTGGCCATACCCCTACATGGTACTTGGACAGTGGATGTTCCAGACATATGACTGGAACTAGGGGTCTACTGAAGGACTACATTCCAATCAAAAATGGTCCTAAAGTGACCTTTGGTGGTTCTGAAAAAGGAATCATCAAAGGGTTTGGTAACATTTCTTCAAACTTAGTTACCATTACTCAAGTGGCTTATGTTAAAGGGTTGAAACACAACCTAATAAGTATAAGTCAATTAAGTGATGTAGGGTATGACATCTCATTTGTTAAAAATGGTTGTCATATCAAGATGGTCAAGTGATCAAGAGATCATTTTGACAGGATATAGGAAGAGGAATGTCTACTGTCTAGACATTATGATTGAGAACAATGGTTCTCCAGTTTGTCTTGTAGCTGATGAGACAGTCTCTCATTGTGTCAAATGGCACAAGAGGCTAGCCCATCTTAACTACAAGACTATTAGCAAACTCTTTAGCAAAGAGTTGGTGAGGAATGGTCCTCAAGTTAAGTGTGTCAAAGATGGTATTTGCTCAGCTTGTCAAAAGGGCAAGCAGACTAAATCCACCTTTAGAAGCATAGATAACAAAGATGCTGTGAGGTGTTTATACCTCTTGCATATGGATCTCGTTTGGTCCAATGCCAGTTCACAGCTTAGGTAGGAAGGTCTATACCTTTGTAGTTGTTGATGACTACTCAAGGTTTTCCTGGGTGTTCTTCTTAAGACAGAAATCTGAAACACCTAGTGTCTTCTACAGCTTTGTCAAGCAAATTCAGAATGAACTAAATAGTACTGTGGTCAAAATTAGAAGTGACCATGGTACTGAGTTTCAGTCTGAAAGCATGACAAAACTATGTGAAGACTTTGGGATATTTCAAGAATTCTCTTCACCTAGAACACCTCAGCAAAATGACATTGCTGAGAGGAAGAATAGGACCTTGATAGAGGCTGGTAGGACCCTATTAAGTGATACATCACTGCCAGAATATTTCTGGGCTGAAGCAGTTAACACTGCATGCCATGTTATAAATAAGGGCTACCATCACTAAAAGGCTTAACAAGACCCCCTATGAAGTTGTGAAAGGCAGGAAACCAAACCTATCCTATTTTAGGATCTTTGGTTGTAAATGCTTCATACTTAACAATGAGAAGTCTTACTTAACTAAGTTTGCTGCCAAGTCCCAAGAGGGAATCTTTGTTGGGTACAACAATAATAGTAAGGCTTATAGAGTCTACAACTTGACTACACAAGTTGTAGAAGAATCAGTGCATGTAGTTTTTGATGAGACAAAACTTATTAACAATGAGTTGTCTAGCAATGTATGCAGCCCCACAGGTTTGACAAAGGAATTGGACAAGCTTACTATAGAAGAGGTGCCTGCTGCAAGACAGCAAGTAGAAGGCAATAGCTGTTGTCCAGGGGGAGAACTACATGTGCCAATAGCTGAAGAAATACAAGATGTACAGCATGATGCAGATGCTGAAGAGGTACAACCTGAAGTTAGGATGCCTCCAGCCAATAGGCATCTTAGAGATCATCCAGTAGAGCAGATTATTGGAGATCCAAGACAAGGAGTTCAAACCAGGAGCAGATATATGAATGCAACAATCTACTCCAGCTTTTTGTCTCAAGTTGAACCTAAGAAATTTGAAGAAGCAATACAAGATCCACAATGGACTGAAGCAATGCAAGAAGAGCTTAATCAGTTCAAGAGGTGCAAGGTTTGGGAACTGGTTCCAAAACCTAAAGACCACAATGTAATAGGAACTAAGTGGATCTACAGAAATAAGATGGATGAACAAGGGGTCATCATAAAGAATAAAGCAAGACTGGTTGCAAAAGGATATATGCAAGAAGAAGGTATTGACTTTGATCAAACTTTTGCTCCAGTAGCCAGACTGGAATCCATAAGGATGTTCTTGGCCTATGCAACCTATCAAGGATTCAAGGTTTACCAGATGGATGTCAAGTCAGCATTCTTAAATGGTAATCTTAAGGAAGAAGTCTATGTGGAGCAGCCTTCAGGTTTTGTTGATCCAACTCTACCTCATCATGTCTATAGACTTAGGAAAGCTTTATATGGGTTAAAACAAGCTCCTAGAGCTTGGTATGAAACCCTATCTAGTTTCCTCATTGAGAACAAGTTTTCAAGGGGTAAAATAGATAAGACTCTATTCCTTAGGGAATCTAGAGGCAAAGTCATACTAGTCCAAATATATGTAGATGACATTATATTTGGGTCTACTGAAAGCAGCCTTTGCAAAACGTTTGCAAAGCTTATGCAAAGTCAGTTTGAGATGAGTAGTATGGGAGAGCTGAAGTTTTTCTTGGGTCTCCAAGTTAAACAGACTGGAAGTGGTTTATCCATATGTCAGTCCAAGTTCACCCTAGAACTCATAAGGAAATATGGTATGGATTCATCCAGTACCATGAAGACTCCTATGGGGTCAAGTATGTCTCTTAGCAAGGATGATGCAGGGAAACCTGTAGATGAAACCTTGTATAGAGGGATAGTTGGCTCCCTACTTATACTTGACTGCTAGTAGACCAGACATCATGTATGCTACATGTGTTTGTGCAAGGTATCAAGCCTGCCCTAAAGAGTCTCATTTGACTGCAGTCAAAAGAATATTGAGATATCTAAAGGGCACTCCCTATCTAGGCCTCTGGTACCCTAGGAATGGAGATTTTGATCTAACAGGTTATTCAGATGCAGACTTTGCAGGATGCAAAGAAGATAGAAAAAGCACTACTAGGAACCTGTCAATTCCTAGGTGGGAGACTAATTTCATGGAGCAGCAAGAAGCAAACCAGTGTGGCTATCTCCACAGCTGAGTCAGAATATGTAGCTGCAGGAAGTTGTTGTGCTCAACTTCTGTGGATTCAACATCAGCTAGAAGGACTATGGATTTCAGGTAAGTAGAACTCCACTTTTCTGTGATTCTACAAGTGCTATTTCAATAGCTAACAACCATGTATCTCATAGTAGAACAAAACATATTGAAATTAAATATCACTTTCTTAGGGAGCATGTAGAAAGAAATGATATTGTACTTGAATATGTTAAAACAGATGAACAACTAGCTGATATGTATACTAAGCCCCTAGAAGAAGCTAAGTTCAATAGATTCAAAATTGAACTAGGTATGATAAACTTAGAATAAGTTTACAGAATGAAATTGGCTAAGTAAAAAGGTGTCGACACATAGACAAGTGTATGTCGACACAGAATAGCAGTGTCGACACTTCAGGAGAAAAGTGTCGACACATCTAGGAATGTGGTGTCGACACTTCTGAATGATAGTGTCGACACATGTCAAGTAGGTGTCGACACATCCAATATGGTGTCGACACTTAAGTTTTACTCAGAATTTTCTAAGTAAAGTCTCGACAATGTGTTGAGTTATGTTGTGTCGACACATAAAATCTGTTGACTAAACTTGTGTCGACACATATGTGTCGAGACATTATAAGTCAGTGTCGACACTTATTACCAGTGTCGACACATGTTAAGCTATCTATCCCGCCTATTCATCTTCAAAATCAGAAAGGTATATATAGGGTTCTGTCTTTGTTTGTCGACACGCTTTCAAAGTTTCAAGACCAAAACTACTGTGTCGACACCTCTCTTTTCTAAAGACAAATTCTTCAACCCTAATGATACCCAAGCTTGAGGAGAATGTTAACGAAGGCTATGAGCTAGTGCGCGGCGCGTTCGATGACGCAGATCAAGAAATCCAGTCAGTGGTAACCCTAGTCGCCAATTCTGGACTAGAATATTTGGTTTCAGAACCAACAAAGATTTGGAAGAAGGAAGTTCTTGAATTCCTTAATGGAGCTGCTGTAGATGAATCTGGATACAGAATCAAATCCAGAGTTCATGGATCTAAGGTCAAAATTTCACCAAAAAGTCTGAGGAAGATACTTTAGCTACCTAAAACACAAGATGAAGAAGAAGTAACTGCATCTAAGACCAGGGACGCTCTTACCTGGTGTGGACTTGATCCAAAGATGAAGATAGGATCTGTCTTTAACAGGAAAGGAATGAACAGTCAAGGAAAATTCATGTCTGAGATTGTGGGCAAGGTTATTCTCAGTAAGCCTAGAGGGCATGACAGGGTGTCTGCCTCTATGTTTGGAATTATGACTAGAATCATATTCACTCTGAAAATAGACTGGTCAATAGTGGTTTTTGACAAGATCAAGGAGAGCTTGAAGAAGCCCAATCTGGGCAGAATTATAAGTCTCTACCTAGCTGGTACAATACCAGAGGTAATGAGCAATGCTGCTGGAAGCAAGATCAACCACATGAGGAAGATGGATCCAAGGATATTTTCCAGATGGGACAGGGTGTTGTCCAAGGAAGTGACAACCCAGAGAAGCCAATTACTGAGAAGGAGATTCCTCCTAAGAAGAAGAGAAAAACTGCTGCTATGGCACAAGAGTCCTCCAGCAGTTCTGATAGTGAAGAACAAGTTGTTTTCACTCCAGATGATCAAGAGGAAGTGGCTGTAGAGAAGACCCCTGCTGCTGAAGATATTGCTGAGATCCAGGGGGAGCTGCCTCAAGCTAGCCCCATCCATATGGGTCACAGCCAGGGGGAGCCTCCAGTAGTAGAAGAACCCTCTACTCTGGACAGTGAGCAAGCCACCACAATCATACAAGAGGTACTCACTGACCTAAAAGCTTTAGACTATAATATAGAAGATGGTGATTTATCTGATGATCTTCAACAAACTCAGTTGAATACTCAAGCACCAGATCCTGTGAATGAAGAACCAAGAACATCTCCAGCTTCTTCACCACCAGAATACACCATGGAGGATTTATTCCTAAATCTAGATCAAGAAGATTTTGATATGGACAAGGATGCTGCTGCTGAAGATAAGAGTGCTGCTGCTGAGGGGGAGCACATGACAGTTCTGGAAGAGCCTATTAGGCAAGAAACTGAGAAGACAACTGCTGTGCAAGCTGACAAACCTCCAAGCCCTAAGGAAAGGGTTGAAATAGCCAGCACTTCAGAATCTGAAGAAGATGAGGCTGCAAAGGCTAAGAAGAAGAAACTCTATGTCTTCAAGAAGAGAAGTCAGAGTTATAAGAAAGCCTTGCAATCCATTGCCCCACAGCTTATAGTTCAGCAAGCTCCAACTACTGATTATAGTGCTTTACTGATTGCACTGCAGATCAAAATGGATGAACAAAGAAAGGCTATAGAGACTTATGTTGATGAAGGGCAGAAGACTTTGCAGTTTGACCTGGCCCAAGATATAAAGTCAATAAGGTTTGAGATGAACCTTAATAAGAAGGAGATGAATGAATGCTTCTCCAAGAGTGGAAATGCTGTGGTATATCTGGCTACACACCAAGAGAAGATAAAGGCACAGGTAGATGATATAGCCTTAAAGCAAGGATATGTGCTAGAAAACCAAATCAGACTGAATGACAATCTGACTGAATCACATAATGCTATACTCACAGAATTGAAGAACAAGGCTGCTGAACCTTCTACATCTGCTGCTGCAGTTAAGGCTGACTTTGATAAAGTATTCCAAGCTGAGATTATTGCTGTCAAGACTGCAATTCAAGATTCCCAGAAGGCCATCTCTGAACAGCTCAATAAGCTTAAACCATTTTTCAAAGAGGGAATCAGATATTTGGACAGCCAGATAAGGTTTCAAAAGGATGATGTCAGAGACCATATGGCCAGAGAAGTCATAAAGGGGGAGAGAGTATTAGTCAAAGCTAGCTCTGACCATGCCAAATGGATATCTAATTCCATCAGAGCTACACTGGGCTATCCTCCACTCTGTGATGATGATAATGTTGCTGAATCAGGGATTCAAAATGCCTATCTTGGAGGTGAGCAAGCAGAAGTAGCTCAAGTGATATATCCACCTCCTGACTTTGATATGGTTCAAGCAGATGTCAGCACAATGTATAGCCCAACTGAGGGCAAGGCCAATGTTCATATTGAGAAGGTTGTTCAACCTATTTCTGCAGCTCTGCAAGAGGCTATGAACAAAGAAGAAGAGGCAAGGTTGTCAAAGAAGAGGTTTAGGGAATAAGCAGAACAAAAGCCAGATTTTGAACAATGGAGCCCTACCTCTAGGAATATAATTCTAACTGCCTGGAAAGCTGCCAAAGACAACATGAATGACAGGAACAAATGGTTCTCTGAGGCAGAATGGAGAAAGCATGAGATTAGGCAGGAGGCAATAGTACAATTCAGAAGGAAGGCTAAGATGGGAAAGCTACCTCCTACTGCTGTGGAGCCTAGCAAGTACTTTCTCAAGCCATATCACTATTTTGAGAGGCAGAAAATTAAAGCAGAAGAGCTGAAGAAGAAGGACTTAAAAGGAAAGAAGCCTGCTGATGCTGCAACTGTTGATGCCCCTGTCAAAGCTCAAGTTCAAGCTGGAAAGGGAATAGTTATCAAGGAACCTGATCAGAAATAGACTAAGAATTAACTTGAAGATTGTTGTAAACTTTTGAATGAAAAACATTTTTGTAAATCATTGAAGGTGTATTAGAAAAATGTTAGAACAATATATGATAAATATGTTTCATGATTGTTCTGAGAATGTGTCTATTTGTTGTTTTTTCTGCAATGTTGAATGTGTATACATGTGTGAATTTCTACATGTTTATGTTTACCCTGCTGAATATAATCTGCTGTACATCATTTTGTAATTTTAATTATGGATGGTGTATATCATTGACTAAGGGTTATGACTTCTCCAAATAGGGGGAGATTGTTGGGTACATTGGTCAAATGTACCTGATTTGAAGAAGCCTCACCCAACTCAATGATATACATCATAATGTATTTGATGTATGTTTGAGTTACTTGTGCAGGTTAAGAAATCACTAGACTGAAGCAAAAAGTTTCTAAGTCCATGTGTCGACACCCAGAGGGAAAGTGTCGACACTTAAGAAAGCTTGTGTCGACACCCAGACAAGCAGTGTCGACACTTGGAGTCATTGTGTCGACACCTGGGATGCAGAGTCGACACCAGTCAGAATGTGTCGACACTTGGAGCTGTGTCGACACTCAGTAAAGAAAAGTGCAGACAGATAGTGTCGACACAAGGAGCTGTGTCGACACCCAGTGAAGCTGTGTCTACACCAGAAAGTGTCGACACTTGGAGCTGTGTCGACACTCAGCAAAAGTCTACAGAGTCTAAGTACAAGTGTCGACACTCAACACAATGTGTCGACACTATGCAGAAGAGTCAGCACTTGAAGTAAGTGTCGACACCCAACACAATGTGTCGACACTCAATAGAAGAGTCAGCATTTGAAGTATGTGTCGACACCCAGAACAATGTGTCGACACACAGCTGAATACTCAACACTTGAAGAAAGTGTCGACACAAGGAGCTGTGTCGACACTTAGCAAAGAACAGAATTATTTCCAAAATATTCTAAGTACAAGTGTCGACACTAAAGGAATGTGTCGACACTCAGCTGAAGTCTCAACAGAAGGTGTGTCGACACAAGGAGCTGTGTCGACACTCAGCAAGAATCAACATAAAAGACTATGTGTCGACACCTAGAAGCAGTGTCGACACTTGACAGATTCAACACAAGAAGATGTGTCGACACAAAGGAGATGTGTCGACACTTAGAAGAATTCAGCAAAAGCTAGAAAAACAAGTACTTGTGTCGACACTCAATTTCAGTGTCGACACATGCAGTAGAATCTGTGTCGAGACATACAAGGAATTGTGTCGACACCTTGTAGACTTGTGTCGACACTTACACAACATGTGTCGATACTTAGTCTATAAGTGTCGACACTTAAAGACAGAAAGTCTCGACACTTACAAACTGTTAGAGATTTTCAAGAAGTGACTGGATGACTTGACAGCTGCCGTTCCAGCCGGTCTACAGCAACTGTTAGAGATGTCAGAAGTCAGTTATGAACCGGACCAGCCGATTACCATGAAGAAGGCCTATAAATAGGCATCTACAGATTACAGAAAAGTTGTTGAATTGATTAGATCATTGGTCAAGAGTTCAGTTTGTTGAAATACAAATTGTTGAAGTGGTATCAAAGGTATCAACACAAGAAGATCTTGCAGTCCAAGTGCAGATCTAAGAAGTTGGAGAGAGAGGGCTCCTTCCAAGAAATCAGCCTCTGGAACTAGGCTGAGAAGAATGATTCAGATTCAATTCTGGGTCTTAAGTGGCAGAGGTCAAGGAACAACTGCAGAGGATTCAGTGTTATTCAGTTCTACTCAAGAAGCTTTGAAGAAAGCTAAGTCAGATTGGATCCAGCTGAGTTCTTCCAAGAACTCATCAAGAATTTCTCAACTCCCATCTTATCTTTCTGAGTTGTAGAGTTATAATTTGTAATATCTTTTTAACTTGTAGGATCCATCGGATCTGAGTGATTTGTAAGCCTATAATTATAAAGGCTGAGGGTAGGGCTTGTTAGCCTGAGTGTAGGAGATAGAGATCTCTGAGTGTAGGCCTTGTTGGCTGAGTGTAGGCCTTGGTTGGCTGAGTGTAGGCCTTGATTGGCTGAGTATAGGCTTTGGGATAAAGCTGAGTTGTAAGGCTTTGAGCCTGAGGTAGGAACCAATTTGGGTTCTGAGACAGTGGAGAAGTTTGGCCGAATCTAGTACACTGCTAGATAGGCGAAGGGGGGAAGTGGATGTACCCATATCTTGGGGAAGCACTATAAAACACTGTGTGCTGTGCTGTGATTGGCTGTGTATATTTTGATATTGCTGTTTGCTGTGCAAAAATAGTTAGAAATCTGTGATATAACTGTTTGACTGCCAACAAAGTTAGAAAAGGATTAGGTCACCTATTCACCCCCCTCTAGGTGTTTAGGTACCATATCTTTCAAGTAATGAGCCCCTACTCGAGTATATTGTGTTACTACTCGAGTAGGTATGTTATTACTCGAGTAGGTATGTTACTACTCGAGTAGGTATGCTGTTACTCGAGTAGGTATGCTGCCACTCGAGTAGGCTGTTTTATGTCCTAATTCATAGGCCGTTTTGAGGGTCAAAACGGCATCGTATCAAAACATGGTCAACATGAAATTTGTTCGTCTCGACGAGATCTACAACTTTCATGTTGACAACGTTTTGATTTGAAGTCATCCTAGACCTCTATTTTGGGTTCCCGCAAAACTTCTCGAGATAAAAAGTTTTTGACAAAACGTTTTTATAAACATATATATATATATATATATATATATATATATATATATATATATATATATATATATATATATATATATATATATATATATATATATATATATATACTAGCATCTTCGAACGGGCTCCGCCCGTTCTCGATGCGTCGCTGCGGGCTTCGCCCGCAATCAAGCGGGCTTCGCCCGCAATCAAGCGGGCTTCGCCCGCAATCAAGCGGGCTTCGCCCGCAATCAAGCGGGCTTCGCCCGCATGACCCCCGGCGGGCTTCGCCCGCCCCCGGCGGGCTTAAAAATATAATAATTATTTTATTAATTATAAAAATATAATAATTATAATAATTATACTTTTATTAATTATAAAAATATAATAATTAATAAAGTAATTATTAAATTTAAAAAAAAAAAACCCCTCCCGCTGTCCCGCATCCCGCGCCCCCCGGCGGCTTCGCCCGCCCCCGGCTGGCTTAAAAATATAATAATTATTTTATTAATTATAAAAATATAATAATTATAATAATTATTCTTTTATTAATTATAAAAATATAATAATTATAATAATTATTCTTTTATTAATTATAAAAATATAATAATTAATAAAGTAATTATTAAATTTAAAAAAAAAAAAAAAACCCCTCCCGCTGTCCCGCATCCCGCGCCCCCGGCCTCACCTCGCCGCCGGCGGCGGAGCCGCCGGCGGCCTGCCCGCCGCCCACCGGCGGGTTCGCCGCCATCCGGCGAACCCGCCGGGGAATGTCCGGCGGCGAGCGGGCAGGGCCACCGCCGGCGGTGGCCCTGCCCGTGAGCTCCAGTCTGGAGCTCACGGGCAGGGCCACCGCCGGCGGTGGCCCTGCCCGCTCGCCGCCGGACATCCCCCGGCGGGTTCGCCGGAGGGCGGCGAACCCGCCGGTGGGCGGCGGGCAGGCCGCCGGCGGCTCCGCCGCCGGCGGCGCGGTGAGGCCAGGGGGCACGGGATGCGGGACAGCGGGAGGGGGCAGCTATCGGGCTTTTCATGGAAATGAACAGTAACCGGTTGTTTGGTTTGGATAAATGCAGGCCATCTTGTTTTGATCCAACGGCCAGAATCCATTTCCTGGAGATCGGACGGTCCAGATGCTTTTCATGGTGTGATCCAAATATGACTATTGTATTATATAATAAAGATATATATATATATATATATATATTCTTGAACTTAGGTTTTAGAATCAAAAAATTCATCTTCTCCGTTTTTCTTTCTCCCGAACCAGAGCAGCGAGTGAGAGAGAGAGTTTCGTTTTCGTGAATATTCCGGTGGCCGCCGACGGTTCTCCGGTGCTCGAAATCTTCAACCGAACTTAGATCCGGAAAGCTCTCGCCGAGAGCTACGCTATCGTGGTAATTTCTTCCTCATTCCTTGAGTTTTTTTTCGTTAGGGTTTTTCGGCCCTAACCCCTTTTCCACCATTTTTGTCTAGATCTCAACCTCTCCCGCATCCTTTTGCCCCAATCTACGACGTGGAGTGATTCGGTGGACTTTTCCGGTAAAACCAAGGCAAGTGGTGGTTTCTCCTCGTTTCTCCTTATCCGATTCGATGATAACGGCTATGTTTTTCTCATCCCCTAACATTTTCTACAATTATTTTTCCAAATTATTGCTATTATTAGCCGCTCTGTTGATCACATGTCGTTATGATGTTTTGACGTGCTAAACTCGATCTTGTCTATTTTTGTTTAATCGTTCTTGAAGCGTTTTAGCGATGGTTTAAGTACCTTAGCTCTCGTTATCAAACGTTTTAGAGTTTAATTAGGGTTGTAAATCGTTTCTAAGGGTTGATCAACCGCGTCTTGAGTTCTCTAATGTCAAGTAGAGTTTGTCGAGCCAAATCCCGAGATATTTGTGTTATGGTTTTTTGGGGGTTTCTTGAATGCGGGAGTTAGTGGACGATTCCACCTCCGCAGTATCTATTACCTTCATTAGTGCCCTATGGAAGTCTACCTGGTTTTTGGATGCCTGCGGTGTATGGTGGAGAGCATGAGACTCCCTCGCAGTTAGATGGATAATATATCCGTTTGTTTTGAGTGGTGTGTCCAAGAGTGACCACTACGCCCGTGTTTTTCGGTGGTGTGTCCAAGAGTGACCACTTCGCCGTGTTTTGGGGGTAGAGTCAACCAAAGGTGCCTAATGAAGGTTTTGTACTTTCTCTCTGAAGAGATATTTTTTGTAGTCACCTTATAGCCATGTGCATCTGGTGCACCCTTGTGGACGTGAAAAATCACGAAGGAGTTCTTTTCCTATTGATGCCCGCTTTTCTTTTGTACATTACTTCATTGCTTTTGGTCGTGGGTTGGTACCCCTGTTGACCTTTGTTTATTCTGGCTTATTACTTTTCCTGCCACTACTTGTACCTTCTTGCTGAGGTATTCTGTTTTTTTTTGGAATGCCTCAGGATCAGAACTGTAGCAGTTAGCAGTGCCGGTGTTGGATTTCTGGCGGCAGTTGTTGGTCGTGGTTGTTGCCTCGTTATAGCGAGGTAGTTTGTTGTTGGTTTTGTTTTTACTAGTTCAGACATACTTTTGTACGTAGGTTCGCGTCAGCTTGTTGGCGCCCACTGATTGTTAGTTGTTGATACTTGCTAGCTGCTCATTTATTTAAAAGTGGATGTGCTTTGCTTGCTCTCTGAGAGGATTTATGCTAGGAATGCATGTTAGGTATTTTCAACTATAAAATCTACTACTATTACTTCATACATTACATGATTTGAAACTCTAACCCGTTACTTTTAGCGACCGCAAAAGCTATCTTTCCTACTATAATAAATTTAGAGTTCTGCATGGCATGAGTTGTCCTTTGGGGACGTTTATTCTCATGTAGGATATTTGATTTAATCTAATCAAGTATTTTTCCGCAGCGTATCTTATATTTTGATTCGTAGACTAGATGAGCCACTAAGCCGAGGGATACGGCTAACTTCTACTCGTGACTGATTTTTCCTTAAAACAACTTAAAAAGGAACCTTTCTTCATTGTCAGTTGGTGTCTGCCTGAGCGCCCGCAGTTATCCCCTGCTGACGTGGCATCATGACGCGCATTTTCCCTTACTCTGATAAACTTGATTTGCGGTGAAAATGCGGGTTGTGACAGCGGCGGAGCGCAAAAACCGTCACCTCCTTGATGTTGCTCGTACTCTCATGACGCAGATGCACGTACCTCGCTCCTACTGGGGCTACGCTGTCCTCCTCGCCTGCTACCTCATTAATCGCCTTCCCTCCACAGTTCTCCACGGCCAAACCCCCTTCTCCGTTCTCTACCCCCACAAGGAACCTTTTCCTCTCCCTCTCCGTGTCTTTGGCTGTACGGCCTTTGTTCACGCTCCCTCTGCTACCCGCAACAAGCTTTCCCCCCGTTCCACCAAGTGTGTCTTTCTGGGGTACTCTACCACTCAAAAAGTCTATTGCTGTTTTGACCCCCTTCTCCGCAAGCAATTTGTCTCCGCGGATGTGACATTTTTCGAGAATGCTTCCTACTTCTCTCCTACCTCCTCTCTTCCTTCTGATCTCTCTGTTCCCTCCATGCCTCTCGACGTCTCCCCACCTCTGTCTCCTCCTCCACCGTCTCCTTCCCTGTCCGTCTCTCCACCCACCCCTCCTCCCTCCTCTCTGCCGCCGTCTCTCTCTAGTCCCGGGCCAGCCTTCTCCGCCACGGACGCTCCGGTCACTGACGCACCCGTCGACCTGGATCTTCCCATTGCTCTTCGCAAAGGGGTGCGGGCATGTACTCAACACCCGCTTGCGGTAGTTGTTTCCTATGATCGGCTTTCTCCTTCTCGCAGGTGTTTTGTCTTGGCTATCTCCGCTACTTCTACTCCCCGCACCTACCAGGAGGCTCTTGCTCTCCCTCATTGGAAGTCTGTCATGGATGAGGAGATGGCTACTCTTACTGAACGGGGTACCTGGACCCTTGTTCCTCCTCCCATGGGCACTGATGTGGTTAGCTGTCGCTGGGTCTTCGTTGTGAAGTTT
The DNA here is from genome assembly GCA_039583875.1 of Platanthera guangdongensis. NCBI lineage: Eukaryota > Viridiplantae > Streptophyta > Magnoliopsida > Asparagales > Orchidaceae > Platanthera > Platanthera guangdongensis. Next base: position 2,392,950 of record CM077156.1, read on the forward strand.
CGGCCCGACGATACTGTGGATCGCTACAAGGCCTGGCTGGTGGCCAAAGGCTTCACTCAAACTTATGGCATTGATTACTTTGACACCTTCTCTCCGGTTGCTCGCCTCAGCACCATCCGGGTTCTTCTCTCTATGACTGTTAACCGGGATTGGGCCATTTCCCAGCTTGATGTGAAGAATGCTTTTCTCTATGACGATCTTCAGGAGGACGTTTACATGAAGCAATCTCCTGGGTATGTTGCTCAGGGGGAGACACGCGTATGCCATTTGAAGAAGGTCATTTATGGCCTAAAGCAGAGCCCTCGGGCGTGGTTCGACAAGTTTAGTGGTATTGTGGCTACCATCGTCTTTATAAGGAGTTCAGCCGATCACTCCTTATTCATTCGCAAAACGACCTCGGGACTGGCGGTTTTGGCAATATATGTGGATGATATTCTTATTACTGGCGATGATCGAGATGTGGTGGACTTGACAAAGAAGCACCTCCGTCAACACTTGGTCACGAAGGATATGAGTTCCCCGAAATACTTCTTGGGGATAGAAATCTCTCGGAAACCTGACTCGTTGGTTCTCTCCCAACGGAAGTATGCCCTTGATCTTCTACAAGAAGCCGGATTGACAGGTGCCAAACCAGCTCGGTTTCCCATGGCTATTGGAGAAGACAAAACGTGGACGGATGATTCGCCTCTTCTACCTGATGTCACCAGGTACAGACGTTTGGTTGACAAACTCATCTATCTCACGGTGACTAGACCCGACATCTCCTATACTGTAGGCAAGGTCAGTCAGTTTATGCAAGCTCCCAGGGAGTGCCACCTTCAGTCTGCCCTGAAGATTTTAGAGTATGTCAAAGCAGCTCCAGGCAAAGGGCTTATCTTTCAGAAGAATGGTCATCTGAGGGTTGAGGCCTACTCAGATTCTAGTTACGCGGATGACAAAGGCGATCGTAAATGCACATCCGGTTTTTGTATCTTTGTTGGAGGAAATCTGGTGAGTTGGAAGAGCAAGAAACAGTCCATTGTCTCCAGATCCAGTGCAGAAGCCGAATACCGGAGTATGACGTCAACCACGTGTGAGTTAAAGTGGTTGCGGACTCTCATGCTTAACCTAGGGGAGGTCTATGACTATCTGCTTCCTATGTTCTATGATAACAAGGCCGCCATATACATATCCAGAAATCCAATCTTCCATGAGAGAACAAAGCATATAGAGGTTGACTGCCACTTCATTCGGGAAGAGATTTTGAAGAAACAGATCTGTACCCCGTTTGTCACCTCTGACAAAGAATTGGCAGATATCTTCACGAAGTCGGTCTCTACTTCCTTCTTTCACGTTTGTGATAAGCTGGGCATGATTGATATATATGCTCCAGCTTGAGGGGGAGTGTTGAAGTATTAGACCGGGCGGCCTTGCGGTCTTCTCCAGCGGTTTGTTGACCGAGCGGTCTGGCGGTCTCCTCAGAAGCCTGAAGACCGGGCGGTCTATCGATCTCCAGTTGCGGCCTGTTCTATCCTGATGGAGTTGCCGAGCGGTTATCTCATTTGTCTAACCGTGCGGCCTATGCGGTCTCCTTTATTTCTAGCCGTCCAGTTCTGTAAATATTTAGTCTCACATTGTTTATTTGTACTCTTTCATATCCCCTCCATTCTATAAAAGGGAGGTCATACCTTTGTAAATGATATCTTTTTCAGATAATAAAAATTCAATTATTCAAAACTCAATCCGTTTTCTCTTGCTAGTTCGCCTCTTTTAACAATCCAACACTATTGTAGAATAAAATACTATACACACACATGCATGATAGTGCACGGGACCCCCTATAGCCAACGACAATACATCGGTCGCGACAATTTCCCGACGCAATGATACTCCCGTCACTCGCAGTCCCCCGCACGCAAAATTACAGTCTCAAGGGCATTTTGAGGAGGGAGAGATTTTATTAAATAAAATAGAAAAAGGGCGCTGCTATCCGCACCGCAATTTTGGCTATTAGCACCGCACTTTCTCCTAATTTTTCGTGTCTTTTGAAAATACGTTTTGTACATATATTTTTAGGAAAAATGTTCAACATGAAAGTTGTAGATCTCGACGATATCTACAACTTTTGTGTTGAACACTTTTCTTAAAAATGCATGTACAAAGTGTATTTCCAAAAGGCGTGAAATCTGGATGTATTTCCCAAATACGCCTTGTACATGCATTTTTAGGAAAAGTGTTCAACAATCTACAACTTTCGTGTTGAACACTTTTCCTAAAAAAAGCATGTACAAGGAGTATTTTCAAAAGACACAAAAATTTATGAAAAAATGCGATGCGAATAGCCAAAATTGCGGTGCGGATAGCAGCGCCGAAAAAAATGAGAGGAGAAAATTATTGAATAGCGGTCTAGGATTACTTTGATGGTCCAGATTGTTACACCATTAGAGGATATCTATATGGCCGCACAGTACCTAGGCGACGACAACACCTCCATCCGTGCGCATCAATACACCGCCGTGCGGGCGGAGGTATTTTTCTTGAAGATGATGAATTCTAATTTAAAATGAATACCCATGATGAAATAGATGGTGCATACCATTACATCATAGGACATAGGGGGATATATTTATATATTAGTGTCAATGTGCGTATATATACGAATGACAATGAACGGGACCCCCATGCGGCGAACAGTTGGCAGACAAAAACATTCGGGGTGCGACAACATTCAGTTGACGGAACATTCAACAGACGACAACATTCAGTGGGCGGCAACATTCAATGGGCAACATCATTCGTAGGTGTTATAATTTGTCGGGCAATGAATTTTAACTACTTACACATAAAAACAATGATGATTGTATTAAGATGAATGCGTTCAAATTTTTTTTTGAAGGAAGATAATTTCTACCCTCCCTTGTGAAAATTCCTTGATCCACACATAAATATAAGTGCTCTAACAAAATTAACACCGGACTAAAGATTTGGTTTGGCGTTTTGCCGCCTCCGTTTGGAGCAAACATCGCCGGACGGCGCACAAAGAAACGATTGTCGGGGGATATATTTATATATTAGTGTCAATGTTCGGACACATGTGGAACGAACATCATGTATCCATGATCCAGGAATCTGTGGTCCCGACCACGTCGCGACTTGGTGAAACATGTAGAACGTCATCATTACTCACGCACTCGGATGCCACTGCAGCCTGCTGAGGCACAAATCATTTGCCCTTGAGTTTCCTCACTGGGCAGTTAGCCTTCCAATGCCCCTCCTCCTTGCAGTAGTAACACCTACCCCTGGACCTAGGTTGATCATCCTCCTTGCCTCCCCCTCTCGATCTCCCTCGGGATGGGTCTCTGCTTTTCACGAGTAAACCCTCGCTCGCACTCGATCCGGAACTGCTTCTCTTCTCATTAGAGAGAAGCATCGTCACCACTTCCTCCATTTTAAGTGTATCCTTCCCATACAAGATGGTGGTAACTAAATGATCAAACGAACTCGGGAGTGAGGACAAGAGGAGAAGAGCCTAATCTTCCTCCTCGACATTCACATCCATACTCCGCAGCTGGGATACCAGCTTGTTGAACACATTCATATGGTCCAACAACTGCATTCCCTCGGACATCCTCAAGCTGTACAACTGCTTCTTCACGTACAGCTTGTTCGTGAGCGACCTGTACATGTAGAGCTCCTCGAGCTTCCTCCACAAGTCCACCGTAGTTTCCGCCTCGATAACATTGTACATGACCTCGTCTGCCAAACACAGCTGTATGGTGCTGATGGTCTTGAGGTCCAGCTCATCCCACTCGTTGTCGTCTTTCGCCTTAGCCTTCTCCTTTCCAAGGAGTGCCTTGTGAAGACTCTGCTGAACGAGTACGACCTTTATGCGCTTTTGCCAAAGACCGAAATCGATCCGCCCATCGTATTTTGGAACCTCGAATTTGACCGCCATTGAATTTGCTCACTGGTCCGAAGGTCGAACCTCGCTCTGATACCAATTATTGTGCAATTGGCACCTGCCCGCGAGTACAGAACTCGTCGCGGACAATAACAACGGAAGCAAAATATTTTTGAGCAAATAATGGCGCGCACCAATCCAAGAAACAGTTCGAGTTTCCAAAACATAGAAAAACACAGACGACAAGAGATATACGTGGTTCAGAGTTAAGCTCCTACATCCACAGGAAGAGTGCGTCAGATCCACTAATCGAAAAAATATTCGATTACAACACAGTCACTCAACGATCCTCAACGGATCGACACTAACCTAAAATAGGAAATAAAGAACAATAAGAAAACAAAGAAAACTCCCCTATCGGCAGCCTGGATCTGAATCTGATTGTCGCCGCAGGAGTCTGCACCCAGCCACCGCCGTGAGCCCCCTCTCCTCCCTGGATACAGCCGGCCAAGCCGCCGTCCTCCACCGGAGATGAACTCGATGCGCCGCTGGTGCCCTAAATCAGGTAACCTGATCTTCCCTCTGCCACACGTCGCTGCCCTCCGGCCAAGAAAGCTGTTGCCCTCTTCAAGATGAAGGAACCGCAGCCTTATGCCCTCTTTCACCGCCGGAGTTGCCGCCACCGCTGGATCGCCGGAGCCACCGAAGAAAGAAACCTGCACCCTCCGCTGCCGTGGATCTCCCCTCTCCTTCACCGGAGATGGAGCCGATGCCGCTACCGTGCACTAGATCGGAACTCCGATAAATCTTCCGCCGCCTCCGTCGACCACCGCTCGCCTGCAAGATCTGTCGCCGCTGCTGCCTGAGAAGAACCGCCGACCCAAGAATGCCGGAGAAGAAGCCGCCTCTACCCGATCTTGCCACTGCCGAATCCCAAGGATCGTCGGACCTACGTAGCCCTAGATCGGAATCGCCGCTGCACCGCTGTCGTCGGAGAAGAAGAGCACGCCGTCGCTCGATCTTGGCCGGAGAAGAAGCCCCAGGAACTGCCGGTCGTTGCCGGAGAAGAACCGCCCGAAGCCGATCGTCGCCGGAGAAGAAGCGCCTGATGCCCGACGCCACCGCTTCTCCCTCCCGATGTCGCTGCCGGATCTTCTCCCGAAGCCGAACCCGATCACAAGATGCCGAGCTCGGGATGAGCCTTGGTCGCCACTCCCTCTTCCTCCTGTGACACTGCCGCCGAATCTCCGACCGTCGCCGGAGAAGGAAGCCCGCCGCTCGCCTCTTCTCCTTTCTCCTGATCGGGAGTCGCCCGATGCCGCCGCTCTTTCTCCTGATCGCTCTCTTCCGCTCGGTTAGGTTAGGTTAGAATGAGAATCGGATTATCCTGCCTCCTGTGCAAAACCTATATATAAAAAAACAACAGAACCGGACCGGTCCTGTGGAGCATCAAAACAACACGCCACCACCTAACCAAATATAGCCTTAGGCTTCATTTGGGGCGTTTCTCAAGCCGGGAGGGTTGAAACGTAGCAAACGCCGCCAAAGATTTATTTGTTTACCCTCTTTCCGACGACGTTTGTCCAAAACGAAGCAGTGAAACGCCCAAATATATAGAGCCTTATAGATTAATCATAACGGGCCTCGTCATTACACCCAAGAAAATAAAAACTTCTCACGAGGCGAATAATGCATTCCACAACGTGCAGGCTCTACTCGAACGTGCTGAACACAACTCCTCCCCCCGCCATTCCAAACGGAGAAAACTAACGTTCTCCCCCGCCACTCTCCCCGCGTTATAAAACCGGCAGAGACAGCGAAAATAAGCGACCGATCTCCACCGCCGCAGCTGCCATGGCCGCCGCCCGCCTTCCGATCCTCCCCATCGCTTTGGCAGTTTTTCTCACTCTGGCGTCCGGCGGCGACTCTGCGGCAGCTGCCGGCTTCAACTACGGCGAGGCTCTCACGAAGAGTTTGCTGTTCTTCGAGGCCCAGAGGTCCGGTAAGCTCGCCGGAGTTCAGAGGGTGCCGTGGCGCGGTGACTCCGGCCTCCTGGATGGCTTCCTTCAAGGAGTGAGCAATTATTAATATATATATGCAGCACCCCCATCTTAATTTTCATATTGCTCCTCGTGTATGCATACATGGATTCATTTCATTTTTAATGAACAAGATTAGTTCAGAAAAATTTTAATGGACATGAATTTTTTGAATAAAAAAATATAAAAGAATGAAAAAAATAGTACCCCTCGGATCAAAAAACAGATAATTCTGTCCGTGAAATGAAGGGTATCCTGGAGCTCCATATATTATATATCTTATTTGAGAGAAGTGTTTTTAATATTAAATATTACATAATTTTAGGCTTTGTTTGACGCGGCGGGAGGAGACAGGGCGGGAGGAGACAGGGCGGGAGGAGACGGGGCGGGAGGAGGCCGTGTCCTTGATCGAACTGGAGGGGGGAGGTTGCAGATCGAAACGGAAGAAAATGGAGTGTTTTTCATAGCGCGGCGGGAGGAAACACGGAAAATGCCGTCGGCGGGCATTTGATTACCCGCCGTGCGGCAGCATTTGCCGTAATCAGAGCCTCCAAACGCCACGCCAAACAAAATCTTAATAGACATCGAACATTTCGGACATAAATTTTGATGTTTTTAGGACAATGCGTGGAATTATTTTTTTTTTAAGAAACAGATTTTAGAGCTAGTGGCATGCATTAGTTAGATTATGATAAAAATAGGGCACAATGACGACAAAGGATACATATAACTGATCCCACTATAGTGGGATAAAAGATTGAGTGTTGTAAACCGATTTTAGAGGGTACTTTGGATCGCACTATTTTGAAATGGATGGCCTGATGAGTAACGCATGGAAAGGATGGTTCGTTACCCGTACATACAATTTTCTCCCGTTTCGCGTGGCATTTTTGCTCTGGGAATTTGGATAAAAAACGTCATCAACCTAGAATGTATGTTTGGCATGAGCGGTTAAGGCTTCCACCAAAAACTAGTTTTGAACATAAAAATGAATGAAGTTCATTAATCTTTGTGTGACAGGGCTTATTTGTTTCGGTGAATTTGGTCAAAAATGTCATTATCTTATAATGTATGATTGACAAAACAAACCCTATGACAGCTTCTAAGAAGACAAACTAGTTTTTAGCATAAAATGCATGAATTTTTTTAGGCGAGGTCAGGTGTTTTCACGAACGGCGGTTCATGACCCCCGCGTTCACGACTGCTACCACCGCACCAAACCAAGCCTATGTTGTTAAGGAAACAGGGGTCCGAAGATAACGACAACCCCCACCGATCAATAGAGTCAAAAAAATAAGAAACAAAACAAAAACACCACAGTTGAACACATAGATATACGTGGAAAACCTTCACCACTTGAAGGTCAAAAACCACGGGGCACGACACAACGAAAATCCACTATAATAAATAAGGATTACAAAAATTTATCTAGGTTTGCCCAAACCTAGAAAGCCCTCCGGATTTGACACACAAATTCACTCCTCTCTACCACCAAGACAAACAACAACTCATCTACAACAGGATAAAATCTTACTCTCTTTTCAAGCAAAATAGCAAACGAAGACAAGAAAGGGTACACCTGAAACCGTAGACGAAGAAGCCCTTGAAACGGTAGAGAAAACTTCCTTCAGCACAGAGGAAACACCTTCTTCAAGCGATGAACTCCTGCCTACAGCAGCGGCAAAATCACTTGCAGCAGCGGGAATGGCGGCCAGGCGGGCGGGGCGGGCGCGGGGATGGTGGCCGGCGGACGGCGCGGGCGCGGAATGGTGGCCAGCGGACTCACGCGCGGGCTGGGGGCTTCCACACTTCTTCCGATAACCCTAAACCTCTTATTAATCGGAAGAAAAAGAGCAGCAACTTTCAAAAGTCACGCCCCCCTTTTATAAAAACTGCTCACAATTTTTTATATAAAACTGCCCCCTAGCAAACAACACAAAAGAAGTTGCAACATCACAAAATCCAGGTTGCAACAACATAAATTCTGCACACATTCTGCACCTTTATGGGCTGAACCCCAACAAACTTCCCCTTCAGACCATAAAGGGGAGTATCCCACCTTGACTCTTTCAGGTGGGGATCATGTCGATCAGTCACCGGCAGAAATCATGCTTTTCCCTTGGGACAACCTTCGTCATCATATCCGAAGGATTTTCATCCGTATGGATCTTCTCCACCACCAACAGCTTCTCTTCCACAGCATCCTGAATCCAGTGATACTTTACGTCAATGTGCTTCGTCCTGGAGTGAAAGGCGGGATTCTTGGCCAAAAATATAGCACTCTGACTGTCACAAAAAACTGTGTACACGTCCTGTCGGAGATTAAGCTCTAGCATGAACTTTTTCATCCAAATAAGCTCCTTTGACGCCTCAGTCAACGCAATATATTCAACCTCCGTCATCGACAATGTCACGCACTTCTGAAGCCTTGACTGCCACGACACTGCTCCCCCTCCAAAAGTGACCACGAATCCAGAAGTAGATATCCTCGTGTCAACATCTCCTGACATATCCGAATCCGAGTACCCAATAAGTTCTGGTGGACCTCCACCAAACTGTAAACAAAGGTCTGAGGTACCTCGAAGATAACGGAGTATCCATTTCACAACACTCCAATGGACTTTCCCTGAGTTTGCCAAGTAACGGCTCACAGACCCCACAGCATAAGCTATGTCTGGCCTAGTGCAGACCATAACATACATCAGGCTCCCCACTGCGGATGCATAAGGAATTTGGCTCATCTCTTCCACCTCCTTCTCAGATGAGGGGCTTTGAGAACTGGAAAGTCTGAAGTGCCCGGCTATAGGAGTAGCAACGGGTTTTACCTTGTCCATCATGAACCTCTTCAGCACTTTCTCCACATACTCAGACTGAGACAGCCATAGTTGACCAGCACTCCTGTCCCTGGTAATTTTCATTCCAAGGATCTTCCTTGCCGGTCCCAAATCCTTCATTTCAAAGGACTCACTGAGCTCCTTCTTCAACTCAGCTATGCTGGCCTTGTCATCCCCAACAATCAGCATATCATCTGCGTACAACAGCAGAATAGTGAACATCTTCTCAGTCCTCTTCACATACACACAGTGATCAGCCCTGGTCCGTTGGAATTTGATCTTCATCATGAAAGAGTCAAATTTCCTATACCACTGCCTGGGTGCCTGCTTCAACCCCATAAAGGCTCTTCTTGAGCCGGCAGACCAGATGATGCTTCCCCTTAGCCACAAAGCCTTCAGGCTGCTCCATATATAGCTCTTCCTCCAAATCGCCATGCAGAAATGCCGTCTTGACGTCCATCTGCTCGACTTCAAGATCCATGGAGGCAGTCATACCCAACACTAGTCTGATAGAGGACATTTTCACCACTGGGGAAAAAATCTCATCGAAATCGACACCTTGTTTCTGACTGAAACCTTTCACCACAAGTCTCGCCTTGTACCTTGGCTGAGAGCAACTTTCATCCAACTTTAGCTTGTAGACCCACTTGTTCTTCAAAGCTCTCTTCCCTTTGGGCAATGAGACTAAATCATACGTCTCGTTCTTTTGAAGGGAGTACAACTCCTCTTCCATGGCAGCTGTCCAGGCCTCACGATCTTCAGCACTCTGAGCCTCCACGTAGGACTCAGGATCGCCACTATCTGTGAGCAAAATATACTCATGAGGGGAATACCTGGTATTGGGCCTTCTGACTCTCTCGGATCTGACAAGAGGAACCTCCACCACAGGTGGTACATCAGCTGGCAGAGCTCCCCCTGCATCCGGAATCATCTCCTCATCAGGAATAAGCTCACCAACTTCCTCCTCAGCATGCCCATCATCAGCAGTAGTCTCTACTGACCCATCATCAGCATAGAGTCTCTCCTTCGCAGGTGGAAACTGTGGAACCTGTGACTCCGCAGCATTATTCTCACCAACCACTTGATCTTCAACAAATATCACATCTCTGCTTCTGATCATTTTCTTGTTCACAGGATCCCAGAGTCTATAGCCAAACTCCTCATGGGGAAATCCCATCAAGATGCACTCCCGGGATTTCTCATCAAGCTTCGATCTCTCTTCCTTGGGGACATGAACGTGAACTTTGCACCCAAACACCCGCACATGTTCGTACGACACTTCCTTCCCGGACCAAACACGGTCTGCAATATCACCATTCAGAGGTGCAGAAGGAGACAAATTTATCAGATGTACAGCAGTTTGCACAGCCTCAGCCCAAAACTATTTGCTAATGCCAGCTTGAGAAATCATACATTTGATCTTCTCAATAATCGTCATGTTCATCCTTTCTGCTAACCCATTCTGTTGCGGCGTCCTCGGGATTGTCCTTTCATGTACTATGCCATGCCTTCTGCAGTAAGCGTCGAAGGCACCAGTGTACTCTCCCCCGTTGTCAGATCGAACTCGCTTTATTTCTTTCCCGGTCATCTTCTCCACCTTCGCTCTGAACTCTTCAAACTTTGCTAGAACATCACTCTTCAAACTTTGCTTCACAGAATATGCCCAGACTTTCCTGGAGTGATCGTCAATGAACGTGACGAAGTAAGCGGCTCCGCCCACATACTTGGGCTCAATAGGACCACACACATCAGTGTGTATCAAGTATAATAACTCCGCCTTCCTCTTTGGTTCAGAATCAGCAAAGGAAACACGTTTCTGCTTACCGGCCAAGCAGTGCGCACACGTATCAGGAAGCCCTCTTGATAGCTCCGGAAGGACCTTGTTCTTCACCAAGATCTTAAAGTTCTTCTCGCTGATATGCCCAAGTCTGCGATGCCATAACTCCATAGAGTCGCCCTCTGCCGCATTCACACTTGGACCACAGATCTTGGCTTTAGTACGATAAATGCCACAACACTTCCTTCCTATGCCTACCACCAAAGAACCCTTTACCAATTTCCAGATCCCTCCACCTTCAATGCTCGTGAAACTACCATCATCAAGCCTACCAATCGAAATCAGATTCATTCTCAAGTCAGGAATATGTCTGACGCCCTTGAGAACAATCTTCCCCAATTCAGTCTCCAAGTGGACATCACCACTGCTAACAATCAACTACTCACCGGAATTTGTCATCCGGATCACACCAAGATCTCCCTCAGAATAGGTGTAGAAGTAATCTCTGTGAGGAGTGCAATGATAGGATGCACCTCCGTCCACGATCCAGTCTGTGTCAACGCAGTCCTGGCAAGACGACCCACTACACTGCAAGCATAACGGCTCAGCCTCCATAATCGAAGTCGTCGCATCACCATTGGATTCTCCAACCTCCTTGGTCTTTCCCTTCAGGTCTCTTTTCATTTGGAAGCAATCCTTCTTAAAATGACCCTTCTTCTTACAATAGTAGCACTCGATGTCCTTCTTAGACTTGCCCCTGGACTTACTCCTGGAACTGTCCCTGTGCTTCACAGACCGGCCTCTTCCCTCCATGAGAAAAACACCCGAAGTGGAAGATCCAGAATCCTTCCTTCTCAGCTCTTCGTTCAGGAGAAAACCAGACACTATCTCCATGGTTACCACGCCATCAGGTGCTGAGTTGCTCAACGACACTACTAGAGTCTCCCAACTCTCGGGTAAAGAACTAAGGATAATTAGAGCTTGGAGTTCATCTTCCAAAGTGATCTTCATGTACTCCAACTAATTGATAATACTTTGAGCAAGATTCAGATGCTCAGTCATCTGTGAACCTTCCTGGTACTTCAAATTGACAAGCTTCCTAATCAGAAATGCCTTGTTACCTGCAGTCTTCCGCTCGTACAAGGCTTCAAGCTTTTTTCCATAGTGCCTGAGCCGAGGTCTCCGTGGAAACATGATGAAAAACAGAGTCATCGAGCCACTGTCTAATGAACCCTACTGCCTTTCGATCCATTTTCTTCCACTCTTCATCATCCTTAACTGAAGCAGGTCTTCCCGTCAATGGAGCATGAAGATCTTTACAATATAAGAGATCCTCCATCTGAGGCTTCCAGATGCTCCAATTCTTGTCATTCATACTGACCATCCTTGTGTTCTGTTCCATTGCTTTCTCAAACAAGCATCTCTATTACGGTCCACAAGTCGATTTATTTCAAGGGATTAACAAGAGAGGATAGGGAGCGGACCGATGGTCGTCACCTGCCGCACCAAGTTAGAAACCGAGAAATAAAAATGACTAGCCAAAGAACCTCGCTTTGATACCAGTTGTTAAGGAAACAGGGGGTCCGAAGATAACGACAACCCCCACCGATCAATAGAGTCAAAAATAATAAGAAGCAAAACAAAAACAACACAGATGAACACAGAGATATACGTGAAAAACCTTCACCACTTGAAGGTCAAAAACCACGGGGCACGGCACCACGAAAATCCACTATAATAAATAAGGATTACAGAAATTTATCTAGGTTTGCCCAAACCTAGAAAGCCCTCCGGATTTGACACACAAATCCACTCCTCTCTACCACCAAGACAAACAACAACTCCTTTACAACAGGATAAAATCCTACTCTCTATTCAAGCAAAATAACAAACGAAGACAAGAAAGGGTACACCTGAAACCGTAGACGAAGAAGCCCTTGAAACGGTAGAGAAAACTCATTCCTTCAGCACAGAGGAAACACCTTCTTCAAGCGATAAACTCCTGCCTACAGCAGCGGCAAAATCACTTGCAGCAGCGGGAATGGCGGCCGGCGGGCGGGGCGAGCGCGGGGATGGTGGCCGGCGGACGGCGCGGGCGCGGAATGACGGCCAGCGGACTCACGCGCGGGCTGGGGGCTTCCACACTTCTTCCGATAACCCTAAACCTCTTATTAATCGAGAGAAAAAGAGCAGCAGCTTTTAAAAGTCACGCCCCCCCTTTTATAAAAACTGCTCACAGTTTTTTATATAAAACTGCCCCCTAGCAAACAACACAAAAGAAGTTGCAACATCACAAAATTCAGGTTGCAACAACATAAATTCTGCACACATTCTGCACCTTTATGGGCTGAACCCCAACATATGTGAGATCGGGCAGTCACGAACGACGGTTCATAACCACTACGTTCACGACTGCCACCACCATGCCAAACGGTGTCCCAACCTTCTCGGATTAGGTTCGAACTAACTCAAAATTACACGAGAAAGGCCATATAACATCTAGCATACTTTAAAATCATAAAGTTAGAAAATTTTAAGAATTGAAATTCTACAATAAACTTGAGGGAGTATAATAATAATAATTTTGATTGAAATGTAGAAAAACTCAAAGGACTAAAACCTTTATTTTGCCTTAATTTTTTTTAAAAATAGGAAATTTATTAGAAATTAGTTAAGAGTATTGAGTTTAGTCCCACACTACAACTTTCAAAACATGTTGATGTGGTGATCAGGTGGACTTGGTCGGGGGCTACTACGACTCGGGCGATCATGTGAAGTTTGGCCTCCCGATGGCCTATGCGGTGACGATGTTGTCCTGGGGCTTGGTCGAGTTCGAGGAGGAGATCGCAGCCGCAAACCAGCTCGAGTATGCCCTTGAAGCAATCGGGTGGGGGGCCGACTACTTCATCAAGGCTCACCCTCAACCCAATCTCCTATGGGCTCAGGTAAAACTAAGATCTTCTTTGGTCCGACTTTTTTCGTTCGCCGCGAGTTAATCTCCGTTGCATTTCAACCCCATCACGCCCCAAAAGGCATATCAAACCATTGGAGATTTATTTTTTATGCCAAGCCCATCATGAGCATGGTACGGTGGACATATTTTTTTCCTCTAAAAATGAATTTATTTGCTAAAAAATAATTTTTTTATAAATTAATTAGAAGAATATAAATTTATGTATTTTATGATCATTTTAATTATTTATATATATATATTTTTTGTAATAAAAATTCGTCAGTAAAAATATAGCTCGATTTACAATTGTAGTTAAGAATTGTAATTATTGGATAAAAATAGTCGCAAAATAAGTTTTTGAACCGTAATTTTTGGATAGTAATTTAGAACTGTAAATTTGAGCAAAAAAAAATCAAACTAATCGGAGCATGGAGCGTTGAATGCTTTTTTAGCTCAAAAATTATATTTATTTTGTTAGAGTGATATTTTTTTTCCAAAATAAAATACAAAGTATAAATTATGAAATTTTTACCGTTATTTTAAATTATAAATTTTGATATAAAAATCATTGAACTATAATTTCTAAATCTTAATTTAGAATTATAGTTTTGAGCAAAAAAAAAAAAACATCCACACACAATACTTGCATATAAAATTTTCCAAAAAAGCATAGCCTTCAATTCAGTCGTGTTCAAAATGACCTATCGGGCTGGGTTGGGACCGGGCCAATTGGGTCCGGGCCAATCGGGCTCGGCCCTGGCCGGGCCCATTGCACTCTCAAAGAGGGGCTTGCTAAGGTCCTTCAGGCCGGGCCGGGCCGGCCTGATTTCCTGTGGGCGGGATTTTAATCCAGGTTGGATTGATAGGCGAGATTTTAATCACGCCTAACAATTGAAAATCCTGCCAGCTGACGTGATTTCAATGAAAATCCCGCTGGCCTGGTTGCCGGGCCAAGGCTTGGACCGGCACCCTGCCTTTTCCAGGCCTGGCTGGGGCTGGGCACCGTGACGGGCTACCGGCTGAAATGGGGCCCTATCAGGACCCCAAGCCGGGCCAATGCCCGGGCCAACCATCACAAGACTTTTTCGGGCCGGGCCCGGGCATGCCCCCCGGGCCGGTCCTTTTTCAACACCACTAGCCTACATCGAGCTTACATAAAATACAGGGCTACACCATTCTTTTTGGACTTCTGCTGTGTTTGTGCGGTGGCAGTGTGAACAACTTATAGCAAACGCAGTGGTAACACTTTACAAGCTCGTGAAACTTTTCCAGCAGCACTTTTTGCCCAAACACTATTTATTGCGTCAGAGTTATCGCACTTGTAAATGTAGCTACTCAAAAGCCACCTGCGATTTTCTTCTGCCGCCTAATTCAAGGTCGGGGACGGCGAATCGGACCATTACTGCTGGGAGAGGGCGGAGGACATGACGACGCCGAGGACGGCTTACAAGGTTGACGCCGAGCATCCCGGCTCAGAAGTCGCCGGAGAGACCGCCGCAGCGCTGGCCGCCGCCGCGGTAGCCTTCAGGCCGTACAACTCCTCCTACTCCAGCCTCCTCCTCATCCACGCCGAGCAAGTAAGAACCCAAATTGACATCAAACTGTTTCTTAATCAGCCGGTCATTTATTCTGTCTCTGTAACTAAGCATTTTGGAGATTGATGGCGCTGCAGCTATTCACATTTGCTGATACATTTCGGGGAAGATATGATGTCTCCATTCCTGCTGCTCGAGATTTCTACCCTTCTGGCACCGGCTACTATGTAAGACTGCTGAATCTTTTATAATTACTGGGAATTCCCCCTTGAAGTTTATGTAATTACAGCTTCCACCCTTCTTATTTTTGAAATTACAAAAACCTTCCATCAATGTTTACATTTCATAGCATCAGTGCACAAAAGAATCCTCTCATAACATCCGTGCAGCTCAATTGGTGACGCGAAGTTAAAGAACTTTATAGTTAAGTGTGATCGGGCTGAAGTAGTTTTAGGATGGGTGACCTCCTGAGAAGTTTCTGTAGGGGTGCTTAACTGGATCACTTCTCATCAAATGGAGGTTGTGACCTCCAACAACCCGCCAGTACAACTGGTGAGGGGTTGGGGTGCTTGGTATGCAGACTATTTGAGGTTGAACCCTTTCGAGCGTTGTGTTGGGTGTGCCGTCGGTCGTCCTTTCGAGTTGTGTACTAGGAAGGCCGTTACAAAAAGGTGCACTTTTGGCAACGGCCTCCCCAGCCTACGGCTCGCAAGGTTGACCATCGGCACCCCCTGGCATCCAACTCGAAAAGTGGAAAAGGTTCAGCCTCAACAGGTCTGTAGACCATGCACCCCAACAAAGGGAGGTTGCGGCTTCCAACGGCTCGAAAGGACGACCGTCGACGCCCCCAGCACCACGCTCGAAAGGACAATCGCCGACACCCCCATCACCACACTCGAAAGGGTTCAGCCTTTTTGTAACAACCTTCCCAACCAACGACTCGAAAGAACAATCGCCGGCACCCCCATCACCACGCTCGAAATGGTTCAGCTTCAACCGGTCTGTAGACCATGCACCCCAACCCCTCTCCAGTCGCACTGACGGGTTGTTGGAGGTCGCAACCTATCTTCGATGAGAAGTGATCCAGTTAAGCATCCCTACGGAGATTTCCCAGGAGGTCACCCATCCCAGGATTACTCCAGCCCGAACACGCTTAACTATAAAATTCTTTCACTTATCATCACCAATTGAGCTAAATCTTCAGTGGGGGTTGTGCATGGATGTTATGAACACTAAATACTGAGGGGGAGCTAATTGTAATTTTGAATGTTAGAAGAGTGTACGATGTAATTACTCAAACTTTGAGGGGAGATCCTTGGTAAATTACTCTATATATAGGCATAATTACAGATTGCACCCCTCTTATTATTGAAATTATAAAAACCTTTCCTGAATATTACATAGCATAACATTTACCTCCATTGAAGTTCACATTTCATAACATCCATGCACAAAATACTCTCCCTGAAAATGTATTCCGTGGGGGTATTTTTGTGCATCGATGTTATGAAATGTGAACTTTATGGGAGGTAAGTGTTATGTTTTGTAACATTTTGAGTAGTTTTTTTTTTTTAATTTCAATAATAAGAGGGGTGCAATCTGTAATTTTTCAAACTTAGAGGGGAGGTCCCGATAAATTCCCCTAATTTTAATGAGTTACAAGTATATTTTATGTATTATTATACAGGAGAAACATTTAAGTTAAAAATAAATGTGAGAATATATATATTATTTGAAACTCAGCTCCCTCAATTTTTTTATGTATGTGCATTTATATAAGATCATTTATTGGGACCTTCTCCCTAAGTTTGCTAAATTAAAGGTTACACACTTGCACCCCTCTTATTTTTGAAATTACAAACAAATTTCATATAAAAGTACATTTCATAACATTGCACAAAAGATTTACTCCAAAGGGTATTATTTTGTATTAATGTTATGAAATGTAAATTTACAAGAGGGGTGCAACTTGTAACTTACAAGGCGAATCTAAGGGGGGCGAGCTGGGGCCCAGGCCGCTCCCCCCCCCCCCCCCCCCCCCCAAATTTTGCAAATAGATGGTGGATTTGGATTCCTCTCGTGAGCTGATAATGAATTTTGACTACTTACATATAAATAGCGATGGACGGATGTGGGAATAATGACTCCGGTAAGATGAAGACGTTCAATTTTTTTTAGGGCTGTAGGAAGACGATACCTGATAGCATTCGTATGTGTATATTATTAAAATAAAATTAATGATGATATGATGACTCACCGGCCAGTTGTTTCTGAATTTGTTGAAGGATGAGCTGCTTTGGGCTGCAGCATGGCTTTTTGAGGCCACCGATGACGAGCAATACCTCAAGTATGTTGTGGACAATTCTGTGTCTTATGGAGGGACTGAGTGGTCTGTCGAAGAGTTCTCCTGGGACAACAAATATGCAGGAATTCAAATACTCATGTCCAAGGTAAAAACTTTTTTGTGAAACTCTCTAAAGACTTTTCAATCTCTTTGGGGGCGGATGTGGTGTTTGAATAGTGGGCGGGGGTGTTCACGAAACCAAATGAATCAAATCGGATCAAACCGCTCTTCAATCGAATCAAAATCTGCATTGAATGCAGAGATTTGGATTCTGATTCAGATTTTTTTGAATATTTGAATTCTTATTAGATTTGGTTTCGTCCCAAAATCCTAGATTTGAATTCGGATTCAGGCTTCGATTCGAATTTGAATTTGGTTCAAATGAAGGATCAAATACTTTGATTGAACGGCGAAGATCATCTTCATCTATAATATAGATATTGCTATTATTTGTGAACAATTTGCAAATCTTGGCGAGAGAGGCAATTATTCGGATTAGAAAAATACGAATCTTAATCGAATCGATTCCTGAATTATTCACCAATTATTTGGTTTGCGAACAACCCTAAGTGGGTTTGTGACTGTGTGAAACTGTGGTGGTGAATTTTTGTTGCAACTTTTTTGACCCAATGTGCATTCATGACCGCTAAATCTTGACCGTGGCGACGACGACGACGCTTTCGCCTAAAATACGGTTTTGGAAAAATAATGTTTGTGATCACACATATTCAAAGGTTGTATGTGCTTGCTTCCATAACTGCATTTCCAGTAACCATATTTTCAAACACTGAAACCGCTCTGCCAAACAGGCCTTGATAATTGCTTTAGGAATCTCATGGTACTCAAATGCAGTGTATAAATCTTTCAGCTGCTGATGAAAGGAGGCAGTGAACCTTATAATGCCACATTGAAGCAGTACCAGGCCAAGGCTGAGTTCTTCCTGTGCGCTTCCCTTCAGAAGAATCATGGCTATAATGTTCCCCTCACCCCAGGTTGTCATATGATAATTGCCCGCCCCCACTATATATATATATATATATATATATATATAGGAATAATTACCAAATTTTTCCCTAGAAGTCCTCATAATTACAGGCTGCACTCCTCTTATTTTTGAGATTACAAAAACCTCCCCTATAAGTTTATATTTCATAACATCCATGCACAAAAGTACATGAGTGGAGTAAATCTGCAGGATGATCTTTTTGTGCATGAATGCTATGAAATATAAACTTACATGGGAAGTTTTTGTAATTTCAAAAGTAAGAGGGTTGCAACCTGTAATTTAGCAAACTTGGAGGGGAGGTCCCGCTAAATGACCATATATATATAAAGTATAAAGAGCATTACACTAAGAAAATCACAAATATTTTAAAAATTACAATTGCATTTGAATGTCATTCTTTTGGCTCTTACATAAATTGCCTCTCTTTTTATTGGTTCAGGAGGTTTATTGTACGTTGATGGTTGGAACAACATGCAATATGTTTCAGCCAATGCATTTTTAATGGCTGTCTATGCTGACTATCTGTCCCTGACCAACTCCAATCTCAACTGCCCTGATGGCCAGGTCACCCCTCATGAAATCCTCATGTTTTCAAAATCACAGGTATGCCCTCTAAATCTTCAAAACATGAAATTGGTATCTAAGAATTGTTAAAGAATGGGCTTTTTCGCAGATTCTACGGTAACCTCGATTCGCCGGATTTTGTTTTTGCTGCTTTTAGCATGTTTCTAAGAATTATTCAGAAGATCCAGAGTCTCATATTATTGTATGATGTGCTAATGGCATTTTGGTAATTAGTTATAAAGTGGGGCGGGGAGTCTTAGAGGGCATCTTGAGTCTAGTAATGTGAGCTGTCATTGGAGAGGATTGTTAGGGGAACCAACCCTCAGAGGCTTGGCATTAGGACACCTCGCGATTGTATCTTGTTTCTCCATTACAGTGCAATCCATTTTTCAGGACACACCAGAAACTGTTCGGCGCTAACGGGGACTAAAGTTAGGTCAATACACCAACGACCAAACATCTTTCGGCCTAAAAATTTGAGCTTGGGACGAGAAACAACCGGCCGGTATTTCTACACTAATATAATGTCAACTATACAACGATACTCTCGCATGTCTTAACAAAAAACAAATTTTTGATTCTGTTGGTACCTTAAATTCTACTGCCTGGAGATGACATTTTTGTTCAAAACATTTTAGGTTCATTCAAAACACTTGTGCTTAAATATTGATTTCAACAAAAATGGCATTAACTAATTTTGAAAAATCATAAATGCAAAAATTCTTATACCTTGAGATGGCATTTTTGTTCTAAAAATCTTCAGGCTGACTACATTCTGGGCAAGAATCCGAAGCAAATGAGCTACCTGGTCGGATTCGAAGATCATTATCCAATCTACGTGCATCATAGAGGCGCTTCGATTCCGTCGAAATCCGTTCTTCCTGCTGCTGTGGGATGCCTTCAAGGATTTGAGCAGTGGTTTGATAGTAAAAAGGGGAATCCAAATGTTATTTTTGGGGCTCTGGTTGGAGGCCCTGATCATCAAGACTTCTTCGTTGACCAACGATCAAACTACGAGCAAACAGAACCCGCCATTGCCGGAAATGCTCCGCTTGTCGGCCTATTTGCTAAGCTGGATACAATTTCAAAAGGTCCAGGTAAATTTTCAGAAGCTACAAGTTTTTTGAGAAATTTGTATAAACTCCATGTATATACTGATATTTTAGGCACTGTTTAATTAGTACTCTATTTTTGCTTTGGCGGCTATTTTTTATTCGCCTCACCGGAGAAATAGAAGTGTTTGGGTAATCTCCATTATGGATCTCCGGTGCGGTGGGAAAGGTTTTTAAAAAACTTAGTTTTGAGCTCTATTTCTCATAGAAATTCCATTTTTCGCCTGCACCACTTTTCCAAACAGAGCCTTCGTGCGAAGAAAATAGTGTTAAAATATTGTAAATACGAACGACGGTCTTTTTTTATTCGTGGAAGGAGCAAAATTTTGATTTGTAAGTATTACGGAATGTTTCACGCATTGAGATTGCTTTTAAGGGTAGAAGACCCGAAAGCACCCACCCATGGAGGATATCATATCACATATTCAGCATCTCGGCCCAAGACCACTCGGGAGATCCGTACCGTCACCGCTCCAAGCTGAACGCCTAACGTGTGAGGAGGAGATTGTTGGGTTAGTCTCACATCGCCTATAGAAGGAGTGGGTGCTTAATTTACAAGTGAAAGAAAAATTCTCACCTTTTTGTACATTTTTAGGACAAGAAGGCCCAAAGAGCACCCAAAATTTCTTGAAACTCTACCATCCTATGGCCAAAAAAAATGTTTTCTAGTAATCCAATTGCATTAGTTTAAAGTCTTCATGTATAAATTAGGTGTTTTATGACGGGCTTGAGAAGAAAGAGAGGGATTTCACAAGCACAATCATATATGTCAAGATTATTTGAGCTTATTTAAAATAAAATTCCTAGAATTATTAAACAAAAAATCATTAATTACCATGCCACCCTTTAGTTTATGTAGTTATTAATGAAATGGAGGAACTAATTGCAGGATATCCCTCTTTTGAGAAAGAAAAACCAACAACCCCAAGCACACCGGAAGGTAACAAATAGCTCACAATCCATGTTTTATCTTTTTTTTTGAAGTTACATTAGATGAGTACAATTTTTATCTGACTTATTTACCTATAAAAAAAGAAGAAATTATGAAGAACTCCCTTATAACTTTGCAGAATTACAAGGCCCTCCTTCAAAATTATAATTACCTAAGTTACATTGTTAGCATATATGTGCTAGAAAAATCCTGTATGAGTCTTTAGGAGTTTTTTTTTGGTACACTCATGTTAACAATGCAAACTTAGAGGGGAGATTTTGATAATTTTGAAAAATAGAGGGGAGATCTCTGTAATCATGTAAAGTTACATAATTTTGCACTTTCTTTTAAAAATGCAAGGTAAGATTTGCCTACATTTCATCCTTGTGGTGGGACCCTTCCCAGGAGACTCGCTCCGCGGGGATGCCTTATGGACCCGGCTGCCCTTTAGAGGGGAGATCCCTATAACTATGTAAAGTTGGAGGGGAGGTCCCAGTAAATGACCCATACAAAAAATTCTAGAATCTTGTCTATTGATTGAATAAAGCTTATACAGTACAAATTTGTTTGTAGGGTATGCTCCCAAGGAGACAAATCCAAGCCTTCCACAAGAAGCAACAAGCACCTACCCTGTGACCCGTAAGAGAATTTTTGGAATAGCGAACTAATTATCATCCAAACAATAATTTACTACTATTTGGCATGATTTTTTTTAAAAAAATTTCTTTGAAATTTCAAGCACTTCTTCGATATTGTATGAACAAGGGGCAACTATTGGACATAAATTAGACACTACATGTACAAATTCAACGCAAACTCCGCAGCTAGTGGAGTCTGTATAGCACTTCGCCATACATAAGAATTTCCCGAAATACGGCAAAATGAAAATTTATAGAGAGCCACCCCAAAACGAGCATGCATAATGTAAATTTTTGTTGTAAGAGACGTGCTGAAAAGAGGACGGGACGCACTCGAAACAGATTAAAATTCAATACATTTCAACCAACTAAAAGAGAAAATTGCAAAACATCAAATACATTACAAATGCTTTATTGCAAATTACAAACCCCAAATAAAGCAAATTCTTCATCTTCCACACCACTGATATATCAAGTTTTTTCTGACAAAAACCTCAATTATGTTGCAGGGAATCCTGTGGAGTTCTTCCATTCAATTACAAAAACATGGTCATACAAAGGAGTGGACTACTACAGACACAAAGTGACCATCACAAACAAGTGCGGAAAGCCGATCACCAACCTTAATCTCGCCGTCGAAAACCTCTCGGGTCCTCTCTGGGGTCTTTCGCCCACGCAAGCGAAGAACTCGTACGATTTTCCGCCGTGGCTCAAGGTTTTGAACCCGGGCAAGCGGTTTACTTTTGTTTATATTCAGGGAGGATCACAGGCAAAGGTTTCAATCATTAGCTATGAGTAAGGCCAAGGATCTACACATGAATTATATTGAAGATTTCATGGGAGCAAAATGGAATATTCACACGAAAGAAGTCATGTATGTGAAATTTGTAATGTATTACACTCACTGACTCACTCTTTGCTTTTCTTTTCCTTTGTTGCTGAGAGTTTTCATCTCATTTCACACTTTGTTTTTGTAAAATTGAGAAAGTTATTAAAGAAGCTTTATGATGTGTTCTTAAAGATCTCTGTTTAGCATAATTTTTTTTATATAAATTGAGAAAGTTATTACTCGAGGTGTGGAGACTGATAGGTATTGTGGTCAAGCAAGCATTGATTGTTCTGAAACCACGTTTTTAAAAGCTTATTGAAAGACTGACTGACGGCTAATTAATCGAAGGCCCCATTTGGCATGGCTGCGGCGGTCACAAACGCAAGGATTAAGGCTTCGTTTGTTTCGGCGTTTTCGCCGGACGTTTGGAGCAAACGCCGCCAGACGGCGGGTAAACAAACGGGGCGCCGACGGCGTTTGCTCCGTTTGCACCTGCCGCAAGAAGAAAAATCCCCTCAAACGCCGCTTTTCCAACCCCGCCTCCCCCCTCCGGTTCCAACTCTACATTTCGACCCGTTGGGAGCAAACTGTAGGGAAACGGTCCCTCACGTACAAACCCGGATCCAAGCAAGCTCAGCAAAAACAAGAAAAACACAGAACAGAGCACACAGAGATTTACGTGGAAACCCCCTCACAGCAATAAGGGGAAAAACCACGGGGCAGAGCACACAAACAATCCACTATGATAATAAAGGATTACAAAAACGCTAGGTTTGCCCAACCTAGTTCCCTCTTCGGATTCACAGACGAATCCCCACTCAAAATCAAAAACGATCCTTCTAAAACCGAGGCAGAACAACCCTCAACACGTTGAGGTAAAAACAACCTCTCTTCAACAAGGAACTCTCCGATTGAGTCACAATCTCCACATGGAGAACAAGCCCGAGAAACTTCTCTCCTAGCACCACCACCGGCGGCAAAACCCAATCAAGAACGGGACCAAGACAGTGAAGGACTCCTCCGACAAAAACCGCTGCAATCCCTCGTTGGAAACGTCGCACGCTTCCTCCGCAGCCGTCACACGCCTCCGACGAAACCGTCACACCGTCTCTCACTCCTGCTGCTGCTCCGTAAGAAGTAATCGGCCTTTAGAGATCGGGAATACACCCTAACTCCACGATAAAAGCCATAAATAAGTCCACCCAAGGCGCCAAAAGGGCTGCCGAACCCGGTTCACTAAACCAAGGAGGAGAAAACGGGCGAAATCGGCGAGAGTAGGTGGCAAAATCCGGCAAAACAACGAAATCCGGCAAATTGGTGAAATCCCGATACCCGCCTAATTACTGTTCATGAAGAAGTCCGACCCGAGGCGCCAGAGGAGAGATGTGAGGACAGGGTTGATGTGGGCACCCGGGGAGGGATCCGATGATTCACGAGGGAAGAGGGAGGTAGGAAAGAAGTGAATCATCTCTTGTTACAAACTTTGCTTGCATTGTATCAACTATGAATAAAGACAGGGACCGCCGAAAAATATTTGTGATCCAGAAAAGACCTCACCTCGAGATGATCCCGCTGTCCAGGCTCTCACTAGCTGGGCAGGGTCGGTGGTACCTCTCGTGGATGCCCAGTTCCCTTTTGCTCCGAGATGGTCCCGCTGTCCAGGCTACACTAGCTGGGCAGGGCCGGTGGTACCTCTCGTGGAGGCCAGTCCCTTTTGCTCCGAGACGGTCCCGCTGTCCAGGCTCTCACTAGCTGGGCAGGGCCGGTGGTACCTCTCGTGGATGCCAAGTCCCTTTTGCTCCGAGACGGTCCCGCTGTCCAGGCTCTCACTAGCTGGGCAGGGCTGGTGGTACCTCTCGTGGAGGCCAGTCTCTTTTGCTCCGAGACGGTCCCGCTGTCCAGGGTCTCACTAGCTGGGCAGGGTCGGTGGTACCTCTCGTGGAGGCCAAGTCTTTTGCTCCGAGACGGTCCCGCTGTCCAGGCTCTCACTAGCTGGGCAGGGCCGGCGGTACCTTTCGTGGAGGCCAAGTCCCTTTTGCTCCGAGACGGTCTCGCTGTCCAGGCTCTCACTAACTGGGCAGGGCCGGCGGTACCTCTCATGGATGCCCAGTTCCCTTTTGCTCCGAGACGGTCCCGCTGTCCAGGCTCTCACTACCTGGGCAGGGCCGGTGGTACCTCTCGTGGATGCCCAGTTCCCTTTTGCTCCGAGACGGTCCCGCTGTCCAGGCTCTCACTATCTGGGTAGGGCCGGTGGTACCTCTCGTGGAGGCCAGTCCCTTTTGCTCCGAAACGGTCCCGCTGTCCAGGCTCTCACTAGCTGGGCAGGGCCGGCGGTACCTCTCGTGGATGCCCAGTTCCATTTTGCTCCGATATGGTCCCGATGTTCAGGCTCTCACTAGCTGGGCAGGGCCGGTGGTACCTCTCGTGGAGGCCAGTCCCTTTTGCTCCGAGACGGTCCCGCTGTCCAGGCTCTCACTAGCTGGGCAGGGCCGGTGGTAACTCTCGTGGATGCCCAGTTCCCTTTTGCTCCGAGATGGTCCCGCTGTCCAGGCTCTCACTAGCTGGGCAGGGCCGGTGGTACCTCTCGTGGAGACCAGTCCCTTTTGCCCCAAAACGGTCCCGCTGTCCAGGCTCTCACTAGCTGGGCAGGGCCGGTGGTACCTCTCGTGGAGGCCAAGTCTTTTGCTCTGAGACGGTCCCGCTGTCCAGGCTCTCACTAGCTGGGCAGGGCCAGTGGTACCTCTCGTGGAGGCCAAGTCCCTTTTGCTCCGAGACGGTCCCGCTGTCCAGGCTCTCACTAGCTGGGCAGGGCCGGTGGTACCTCTCGTGGATGCCCAGTTTCCTTTTGCTCCGAGACGGTCCCGCTGTCCAGGCTCTCACTAGCTGGGCAGGGCCGGTGGTACCTCTCGTGGATGCCCAGTTCCCTTTTGCTCCGAGACGGTGCCGCTATCCAGGCTCTCACTAGCTGGGCATGGCCGGTGGTACCTCTCGTGGAGGCCAGTCCCTTTTGCTCCGAGATGGTCCCGCTGTCCAGGCTCTCACTAGCTGGGCAGGGTCGGTGGTATCTCTCGTAGAGGCCAAGTCTTTTTGCTCCGAGACGGTCCCGCTGTCCAGACTCTCACTAGCTGGACAGGGCTGGTGGTACCTCTCATGGAGGCCAATTGCTCTTTACCCCGAGGCCGTCTCGTCACCCAGACTCCCATTAGCTGACATGACAGGTTGACCCCTCGGGGAGGCCAAGCGTTTTTTACCCCGAGGTCGTCTCGTCACTCAGGCTCTCATTAGCTAACATGACAGGTTGACTCCTCTGGGAGGGGCCAAATATTTTTGGCTCTAAGAAGGCCACTCAGCGAATACGTTGGGTTGGATGTTTCTTTCCGAGCTTGCGCAAACCTCGAAAAGAGCGGAGGATTGTGTACAACACCGTATTCGTAGAGTAGGGTATTCTCGGCAGGCGCAAAACCAGCTTAATATTTTTAAGTTTTTGGAGTGGTTTTACACTCTTGGTGGGCAATTTAGGCCTAGCCCTTGTAATATACTAATAGGGGGAGGAAAAATCCGCCTCCCCCCTCCCCTCTTTTTTAGGGGGGGGGAGGGGTGCAGCAAGTTGGCCGACACCCTCCCCAGCTTGGTAAATACGAGGTAGGGGCAACTAGACCGGCCGGCGGGCTAGGTCTCGCCCAGGCGGCCTGCTTGGCGGGCGAGACCGGCCGACGGGCTGGGTCTCGCCCAGGCGGCCTGCCTGGCGGGTGAGACCGGTCGGCGGGCTGTGTCTCGCCCAGGCGGCCTGCCTGGCGGGCGAGACCGGCCGGCTGGCTGGGTCTCGCCCTGGCGGCCTGCCTGGTCTCGCCCAGGCGGCCTGTCTGGCGGGCGAGACCAGCTGGCGGCCTGGGTCTCGCCCAGGAGGCCTGCCTGGCGGGCGAGACCGGCCGGCGGCCTAGCTCTCGCTCCTAAGGGGGTAGGGGGCATGTTTTTACCATTATACCCCCCAAGGGTGGAATTACCTCTTTACCCCCCGGTGTGGATGTTTTCTATTGACCCAAGGCCTATTCGTCGTAGGAGAATTTCTGACCTTTTGGTCCATGAGATTGAGAAAACTATGAATAGACTCTTGAGGGTGTCTTGGAGAGCATTGCTTCTTAGCCACTTAAATCCCCCTGCTTTCTTCCTCCAAGGCACCTAGCTCAGCATTGGCTAGGGAGGGGAAGATCTCCAAGATCTTCCGGGTGTGAGGTGGGACCTCCGCGCTAGAGCCGAGAGTTTGTTCCTAGCTTCTTGATCCTTTGGCCTGTGACGTTCTCCTGAGTGTAGTAGGTGTGAGGTCACCACTTTCTAGAGTCCCCGAACTCCATGAGAGACCAAGTTTTTGGTTTCAACAGCCCTGGTTCTCAAGAATTTGTTCATGGTCATGAAGGAGTCAAACTTCTTATACCACTGCATGGGTGTCTGTTTCAACCCATAAAGACTCTTCTTGAGTCGTCACACCAAATTCTCCTTACCCTTGACCTCGAACCCTTCTGGTTGTTCCATGTACAGCTCCTCCAAATCACCGTGCAGAAAGGCCGTTTTCACGTCCATCTGCTCAACTTCTAGATTCATAGAGGCAACCAATCATAGAACCAGGTGAATAGAAGCCCTTGACCACCAACCTCGCCTTATACTTTGGGCCGGGAGAGATTTTCATCTGTCTTCAACTTGAAGACCCATTTGTTCATCAATGCTCTTTTCCCCTTAGGAGCCGGACCAAGTCATAGGTCTCGTTCTTTTGGAGCAAAGTCAGCTCCTCCATAGCTTCAGCCTATTGCTCTCTGTCATCAGCCTTTTGAGCCTCCACCAAGGACTCGGGCTCTCCACCATCAGTCAACAAAATATAATCCTGTGGTGGATATCTGATACTACCTCTACGCAGTCTTTCAGATCACCTAAGGGGGACCTCCACCATAGGTGGAATATCAACCGACAAAGCTCCCCCTTCATCCAGAATCTCCTCCTGCTCTGGCATTTGAACCAAGATCTTCATCAGGAACTTCCACAATGAGTCAACTCTGCGGCTTCTCAGTCTCCTGCTCACTAGCAACTTGATCTTCAACGAAGATCACATCCCTGCTTCTGATGATCTTCTTTTGCTTTGGATCCTAGAGTCTATAGTCAAACTCCTCGGTTGGGTATCCAAATAAGATACACTCACGAGACTTCACGTCGAGCTTCGATCTCTCCTCATTGGGGATATGAACATGTACTCGACAACCGAACACACGTACATGTCCATAAGGCACCTCCTTACCAGACCACACCCGTCCAGGAACACCTCCATCTAACGGTGCTGAGGGTGACAGATTTATCAGATGCACAACAGTCCTAGCTGCCTCTGCCCAGAACTGCTTCCCAATTCCAGCCTGAGAGATCATACACTTGACCTTCTCCATTATAGTTCTGTTCATTCTCTCCGCCAACCCATTCTGTTGCGGTGTCCTCGGAATAGTCTTCTCATGAACAATACCGTGCTGTCTGCAGTAGGCATCAAACGATCCGATAAATTCTCCCCCGTTATCAGATCTTACTCGCTTTATAACCTTCCTGGTCATCTTCTCAGTCATTGCCCTGAACTCGGCAAACTTTGTCAAAACCTCACTCTTGTGCTTCAGGAAGTATGCCCATAACTTCCTAGAATGGTCATCAATGAAAGTGACAAAGTATGTTGCTCCCCCTTGAGACATGAGTTCAATTGGACCACACACATACGTGTGTATCAGATTTAGCAGCCCTGCCTTCCTTTTCGCGTCAGCAAATGACACCCGTTTCTGCTTTCCAGCTAAGCAGTGAATGCACGTGTCTGGCATGCTGTCTGACATCTCTGGTAGAACCTTGTTCTTCACCAACAACTTGATTCTTCTCACTCATATGACCAAGTCTGCGATGTCATAACTCCATGGAGTTGTCATCAGCTGCATTCACACTAGGACTGCAAATCTTGGTCTTTGCTCGATACAAACCGCAACATTTCTTGCCTCGGGCCACCATCATGGACCCCTTCACCAGCCTCCAGGCACCTCCACCTTCAATACTGGTAAATCCGTCATCATCAAGTCTTCCGATGGAGATAAGGTTCATTCTCAAATCAGGAATGTGTCTGACATCCTTGAGAATAACCAACCCCAAATCAGTCTCCAGGTGGACATCTCCACTGCCCACTATCTGGGATACACCGGCATTAGCCATCCAGATAGTCCCTAAGTCTCCAGCAGTATAGGAATAGAAGTAATCCCTGTGAGGTGTGCAATGATAAGAAGCACCACCATCCACAACCCAGTCAGTGTCAACACACTCCTGGCATGCAGTCTCGCTGCAGTGCAAACACTGAGTCTCCACCTCCACAATTGAGGTTTCTCCCGTGTTGCCACTGGACTCTCCTTTCCCTTTCCCCTTCTGAGCTCGCTACCCAAGGATGACAATGAGTTGAGATTAAGGGAGCCATAGAAGGCAGCCTGGGAACCTCCCCAAAAAACTGTAATCACGCCATTAATGGCGGTCCGGGAATCAAGGGAGGCGACACACATATTGATGAAATGTAACAATCCAACAGTGTTTTCTATTCAAACAGGCAAAAAATAGCGCTTGTGTTTTCTAAAAAAAATTGTATTGGAAAGAAATCGCCGAGACAAACGTGCCCAAATTGTCACTGGCCCAAATCCAAATACTTTCACTAATTGATGACATCCCCTGCAAACACCAGCTTTTGGATGGTCCCTCAACCGCCATTTTTTCATGTATCCCCGCTCAAACAACACGGTGTCAACTTTTCCAGTGACATTTTACATGATTCCAGGCTTGGGGATGAGGTTGTTTTTAAAGGGGTGAGGGATGATGTGAGTACTCCTCATACCATCCCGTCTGGCCTTCAACACCCACTTTAAACAACCATTTAGGTCGCATTGTCGTCGTCGTCATAGAATGTATTTTTGGCATACAGCAGTTATCACCACCACCATGAAAAGAAAACTAGTTTTGAACATAAAAGTGATAAAGTTCCTTAGGTGAGGCTAGACATTCACGAACGGTTCATAACCACCGTGTTCACAACCGTCGCTGCCTGGCCAAACAGAGCTTAAGGTTGCGTTTGGGGCGGCTTATCGTGACTTATTTGCTCCGGTGAGGTTGGACAAAAATGTCAGTCATACAAAAATCTTATGCCCCAAACTAATTTCGTTTTTTTGATAACGGTAGTAACATTTGTCATACCAAACATACAATGACGTTTTTGTCCAACCTCACCGGAGCAAATAAGCTACGATAAGTCACGCCAAACGCAGCCTAAGTCGTTTTCCGTCATCATGACCCCGAAGTCGCCAAGAATTTATAATCTACCAACTGTAAAAATGTCTTTAATCGTTTATGATGAATGCAATGCATCCCTTTGTGAATTTGGTTATGAACACTATCTCTGTAGAAACTCTTCATACTGAATGGGGATGGGAGAATTAAATCCTTTGAAATAAAAATTCTCATTCTCTGATATCCAATTCTACAAATTGCTCTTTTGCTCACAAAAGGATCCTTTCCGTTTCAAATTCTATGTATTAGCTTATTGTTGTAAAACTTTCAAACTCATTTTTTATCAATAGATTACATTTCTCATGGATGTAATTGCTTAATTGATGCTTTTTCAAACAACAAATTGTGTAATTTGTATGCATCTCATCGTAGTTTGGCATTAAGAACGAATCAAAAGAAACACTTTCTTTACTTTTCTTCATTTTCATTAAATATATACACTCTGGTGTTGTTCATGCAGGAGAGATCCATACTTTCAGAATTTCATGGATACACTGGCGAACCCATGTACTCGAGTCGGAACAAAGAGCGATCTTCGTCGATGAGGTCAAGTGCATTGGCTGCTTGAAATGTGCTCTGCATGCGCCCAACACGTTCGCTATTGAATTAGGTTATGGCCGTGCATGGGTTCGGGTCGCGGATGTATTTGAGGAGGTTAAAAAGTTCAAGAGGAAGTTCAATGAAATGTACGCCAAAAATTTAGAGAAAAAGCGCAGGTGAAGCCAAAAATTTAGAGAAAAAGTTCAATGAAATTTCCATGCACATGTATGTTCTTGCTTATAAACTTAAACTCAGGTGAAGCTAACAGAACTAAGACCTTTCTGCTTGAAAATTTCATAGTGCTATATATATATATATATAGATATATCTCAAATGCGGGCAACCTAATATGCGGGCGTACGGGCAAGCCGTTTTGGGGGTCAAGATGGTTTCAAATCGAAAAGTGATCAACATGAAAGTTGTAGATCTCGGCGAGACGAACAACTTTCATGTTGACCACTTTTGATTTGGAGCCGTCTTGGAACTCGATTTGAGCCCCGAAATCTGGGGCGACGTACGCTTTACTGTAGCAGTTCCGCCGCCCCAGATTTCGGGGCCAAATCAAGGTCCAAGACGGATCCAAATCAAAAAGTGATCAACATGAAAGTTGTTCGTCTCGCCGAGATCTACAACTTTCGTGTTGATCACTTTTCGATTTGAAACCTCCTTGACCCTTGCCCGTAAGCCCGTACGCCCGCACTAGAGTAACCCCCTATATATATATTGTGGATCCCCCGGTGTGCCGTGGAGATAACATTCGAATATTACAAGAGTGACATGTTGGGACGACCCTAGTTTCTATATAAATGTCTTTTGCTATAATTAATGTAGGGTCTGGAGTCCACCTGCTTGTCAAGGGGCTTTATCAGGGTCACGACCCATACACCCCAACACATCCCCGGTCCCACCACAAGGCTGAT
This sequence comes from Platanthera guangdongensis, assembly GCA_039583875.1. Lineage (NCBI taxonomy): Eukaryota > Viridiplantae > Streptophyta > Magnoliopsida > Asparagales > Orchidaceae > Platanthera > Platanthera guangdongensis. The sequence goes on from CM077156.1 coordinate 2,424,184, forward strand.
AGGTTGTTGTGACCGGAGCTCGATCCTTCAACCTCCTTGATAAACGTCCTTCGGCTCAGTTGGTGATATTCCTTCCGCCGAAGGATGTTTATCAAGGAGGTATGGAGATCGAGCCCTGACCTCAACAACCTATCGGCTCTGTGGTGGAACACTGGGACTTGGGATAGGTTGGGGTATATGGGCCACAAGCATGATAAAGCCCCAATGGAGGACTCTAGGTGGGCCCCCTGGTGGACTCCAGGGTGACGGGCTGGTGAACTCTTGACCCCGCATCAATGCTTAACATTTATCTTGGAAAACAGAGCTAAGCTGATCTATGCCTCACTCTTCAATGCAGGAGGCTGATCTTCACAGAAGATCCAGAACTTCAGCCATGGATGCCATTAAAGATATTTCAAGCTGGTTGTATTGGCAAAATTTCACCTCTCCAGTAACTCAATTAACCCTAACAGACACTCGGGAAGGAGGTCACCGCCGCCGGAGAACGAAAAGATTCGCGAAGCCGCCGCCAAACAGAAGGCTGATGAGGCAGCCTCATTCTCCCGCCGGTCCACCACCAGCCATGAGCACAGGGAGTAATACTTGGAGCCATTGCAGGGACTCAAGCCTTGGCCATGGCCTAGAAGAGCATGTTGGTGGGGATTTTGTTTTGGCAGTTGTGAATAGTTTTGAGCTTCGGGAGATATTGGCTGGTCTCACTTGGTGTTTTATAGGCCTTGTGGTTCCTACAGTGGTGGGATTTTGTTGAAAATGATGTTTCCATAAAAAAGATATAGTGGTATACAAGTATTCATAGATATATGAAACCTATTAATTTAGGTGATTGTTATTAGCACTACAGTTTTGACTAGTTGCACAACATTTTCTCTTAATTTTTCGTGTTTTTTTGGAAATACGTCTTGTCCATGCATTTTTAGAAAAAGTGTTTCAACACAAAAAGTAATATATCTCGTTGAGATCTACAACTTTTGTGTTGAACAATTTTCCTAAAATGCAATGTACAAGGCGTATTTTTAAAAGACGCAAAATCAAGGTGTATTTTTCAACAACGTTCGTGTTGCAACACTTTTTCTAAAAATGCATGTACAAGACGAATTTTCAAAAGCGCGGTGAAATTAGGAAAAAATGTTGTACGACTAGCTAAAACTGTAGTT